>JAVIAB010000088.1:74197220-74797220 GCA_032433765.1 Megaustenia siamemsis | reverse complement strand
CCTGTTGTTTCCCATATGAGGGCTTGCTTTGCTATTCGATTATTATCTCTTCTCATCACATGTCCAACGTATGACCATCGTCTTTTCTTTATTACTGAAGATATTAGTGGTTGATTGGCGATTTCTCTAATTTCCTCGTTTGTTTTGAATTCGTTCCATTCTATACCAAGTATTTTCCTTAGACATTTATTTTTGAATGCGTTCAACTTTGTTTCTATATCTCTTGTTGTTTTCCAGCTTTCACACGCATACGTAAGGGTTGATAGTACATTTGATTTGAATAGCCTAAGTTTTGTGTTTGTGCTAATGAGTTTTGATTTCCACAACTTTTCAAGGCTTCTGAAAGACATTGCTGCTTTAGCCAGTCTGATTCTAATTTCTTGCTCGTATCCCCTTCTCGATCAATGTGACTTCCAAGATAGATGAAGTGATCGATCTCTTCTACTGGTTTGTTTTCCATGTATATTTTGTCACTTGTTGGAATTAAACTTTTCATGACTTTAGTCTTTTCATGATTGACCTCAAGCCCAATTTTGCTGGCTATTGATGATAGTTCATTTGTGTTTTCCTGCATCGTTTTTATCTGATTGCTGATGAGAACTATGTCATCAGCAAAGTCCAGGTCCTCCAAATGGTCTCCTTGTATCCATTCGATGCCTTTATTACCAGTGCAGCATTTCTTCATTATGAAGTCCATAACAATTCCAAATAACAAGGGCGATAAAATACATCCTTGTTTAACCCCAGTTAGGAACAAAATACAACATGAAAATCAACATCAACAAAACAGAAGTCATGAATGTCACCAAAAATAAACAGAACATCAACATAACTATAGAAGGCAGACAACTAAAACAAGTAGAGGAATTCAAATACCTAGGAAGTCTAATGACAAACGACAATTCCCAAACAGCAGAGATAGAATCAAGATGCAACAAAGCTTGTCAAATCATCGGACAGTTATCACCACTATTGTCCAACAAGGAAATAACTCTGGAGGCAAAACGAGCACTATACAATACAATCTTCATTCCAACGTTGTGCTACCAATGCCAGACCTGGACTCTAGATGCAAGAACAATAAGAAAAATAACCTCTACAGAGATGAAATGTGTTAGACGAATGACAGGAAACAGTCTGAGAGATAAGATCAGAAATGTAGAACTGAGAAAAAAGCTAGGAATAGCCCCAGCCATAGAATATATAAGGAAACAACAGATAAAATGGTTCGGCCACGTGACAAGGCAGAAAGAACAAAACACAACACAACGAGCCTTCAACAAACGTTGTGAGAACAACAGACCCAAGGGTCGACCACGAAAAAGATGGATCGATGGAATATTAGAAGCACTAGGAAACATAACAGCAGCAGAGGCGAACAGAAGAGCAAAAGACCGCAAATTATATCTCCCCTCGACGCTGAAAGGCAGATGAGGTGAGGAAGGAAAGAAGAAGAAGGCTTTGAGGTTCACACAACCTCTAAAAATGAGTACCAGATTTTTCTGAGAGGTCAAGCGGCCTCACATGGCTCTGACCACATCACCCAAAAATGTGTTGTGGATGTAGAAAAATCTGGTCACCAACACAGTCTTCCCCATATACTTAGCAAGGCATGGAGGGAACTTTTACCTTTTTTTTAAACTTAAACTCACTTCACTGATATTATTATGTTAATGTATTATTTATAAAATGAGAAACCAAGCACGTACTAAAAACATCAGTGAAAACAATTTTATTGTTTAATTTATTTCCAGAGTTGGGAAAGTGAGTGCTGAAACTTAAAAAAAAAATAGATTTATACTTTGGTATTTTTACCAAATTTCTCTTTTTGTAACTATCTAGAAAAGTGAAAGCTAAAAGTAGTATCCAACATGTTTCTACTTTTTTTTTCAGTCAAATTTTATTTCTATGTAATATATGTTATGAAGTTGAAATGTTATGTTTTGAATATCGCTTGCTTAGATTTAGATTGTACCACAAATGAAAAAGTTAGCAAAAGGATACGACAAACAATCATAGTACATGATGATCTTTTGACTATTGTGAAGAAATGCAAAATGGAATGGTTTAGAAATGTATGTCAATCACTTGGCCTGGTAAAGACCATTCTGCAAATAATTAAGAAAATAGGAAGGAGAGGTAGTTAGAGAAATGGGACGATAACATCAAAGAATGGACTGGCCTCAACTTCTCCAGAGTCTCAAAGAAGAACTAAAGGTGGTGATAAATGGAGAAGGTTGATAAAATTTGTCAGTAATCTGAGTAATGCCTTACAATGACCGTCAGGGTTATGGGTGAAGAAAAATTTGTAATAAATAATGACAGAAAGTGTGTTTATAGTAAACAAAAAATAGATCATTTGGAAATTATAACCTCTATCCTCCTCAACCCTAGAGCTGTAGTAGCATGAGGTACAGTGCTTGCTTTTTGCTAAAATGTTTTACCACTAGTTTCAGTTCATCCCCTCCGAACTCTGATAAAGTGTATGAAAGATTACAGTCTTATGTGACAGACATAAATAAAACAGAATTATAATAAGGTAGGCCCCAGGTTTACATTTAGTATTTAAAATAGTAATTGACTGCTGAAAAAGTAAAGGTAGCTGTATATAGAATCTGATTAATATGTAATATGACGAAGAAAATTAAAGTCACTGTCATTTTTTTAAAAATGAACTTTCCTTGCTTGTATTTTTAACTGTCGATTCATGTACTCTGTGAAGGCAAGGTCCTATATGATAACAAAAAGAGGATCGAGACAGTGGCAATGTCCAGTCCTAATATAAAGTAAAATTATACAATAACAATGAGGAGCTTTTTCAAATGTCATTCCTCCTTTGATCTTCCTTGTATTAATGAATTAATGTATTTAGTATTTCTTTAATTATTGGGATATTTGGCTCACTCAGTTTCGATCATCTCGGCCTACACTCTACACATTACAAACGATAACTTGACAAGTCGAGTGAACAATAATTCAATCTTTCTTCATTACAATGCTATTATCAACGAAGAATCCAGTAAACAACAATACATTACAAAAATAGAATACCATGGGAAAGACAAATCCATCGTTGTAGTCTGTGTGCTCCCCGATCAAGTTGACACGTCCTGGAGCCTTGGCTGCTACGGAAGGCTTTTCTCCAAATCTCTCCTGGAAAGCTAAGGTTGCTTCTTGAATAAGTTCATCTACTGTTTTAATACGAGAGGCCATTATAAGCTGCAGTTATTAATGCTGTTTAATCGCGCACAAGATGTGACTGTCCTGGCGAATGTGGCGACCTTGTTGACAGCAACAACAACCTGGGGCTGCGATGTCCGACCACAACTGGTGCAGGCGGCAACTAGATGATTTTGTTAAATATCCTCAAATATACAACAAATACGAGCTGTATTTATTAATGTTCCAACAACAACTATACTTTGCTTCAAGAATGAATGTACAATATTAGTAGAAGATGTCAGCTGAAGGCAACGATTGTTGAAGAGCCGAGGCCGAGGAAGTGACAGCCATTACCATGTGGACATTTGACTGCGGGCGGTTTCGATATCTATCGTCTCGATTACAAGATCTCAAATTGTAGTGGCCGATTACTTGAAGAGGAAGACCCAGGGAGACACTGAGAAGAACATTGATGAGAGAGGCAAGAGCAGCAGGAATCGGCTCCCTCAATGAGATAGAACTGCTTGCACAGAACAGAGACAGATGGCGAGATTTGATAAAATATCTTTAAAAGAAAACTGCTAGAACAAAAATTCATATAGGAGAAGGTGTATCTTGGTCTACGCCCTATGGGCCGGTTACGGCTCGAAAGGTCAATAGATAGATAGATAGAGATTACTTGAACTCATCACAGACGGGCTGGGACGGGGCGGGCTGGGGGATATTTGGTCTCTTGTGTTGTTGTTGACTTATATGGGGGGCTGGAGAGCACACAGGATTGTAGGAGAAATATAGTTTTGATAATGGGAATAGCTTATTTACACCAGATATTATTTTTCTCTATCATCGTCCTCTCTCTCTCTCTAAACCCATGTTTAAATCGTCCTTTTCGGTGTACCATTTAATCTATTACTTGTCACCCATGGCGAACCGTCGTCATCCCTTGTTAATATATCCGGGGCTCGCTGGTTATCCATAATACTGATCCGTCTCTTAGATGTGTTAGACGCATGACAGGGGATATCCTGTATGATGAGATCAGAAATTAAGAACTTAGGGGAAAAAATATAAGTAATCTCCGCCATTGAATACATAAAGAAATAAAAGATAAAAAGGTTTACAATGTGAAGGATCAAAACACAGCGAGCCTTCAATAAACATTACGAGAACACCAAAGGGCAGATCACAAAAAAAAGATGGATTGATGGAATATTGGAAACACTAAGAATCCAAAAGGAAGAGCAAAAGATCGCAAACGATATCTCCCCAGTCAGCGCTGAAAGGTGAACGAGGAAAGAAAGAAGTTGATCCGTCCCTTAGTTACACATCGTGCCACTTGATTCTCAATCTCGTAATACTCGCCCTGATATTGCTCTACCGAAGTGCACCGGATTCAACAAACGGTAGCCATTGTTTTACTTGAAGACACCCGCCGGCACATGAGCTACGAGCGATCAACGACTCACAACTGGATGTAGACATCAGTACCGGTGAATCAAAACCTGATCCAGACCTTACTCCACCTCCCTGGGGTGCCCATGGAAACAGTCTGGCCATACGAGTGGGGATCAAAAAGGGAAAGCAACCCAGTACTCTAAGATGGTATGACGACGACGGATATGCCTGGTCGAATGAGGCATATATCGTGGCTTGACGTCGCCGTACACTGACAACACAAGGTCTTTGTAAGGGCGGACGATGAAACGAAGTGGGGTGGTCGTAGGTGAAGTCAGCAGAAACCTCACTTTATCAAATCTTTGCTGGTCGTGTGCTGTTAGGCAAGCCTCGTGGCAAGGTACTGTGTCGAGGAGTACGGGTTCGATCTACTCCCTGATGTCCATTAATTCTTTATGTTTTCTCTTGATATTTACTTGTGGGGAGAATGTTATTTTTCAAGCAAATGTACCAGTTCCCCAAAATGATTCGTTTATCAGGCTCTACAGATGCGGACTCTGAGGTGCTTAGGTTTTATAGGGTTTGTTGGGGGAATTAGTTGAGTGTATAAGAAACAGAGCGAAATGAAAAGGTTCGGTAACAAGCTATCCGTTGTCACTTAAGATAATATCACCATTGAGTGCCGTACCAGCATCGAAGGTTGGCTACCATGGAGCGCCATTTCGCTCTGTCTCTTGCTTTGATGGTGCAGGTTGTCATAGGCTGACTTGTCCATCTTTTGATGTTACTCGTCCATGTTAGTCTTGGTCTACCTCTACCTCTTTTACCTTGTATTTTCCCTTCCAAGATTACTTTTAGTAGGCTGTTGTGTCCTTTAACATGCCCCCAAAAATCTCATCGGTCTTGTTTGAATGTGTTTAGTAGATTCTCTTTTCATTTTTATTTGTTTTGAAACTTCATCATCAGTTTTCTTTTCTTTTCATCCAATTCTTCTATTCTTCTATAAATCAATATTTCAAAAACTTCAATTTTCTTTTCTGTTTTCTGAGTTCATTCATTGTGGTAATAATACAGTATCATCAGCATATCTTAGGCTGTTGATTATCTTTCCATCTATGTTTAGGCCTGGCATCTCTGTGATGTTTTTACAGATTTGTTCCGTTTATAGATTGAACAAGCTTGGTGATAGCATAGCAATATTACAAGTATGAGTTCGTCACTTTAATTAGAAAGCCACGTAAGAACTTTGGGCCACTAGGGCTGGTGGATTGTTATGTCGAGAACAAGTTTTGGTTAAGACTAGATTCGACCAAGTTCTTTAAATTCGCCGTCTTAAATGGGATCGGAAATATTTTCAGATAAATAAAGAAGGCCTGGCATAGAATAAAGAGCTAAAAATGGTGTCGATGGTAATTAAATTATAGGCACAAAAGTATTTACGATTTACCACAAGGCAATATTTGTATCATGACAGCGATTCTTTATCCTACATGGCAGTAGTTGTCGTGGCCGAGTGGTTAAGGCGATAGACTAGAAATCTATTGGGATCTTCCCGCGCAGGTTCGAATCCTGCCGACAACGTTTTTTTTTTTTTTTCATAATTTTATATGATATATCATCATCATGCAAAGAGCGTGACAAAAAAATCAGTCCAGAAATTAGTGACGAACAGTGTGGTTTTGTAAAGGTATGAGCAATGGCATGTACATCATACGATCTTTAATAGAAAGAACCATAGAGATGAAAACAAATCTATACCTTTGTTTCATAGATTACACCAAGGTATTTGACAAAGTAGAGCACCAAGAAATAATCAAATTTTAGAAAGCATAAACGTAGACAGCAAAGATCTAAGAATAATAAAGAACATGTACTGTCAACAAACAGCGGCCATAAGAAATGGAAACCAATTGGGAATGTTTCAACAAATAAAACAGAGTGCTAGACACGGTTGTGTGTTGTCACCAGATTTGTTTAATATTTATAGTGAGATTATTTTAAGATCCATAAGGGACATGCCTGGAATAACAATCGGAGGTCATAATATAAATAATCTAAGGTATGCTGATGATGCCATAATGCCATGCTATGCATAGCTCTCCTCCACTAGACCCCACTACGATACATCGGTGGTCTCCTATGCCTCTTTTGTCTGTGCTACTTTCCTTTCATATGTTTTTATTGCACCCCACTCTCAGACATCTCACTCTTTCTGCCTTTTGAGTACTTGTAATTTTTCTGTTCTATTTATTCTTTCTCCTTTGTGTATGCACACTGACCTCGGAGTGTATTCTATAGGTTATGTGGGCGTTATGCGCACATTCCTAAACATACACGATTGTCCCTGTATGGGTGTGCATATGCATGTATTTGGTCATTTGTATGGGCACATATATGTATGTATATATATATGAATCATCATCATCATGTACCATACCGGTTGACGTAAGCGATCATGTCCTTCCACAATCTTCTATCTACAGTGCATCGTATCAGTTCTGTTGTTGACTGTTTTCCATGCCATGACACCAAGCTATCCAGTAGTTTCTCTCTTTGTCGTCCGCGATCTCTCTTTCCTTTTATTTTGCCAGTTGTAACCAAGTATTCCAACTTTCCTCTTTTCATGATGTGCCCGAAAAATGTTGATTGTTTCTTTCTGATGTTTTTTAAGAGCTGCTTTTTTGTGTTGGCCTCTTTGAGAACTTCCTCATTGGTCTTTTTAGCTGTCCAGGGAACTTTCAACATTCTTCTGAGAAATCCCATCTCTGCGCCTCTAATAGTCTTTTCATTTGTTTTGTCTACAGTCCATGATTCGCTCCCATAGGTCAGAATTGGTTCTATATAGCACCGATGAACTCTCTTTCTCATTTCTATTGACATAGATTTGTTGCATAAGATATTTTTCATTTTCTGAAATGCTATTTTGGCCTCTCGACATAAACCCACTCGACATAACAGCTTTAAATCAAAAAGATATTAAAGATACCTATACAATACAAGTAAAGAACACATACCAGAAGCTGCTAGAGGAAGGAATTGAACAATACAGAAGAGAAAATCCTGATGAAAAAGTAACAACCAAATGGCAATGCATAAAGAAAAGCATACAAAAAGCCTGCGACACCTTACCCAAAAGAGAAAAGAACAAAAAACAAAATGGATAACTAACACCATCTTAGAAAAAATGGAAGAAAGGAGACAAGCGAAGAACACTGCCCAATACAATAAAATAGATAATGAGATACGCAAAATGTGCAAAAAGGCAAAAGAAGACTGGCTCAGCCAAAATGTAGAGAAATAGAAACTATGGAAAGCAAACAAGACCTAAGAGGAATGCACACAGAAATAAGAGAATGACTAATAAAAATAAAAAAGCCACAGAAGGTGGATGCATTGCAGACAAAAAAGGAAAAATGCTAACAGACAATAAGGATATCATAGATAGATGGCAGGAATATATAACAGAACTATTTCATGATCAAAGGGACAAGAAACCAGTTATAAAATGTACATCAGGCTATAAAATCTTAAAATCTGAGGTGGAAAAAGCTATAAAAACAATGAAAAGGGGAAAAGCAGCAGGACCTGAAAGCATACAGATAGAGATGATACAGGCACTTGAAGATTTTGGCATTGAAGTGATTACAGACATATGCAACGACATATACCACACAGGATACATACCAAATGAACTAAAAACATCAACTTTCATTGCATTGCCTAAAAAGAATGGTGCAGTTGAATGCAGTGACTTTAGAACAATAAGCCTAATGAGCCATGTTACAAAAATCTTGCTAAAAGTTATACAAGGAAGGATTCAGAATAAAATCAATACTGAATTAGATGAGCAGCAATTTGGATTTAGGAAAAATAGCGGGACAAAAGAAGCCATATTCTGCATGAGAACATTAATCGAAAAATACACAGAAGTAAACAAACCAATATATGCCTGCTTCATAGACTACACCAAAGCTTTTGATAGAGTACACCACAAACAACTTATAGAATGCCTAAAAGAGATACATCTAGATGACATGGATATACGACTAATATGCAATCTATACTGGGAGCAAACAGCAATAATAAAATATAACAAGAGTTCTCTACACCCATTGATATAAAAAGAGGAGTAAGACAAGGATGCATCCTATCACCAAGCTTGTTCAATCTATACACTGAGCAAATCTTTAAAAACATCATAGAGATGCCAGGCCTACAAATTAATGGAAAGATAATCAATAACCTAAGATATGCTGACGATACTGTACTACTAGCAGAAAATCCTAAAGACCTACAACAATTACTTATGAAATAAACACAACAAGCAAAAAATATGGACTAGATATGAATATCAAAAAGACTAAAACTATGATCATAAACAAAGAAAATACTCAAAACCCACATGTGGATATCAAAATTGAAGGAATAGACCTTGAGACAGTTCAGAACTATAACTACCTTGGACATACTATAACCAGTGATGGAAAATGTACAACTGAAATAAACAAAAGAATAGGAATGGCAAAAAGTAATTTTAATGTCATGAAGGACATACTAACATCAAAACAAATAACACCAGAGCTAAAACTAAGAATAGCAAAATGTTACATCTTTTCAATATTCCTATATGGTGCTGAAACATGGACATTAGACAAGAAAACAGAACAGAGAATTGAAGCCTTTGAAATGTGGATATATAGAAGAATAGGTAGAATTGGATGGAAGGAAAAGAAAACAAATGACAAAGTCTTAAAACAACTAAAAATGAAAAGAGAACTTCTGAACACAATTAGAACAAGACAAATGCGATTCTTGGGCCATGTTAAAAGACACAACAGCCTACTGAAAGTGATCCTGGAGGGGAAAATACAAGGTAAAAGAGGCAGAGGCAGACCAAGATTAACATGGACGAGTAACATCAAGAGATGGACAAATCAACCGATGACAACCTGCACCATCAAAGCAAGAGATAGAGCAAAATGGCGCTCCATGGTAGCCAACCTTCGTTGCGGAGACGGCACTCAATGATGATGATTTTGGCCTGAGCTATTCTACTTTTTATTTCCGTGGTGCATCTTCTATCCGATGTTATTATTGTGCCCAAGTATTTGACACGTTGCACTTGTTTCAGATTTGTCCTGTTTATTTTTATGCTGCATGATGGTGATGATTGTTTCTTCGATATGACCATTACTTCTGTTTTCTTACTATTCAGACTGAGACCTTTCTTGATGCTTTCTTTTACTATTATGTCTATCATTTCTTGTAGTCCATACTCTGTCTATGCTATTAAGACTGTGTCATCCGCAGATAGCAAATTATTTATGTTGTGACCGTTGACTTCAATTCCTTTTTTTGTCTACTATTGATCTCATATTCATAGCCCTACCAAAGAAATCGGGTGCAATTGAATGCGATAATCATCGCACAATAAGCCTTATGAGTGACATGACTAAGATATCACTAAGAATCATCATGCGAAGAGTGCGAAACAAAATCAGTCCAGAAATTAGCGATGAACAGTGTGGTTTTGTTAGAGATAAAGGAACAAACAATGCCATTTATATCATAAGATCTTTAGTAGAAAGAGCCATAGAGGTGAAAACAGAACTATACCTATTTTTCATAGATTACACCAAGGCATTTGTCAAAGTAAAGCACCAAGAAATAATCAAAATTTTAGAAAGCATAAACGTAGACAGCAAAGATCTAAGAATAATAAAGAACATGTACTGGCAACAAACAGCGGCCATAAGAACTGGAAACCATTTGGGAATGTTTCAACAAATAAAACAGGGTGTTAGACAAGGTTGTGTGTTGTCACCAGATTTGTTTAATATTTATAGTGAGATTATTTTAAGATCCATAAGGGGCATGCCTGGAATAACAATTGGAGGTCATAATATAAATAATCTAAGGTATGCTGATGAGACAGTCTTAATCGCTAAGAGTAAAAATGAGTTACAAGAAATGTTTGACATTATAGTGAATGGAAGCAAAATTAAAGGACTCAGCCTTAATAGCAAAAAGACAGAGGTAATGGTAACAACAAAGAAAAAGACATCACCTCAGTGCAAAATAAAGACAAGTGGAACAATATTAAAACAGGTAAATGAATTTAAATATTTGGGAACTTTGTTAACCTCAGACGGAAGATGTACAAAAGAGGTGAGATGCAGAATGGCTCTGGCAAAAGCAGCTTTCCAAAAAATGAGGAAGATACTATGCAATCCATTTTTGACAATAGAAACAAGAAAAAGAGTTCATAAATGTTACGTAGAGCCAGTCTTAACATATGGATGCGAATCATGGACAATAGGACAACAGACAAGAAAATCACTGGAGTCTGTAGAAATGTGGTTTTACAGAAGAATGTTGAGAGTACCATGGACAGCTAAGAAGAGTAATGAAGATGTTCTGAGAGAGGTGAAAGCAAAAAGATAGCTAATTTCCAATATTAGGAAAAAACAATCATCATGTTTTGGCCATGTAATGAGAAGAGAACAACTGGAATATATTGTAAAACTGGAAAAATTGTAGGGACGAAGAGATAGAGGGAAGCAAAGAGAAAAAATAACAGACAGCTTAAGAGAATGGCTTGGCAGAAGGTCAACTAGAGAAATGATAAATAGCTGCCGAGATCGAAAGTTGTGGAGAGACATGATCACCTACGCCAGCAGGCCGGTACATGATGATGATGATGATTGATCTCATAATACGTTCGCTGTAAAGTGAAAACAAATTCAGCGACATGCGACAGAACACAGCCTTGTCAGATTCCTTGTTTTATAAGTTGAAATTGTCCTGTTTAGTTGTTAATTCGTATTGCTGCTGTTTGTTGCAGGACATGTTTTTTTATGATTCGCAGATCCTTGCCATTAATGTTTAATTTCTCCAGCATATTGATTATTTCCACATGCTTTACTTTGTCACATGCTTTTGTGTAGTCTATAAAGCACATATATACATCTTTCATTACCTCTATAGATCTTTCTATCAATGTTCTTAAGATGTATAAACACATGACAATATCTATATATATGAATATGTATATATATTTGTATATGTATATATATTTGTATATGTATATACATACGCATTTATGTGTGTATACATGTACACGTGGCCTCTTAGATACTTAAAGACAATGTCAGTGCCTTTGTAGTCGGGGTAGCCTAGACAGTGTTCCCCAGACTCACATAATTTTAGAACCCTTTACACGGTTTGACCCTCTGACCAGCAGGGTATTTACAGCGCACAACCGCCCATCTCTCTTTTTCATTCCGTCGACGACACGGGGAAGACATTTTTCTTTTCTTAAACCAATTTCGATTATTTTGTTTTGAAGTTTCATTACTAGTTAGCTATGTAGGAATAGTTTTATTCAATTACATACATGTGTGTGTGTTGTTTGTTTGTTCCCGCTGAAGGCCTATTGAGCCGAAACGTCGTTCAAATTTGTGTCGTCTCTCAATCATTTAAACCATTTTTTCTATTATTTTTTTCAATTCTTCCTCGCATTTAGCTTTACTGCAGCTTCGCATTTTTATGCATTCATTTGCATTTCTTTGCCTTAACCCCTTAAATTTAAATATCATATTTGCATTTTGTTAACTTATATTTGATTAATACGCGTATATATTCATGTTGCTGTAAGTCATGAAAATGCCTTGATACGCCGATACATCGCGATGTCCTCTGTTGTATCATATCATCGTTCCTTATTATTAAATTAATCATAAACAAGCGCTATTTTTGACAAGTTCGTCTTCTTGTGAATAAATTGTAGATGACAATGACACTTAACCAGAGTATAACATCCGTGAAACTGTTTGACGACCTACTGATAAGCAAAGTAACAGACAGAACAAAACAGTTATAATTATCAGCAAGAGTTAAGTACAGCCGTAATCGTAAACTGACAAATATCCGGTATCGTGTTAGAAAATAAAATGTCCACGGACGTTCACGGAGCCGGAGCTGATGCAAGCCCCCTGGTCTTGTTTATATTTATCTTTTGTAAAATCATCTCCCATTGGTGGATATTTAATATGGAATGTGTTAACTATATTCATCCGCTGCTTTACTCGTTTTCATTATGTTGCAATTTTCTAAAAATATTTTCAAGTTTATAACACATTTTTTTTACACTAATGAAAAAAAATGTTTATTGAATAGGTTTATCTATTATTAGACGCGTAGATTTATTTGTTAAACAAGCACTAATTTTCTATGAGAATATACCAGACCGGCTCTTTTTCATTCATTTGATACTTGGGGGAGTGTCAATGAAATGGACAATTTGATTGGCTGGCGATGCCACGTAGGAGCCCTGCCCTTGAAATGATGTCAATGTCACGGTTAAGTTTGTTTTCTCCATTCACAATTCTTGTGTTGTATTATTATATTATCTATTTCAAATAATAAAATACCTTGCGATTTATAAACTAGCACTTTGCACAAAACAGTTTGCATCTTCTATTTTAACATATATAAACAAAATATTGCAATGAACTCGTCAGGGCTAGCCAAAACGTTGAGTGTTTACTCTATTTTCCAAGTTGAACTGTTACTGTTATCGTTTGTTACAATTAGGGTCAACAAGATCGAGGCAAAACGAATTGTCACGAGAACAGGATACATACCGTGAAAGATATCACGCGCCAGAATATTTATACCTTTCAGATACACGAGTAAAGGCCACTTTGTCTAATGAATAACCCAAGTCAGATAATTGTGAATGTGCCATATTTGTTGAGATGTAGAGATGTATTTTCATCATCTATTTACATGTATCATTTATATTCTGTAGGCCTCACACTGGCTACAACACTACATTAGAAAAAACAAAAACAAAACAGCAGTAAAGGGAAAAGTCAAGAAACATAATTACCGTTCTGTAGACTGGGGAATCTCTTCTTCTTCTTCTTCTTCTTCTTCTCCGTCCTTCTCTTCTGTCTTTCTTGTCCCATTCATTCCATTTCCACGTTTATGCTCCGCCGACTCCAGTTAAAAAAGTGTGACATTCTTATTGATTGATAGATTGATTGATGCTACAAAAAGTGTGACATTCTTATTGATTGATAGATTGATTGATGCTACAAAAAGTGTGACATTCTTATTGATTGATTGATGCTACAAAAAGTGTGACATTCTTATTGATTGATTGATGCTACAAAAAGTGTGACATTCTTATTGATTGATTGATGCTACAAAAAGTGTGACATTCTTATTGATAGATAGATAGATTGATGCTACAAAAAGTGTGAAATTCTTATTGATAGATAGATTGATTGATGCTACAAAAAGTGTGACATTCTTATTAATTGATGCTACAAAAAGTGTGACTTTGTCCAGTCGTCTAGACATTGCCATGCCAGTGGATCAAATGGAGTATGGTCAAGATAATGTGGCTGATGCTCCGCAACTCTCTTGTAATCCAATTCACGAGTAGTTCACCCTGTCAACAATCACGTCTGATCTCACTTAACATAGAACGATGACATCAACACCGATGAACAACAACAACAAGAGACATTATTGTCCTGAAGTTCCTGTGTTATTGCTGTAATACACTAGATCATTGCATGGGTGTTTCCTTTAAGGATACAAGTTGTAACATTTAACAAATCCACTTATCTTCTAACCTCATAATAATCATGCTCTCTCTCTTTCTGTTTGGCGCCCCCCCCCCCCCAAACCCCCGATGGCTACATCTTACGCCATTACAAGAACCTTAATTGAGCATAAGCGAGTTTTGTTGTGGTTAATTTGCGCCTTTAGGCCCAACTGATCCGACTTCGGCACGCCACTTTTAAGTACATGGTTGTCTTCCCACTTTGATCCCTACTCGCGTGACCAGACTGGATAGTCTGTTTCCATGCGCACCGCTGGGAGGTGGAGGGTCTTAATCAGTTTTGATGTTTACCGATCCTGACGCAAGCAGTCAGCCGTGGGTCGCACTCAACTCACTTGTTGGACGGAGGTCTTGGCTCCCTAGAGATGCATGCATGTCTATGAGAGTGTTAGACATGTAAATATAAATCAACGGAAAATGTCCGAGCAGACAGATCATCCAATCATGTTAGGGACGAGCTATGTTTACAACCCTCGGAAAAATCCACAAATAATCAAACAACAGGAAAATGCAAAGAAATATAAACAGCCCGAAGTAGGATCGAACCCGCACTGCTGGTTACTGCACTTAAGTACAAGAGACAATGATGCATTACTCTAGCGATTGGCTGTAGACAGCATTAATGATAGCTCTATAGTCCCCATTACCAACAGGGTAGATAGGCCTTCATATAAGGATAAAGTTCTGCCCACCCCTTTTCAACTCGATGAAGTAACAGACAACATAAATGGCATTATCAATATCTCTTGTTCATTTTTCTTGAAATGTTCGTTCGACCAGCGTGTCGTAATTATCTCTACACAAATTGAAAACAAAAATAATTCAAACATGTTTTGTTTGCGTTCGCCAGCTTTGTATCTCCAGCCAAGTCCAAGTGAGGGCTAGACATCGGATCTCACTACCTGGAGAGGGAAGACATCGGATCTCACTACATGGAGAGAGAAGACATCGGATCTCACTACCTAGAGAGGGCAGACATCGTATCTCACTACACGGAGAGAGAAGACATAGGATCTCACTACATGGAGAGAGAAGACATCGGATCTCACTACATGGAGAGAGAAGACGTCGGATCTCACTACCTAGAGAGGGCTAGACATCGGATCTCACTACCTGGAGAGGGAAGACATCGGATCTCACTACCTGGAGAGAGAAGACATCGTATCTCACTACCTAGAGAGGGCAGACATCGTATCTCACTACCTAGAGAGGGCTAGACATCGGATTTCACTATCTGGAGAGGGCAGACATCGTATCTCACTACCTAGAGAGGGCAGACATCGGATCTCACTACCTAGAGAGGGCAGACATCGGATCTCACTACCTAGAGAGGGCTAGACATCGGATCTCACTACCTAGAGAGGGCAGACATCGGATCTCACTACCTGGAGAGAGAAGACATCGTATCTCACTACCTAGAGAGGGCAGACATCGTATCTCACTACCTAGAGAGGGCAGACATCGTATCTCACTACCTAGAGAGGGAAGACATCGTATCTCACTACCTAGAGAGGGCAGACATCGTATCTCACTACCTAGAGAGGGCTAGACATCGGATCTCACTACATGGAGAGAGAAGACATCGGATCTCACTACCTAGAGAGAGCTAGACATCGAATCTCACTACCTAGAGAGGGCAGACATCGGATTTCACTATCTGGAGAGGGCAGACATCGAATCTCACTACCTAGAGAGGGCAGACATCGGATCTCACTACCTAGAGAGGGCAGACATCGAATCTCACTACCTAGAGAGGGCAGACATCGGATCTCACTACCTAGAGAGGGCAGACATCGGATCTCACTACCTAGAGAGGGCAGGGATCGGATCTCACTACCTAGAGAGGGCAGGGATCGGATCTCACTACCTAGAGAGGGCAGGGATCGGATCTCACTACCTAGAGAGGGCAGGGATCGGATCTCACTACCTAGAGAGGGCTAGGCATTGGATCTCACTACCTATAGAGGGGTAGACATAGAATCTCACTACATAGACCATGGGAAAGGTAAAGCCACGAAGAGACCAGGGTTAAAGTAAAGCCACGAAGAGACCAGGGTTAAGGTAAAGCCACGAAGAGACCAGGGGAAAGGTAAAGCCACGAAGAGATCAGGGGAAAGGTAAAGTCACGAAGAGACCAGGGGAAAGGTAAAGCCACGAATAGATCATGGTTAAAGTAAAGCCACGAAGAGAACAGGGTTAAGGTAAAGCCACGAATAGAACAGGGTTAAGGTAAAGCCACGAAGAGAACAGGGTTAAGGTATAGCCACTAAGAGAACAGGTTAAGGTAAAGCCACGAAGAGAACAGGGTTAAGGTAAAGCCACGAATAGAACAGGGTTAAGGTAAAGCCACGAAGAGAACAGGGTTAAGGTAAAGCCACGAAGAGAACAGGGTTAAGGTATAGCCACTAAGAGAACAGGTTAAAGTAAAGCCACGAAGAGAGCAGGGTTAAGGTAAAGCCACGAATAGAACAGGGTTAAGGTAAAGCCACGAAGAGAACAGGGTTAAGGTATAGCCACTAAGAGAACAGGTTAAGGTAAAGCCACGAAGAGAACAGGATTAAGGGAAAGCCACGAAGAGACCAGGGTTAAGGGAAAGCCACGAAGAGACCAGGGTTAAGGTAAAGCCACGAAGAGACCAGGGTTAAGGTAAAGCCACGAAGAGACCAGGGTTAAGGTAAAGCCACGAAGAGACCAGGGTTGAAGTAAAGCCACGAAGAGACCAGGGGAAAGGTAAAGCCACGAAGAGACCAGGGGAAAGGTAAAGCTACGGATTCGATTTAATTTAACACTATGCCGACGTCTTACCTCTGGATCACACCCCCACCCCCCTCCCCCAATCCTTTATAGAAATATAGCATTTCGGGAGGTACTGAACCAATGAGCGTCTATTTAGTACATTCAACCTGAAGGTTGTAACCGGTATTCACTAGCATAGCTCAGAGTGGCCATTTTGGATTCAGATCCATCAGAGCCTATTATTCTATGCCCTTGGAATTTCGCCAAGAATGCACAAGTATAAGGTTGAACATTTAAGACAGACTAAAAGTCGTTCCGCTCTAGATACGCCCTGATTTACAATACCTGCTGAGGGCACATTTCACCTGACGACTCCAGTCCTGTATTGTAGTCATCTTGAATTAAATGAGGCTGATTCAGTCGCTGTCCCTTTTATTTTTGTTTCATACATTGAAACCTGTTGGTCTCACCATTTGTGCTGCAGTTTGGTTGAGGTTCATTCAGTCAATGACTAAATGGTTTCTTTCTTTCTTTCTTTCTTTCTTTCTTTCTTTCTTTCTTTCTTTCTTTCTTTCTTTCTTTCTTTCTTTCTTTCTTTCTTTCTTTCTTTCTTTCTTTTTCTTTCTTTCTTTCTTTCTTTCTTTCTTTCTTTCTTTCTTTCTTTCTTTCTTTCTTTTCTTTCTTTCTTTCTTTTTCTTTCTTTCTTTCTTTCTTTCTTTCTTTCTTTCTTTCTTTCTTTTTCTTTCTTTCTTTCTCTCTTTCTTTCTTTCTTTCTTTCTTTCTTTCTTTCTTTCTCTCTCTCTCTCTTTCTTTCTTTCTTTCTTTCTTTCTCTCTCTCTCTCTCTCTTTCTTTCTTTCTTTCTTTCTCTTCTCTTTCTTTCTTTCTTTCTTTCTTTCTTTCTTTCTCTCTCTCTCTCTCTCTCTCTCTCTTTCTTTCTTTCTTTCTTTCTTTCTTTCTTTCTTTCTTTGACGTTCACCCAATGACTGCTAAAGAAAATGATTGTCCTCTTCGTCATCCGCCCTTAAAATGACGTTAAGTGGGCGTAGGTACGTTGTGTTGTAGTTTGTAGTAGAACTGTGATATTTGTGCCTTTTGACCCAACACATCCGACTTCAACACGAAATTTTTTAGCACCAGGTTACATTCCCTCTTCGATCCTTACTCACTTAGCCAGACTAAACTTGTTAGTAAATCAATCAAAGAGTCGCCCACAATCGAATCCACAGTCACGTGAATACAAAATGTAAGATTTGCACCTCAGCCACATGTACACGTGGACAGGTGCCCCCACTGCTGAACACATAGCCTAAGACTGTACTGAATATAGTAGACGGAGGAAAACCGAATATAGTAGACGGAGGAAAACCGAATATAGTAGACTGAGGAAAACCGAATATAGTAGACGGAGGAAAACTGAATATAGTAGACTGAGGAAAACTGAATATAGTAGACTGAGGAAAACTGAATATAGTAGACTGAGAAAAACTGAATATAGTAGACTGAGGAAAACCGAATATAGTAGACTGAGGAAAACCGAATATAGTAGACTGAGGATAACTGAATATAGTAGACTGAGGAAAACTGAATATAGTAGACTGAGAAAAACTGAATATAGTAGACTGAGAAAAACTGAATATAGTAGACTGAGAAAAACCGAATATAGTAGACTGAGGATAACTGAATATTGTAGACTGAGGAAATCCCATTGGCCCACTAAAAAGAAAAATATATGCTAGGAACTACCCAAAACACACACACACAAAAGACAGTAACATTTATACAAGAAAGGACATCGTAGAGATAGACCATACATCATCATCATGTGCCACACCGGTTGGCGCGGGCGATCATGTTCTCTACCCAAAGAAACAAAAAAAGACAGTAACATTTATACAAGAAAGGACATTGTTGAGATAGACCATACTTCATCATCATGTGCCATACCGGTTGGTGCGGGCGATCATGTCCTTCCACAATTCTCTATCTTCATTACATTGTATCAATTCGGTTGCTCACTGTTTTTCATGCCATAACTCCAAGCTATCCATGATCTTCTATATTTGTCTTCCATGATCTATTTTTCCCTAGTATTTTGCTAGTTGTAACCAACTTTCATCCTATCATGATGTGCCTGAACAAAAATCGATTGCTCTTTCTTTTGTTTCATAGGAGCTCACTTTTTGTATTGGCCTCTTTGGAGGAAATAAACAGACAAATAGTTCTACGAGTATCTGATCGCTGTCAGCCCTGATGGTACATACACCCTTTTACTTTCTTTTTGCTTCGCCATTTCACTCTAGACGTGTGCTAATTTGGTGTTGTCTTGGGTCCGATATGTTCAAGCGTTCGTTCTGCCCTCTTATCCACCTCATCAACATGACACTTTAAGGAGTTACAGCTTCACGTTCCTAGAAAGTCCGCGGTAAGGTATTTCACCTTTCTAAATGGTTATTGCTTTAGTAACGTACTTGTCCACTGAAATCAATACGCCATCAACTAACACCTTCTTAGAGTCTATTAACACAGACATCTGTAAGTCATCTACAGTGACCTTTAACCTTAATCGGTGCTCTAAAACCCGAAATAATTAGAAAATAGAAAGTCGATATGTAAGTAGTGGTTCTCAGATGATGGTATTTCAAACACACCAAAAGCTATTGCCAGCGATCACTTTGCCATCCTCTTTCAACCAACAAAAGCAAAAACTGTCATAAGACAACAATAAACAAAAACAATGACGTCGACAATAACAATAACCAATGGCAATCAATAAGAGCAACAAACATAACAACCAACGACAATGACAGCAACCAACAATGACAGCAACCAACAATGAGAACAACCAACAACAATATTAACAACAATAACAATGATATTGCCTATATTCCCACACGCTATACAAATATCTGCATTCCTATACTTTATGTTTTGTCACCTTTATCATGATTTCCCTCCAGTAATAAATTAATGTTTATTTGATTTATCATTTTTGGTATAAATGACTGATAACTTTGTCCAACCTGCGGTGAAAGTGGTCAACGACTCATAGCTGACTGTTTTCACAGGGCTCAGTGAACCATAAGTGATCAAGCCACCGCTCCCAAGATTCCCCGTATTGTTCCTGACAAAAGACTACCATGGCCAGTCGATTAGGAATCAACAAGGGAAAGCAATCAGATATCGTAGTGCACTGTGTTAAAGTTGGATATGTCGGGCTGGGAGGAGCAGATACCGTAGTGCACTGTGTTAAAGTTGGATATGTTGGGCTGGGAGGAGCAGATACCGTAGTTCACTGTGTTAAGTTGGATATGTCGGGCTGGGAGCAGCAGATACCGTAGTGCACTGTGTTAAAGTTGGATATGTTGGGCTGGGAGGAGCAGATACCGTAGTGCACTGTGTTAAAGTTGGATATGTTGGGCTGGGAGGAGCAGATACCGTAGTGCACTGTGTTAAAGTTGGATATGTTGGGCTGGGAGGAGCAGATATCGTAGTGCACTGTGTTAAGTTGGATATGTTGGGCTGGGAGGAGCAGATATCGTAGTGCACTGTGTTAAAGGTGGATATGTTGGGCTGGGAGGAGCAGATATCGTAGTGCACTGTGTTAAAGGTGGATATGTTGGGCTGGGAGGAGCAGATATCGTAGTGCACTGTGTTAAAGGTGGATATGTTGGGCTGGGAGGAGCAGATATCGTAGTGCACTGTGTTAAAGGTGGATATGTTGGGCTGGGAGGAGCAGATATCGTAGTGCACTGTGTTAAAGTTGGATATGTCGGGCTGGGAGGAGCAGAAATTGTAGTGCACTGTGTTAAAGGTGGATATGTCGGGCTGGGAGGAGCAGATATTGCCAGCCTGTTGTAAATACATCTGAGACATACCTTCATGGGAAGATCAGAAACGCTGAAATTGTCGAGCGAATTCATAAAACAACTGGTAATTGTTCATTTTGTTATCACAATCTTTCACTGTGTATTTAACAAAACACACACACACAAGCACATTCGCCCAAGTGTTTGGCCTATGTTTGACAATAGGAAACTCGGAATTATAACTATCAGAGCCAACTGCAGCCATGAATAAACGTGAACCATTGAGTTAATCCAGACCTTTATAACTATCAGAATCAGAGCCAACTGCAGCCATGAATAAACGTGAACCATTGAGCTAATCCAGACCTTAATAACTATCAGAATCAGAGCCAACTGCAGCCATGAATAAACGTGAACCATTGAGCTAATCCAGACCTTAATAACTATCAGAATCAGAGCCAACTGCAGCCATGAATAAACGTGAACCATTGAGCTAATCCAGACCTTACTTTATCACAACGTAGTGCTCCTGGAAAAAACCCCCACTAATCTAATAATCATAAATTTACCTCTCATTAGGACAAAACAATTGAGCAATGCTACTCATAAAACTATCTCTCATTAGGACAAAACAATTGAGCAATGCTACTCATAAATCTAACCTCTCTTTAGGACAAAACAATTGAGCAATGTTACTCATAAATCTAACCTCTTATTAGGACAAAACAATTGAGCAATGATTCTCATAAATCGAACCTCTCATTAGGACAAAACAATTGAGCAATGTTTCTCATAAATCTAACCTCTCATTAGGACAAAACAATTGAGCAATGTTTCTCATAAATCGAACCTCTCATTAGGACAAAACAATTGAGCAATGCTACTCATAAAACTATCTCTCATTAGGACAAAACAATTGAGTAATGATTCTCATAAATCGAACCTCTCATTAGGACAAAACAATTGAGCAATGTTTCTCATAAATCTAACCTCTCATTAGGACAAAACAATTGAGCAATGTTAATCATAAATGTAATCTCTAATTAGGACACAGCAATTGAGCAATGTTACTCATAAATCTAACCTCTCATTAGGACAAAACTATTGAGCAATGTTACTCATAAATCTACCTCTCATTATTACAAATCAATTGAGCAATGCTACAATTAAATCTAACCTCTCATTAGGACAAACCAATTTAGCAATGTTACTCACAAATCTAATCTCTCATTAGGACAAAACAATTAAGCAATGATACTCATAAATCTAACATCTAATTACTACACAACAATTGAGCAATTTTACTCATAAATCTAACCTCTAATTAGGACACAACAATTGAGCAATGTTACTCATAAATCTAACCTCTAATTAGGACACAACAATTGAGCAATGTTACTCATAAATCTAATCTCTCATTAGGACAAAACAATTGAGCAATGTTACTCATAAATATAATCACTTATTAGGACACAACAATTAAACAATGATACTCATAAATCTAACCACTAATTATTACAGAACAATTGAGTAATGCTACTCATAAATCTAACCTCTAATTAGGACACAACAATTGAGCAATGTTACTCATAAATCTAACTTCTAATTAGGACACAACAATTGAGCAATGTTACTCATAAATCTAACCTCTTATTAGGACACAACAATTGAGCAATGTTACTCATAAATCTAACCTCTTATTAGGACACAACAATTGAGCAATGTTACTCATAAATCTAACTTCTAATTAGGACACAACAATTGAGCAATGTTACTCATAAATCTAACCTCTAATTAGGACACAACAATTGAGCAATGTTACTCATAAATCTAACTTCTAATTAGGACACAACAATTGAGCAATGTTACTCATAAATCTAACTTCTAATTAGGACACAACAATTGAGCAATGTTACTCATAAATCTAACCTCTTATTAGGACACAACAATTGAGCAATGCTACTCATAAATCTACCTCTCTAAGGCCAAGCCCATCAGCTCGCTGGCTACTGCTGATTTTTCCAGTTACAGGGTCAGGAGTTGTTTTGTTCGGGAATGACCTTCTTCCTCGTCCAAGAATGACCTGCAAGGTTTGCAACTTCTAGATTTAACAAAATAGAACATTTATTGTGCCGTCTAAGAAAAGTTGTTCTTCTATAAAGTGAATGTAGGACTAAACCATGCCAGGGTAAGAGACGTTTCTATTGAGATTGCAATAAAGAAATGCTTCGAGAACACCCCATCTAAGGGCCAACCATGAAAAAATAATTTGTTAATGGAATATTAAACACACTAGGAAACATACCATCAGCAGAAGCCACATCGAAGGTTGGCTACCATAGAGCATCAGTCATTCATTGGGTGTCGTCTCCACATCGAAGGTTGGCTACCACAGAGCGTCAGTCATTCATTGGGTGTCGTCTCCACATCGAAGGTTGGCTACCATAGAGCGTCAGTCATTCATTGGGTGTCGTCTCCACATCGAAGGTTGGCTACCATAGAGCGTCAGTCATTCATTGGGTGTCGTCTCCACATCGAAGGTTGGCTACCATAGAGCATCAGTCATTCATTGGGTGTCGTCTCCACATCGAAGGTTGGCTACCATAGAGCATCAGTCATTCATTGGGTGTCGTCTCCACATCGAAGGTTGGCTACCACAGAGCGTCAGTCATTCATTGGGTGTCGTCTCCACATCGAAGGTTGGCTACCATAGAGCATCAGTCATTCATTGGGTGTCGTCTCCACATCGAAGGTTGGCTACCACAGAGCGTCAGTCATTCATTGGGTGTCGTCTCCACATCGAAGGTTGGCTACCATAGAGCGTCAGTCATTCATTGGGTGCAGTCTCCAACTTTCAAGTTGGCTTCTCATGGAGCTCTATTTTATTAGGTCTCTTGTCTTAATGATGCACATTGTCATAAGTTCTCCTGTTCACCCTTTGATGTTATTAGACCATTCTAGTTTTGGTCTGCCTCTGCCTCGTCGACCTTGTATCTTCCCTTCCAAAATGTCCTTTAGAAGGTTATTGTGTCTCTTGACATGTCCCAGTGTTCTTTTTTGAATTGTGTTAAGTAGTTCTTTTTTTCATTTCAACTGATACTTTATTTGTATTATTTTTCACACTTAATGTCCATGATTCTGCACCATACAGGAATTTTGAGTAGATATAACATTTGGTTATAGTTCTAGTTCTATCTAATATTATCTGCTTTCATATGGTGATATTTTTCATGTTAAAATTGCAGATACAATGCTCCGGTGATACTGGCAATCACGTGACAAGAGTCACCAAAACCTACCTGAACAGAAGCGAAATTATGGGACAGCTCCCGTCCTGGGGATCGTCGTTATTGCGTCACACAACTGTAGAAGAAACCGACGAACCCGAGTAAGCCAAAATTGGTAAGGTCACATTTCGTCGTTGCTATAAGTTGAAATGTAGCCAGACTATTTTGTCAGATATCATTTGTATCAAGGTATCATGTTATAGGACTACAATAAACGTGCGGAAATAATTGACATTATCAACAGTGATGGTAATAGAATAGCTGGCGTTGTCGACAACTGCAGTAATAGAGACCGTTGTGATATTATTTTCATGAGTTAATATGTTGTGAAGAAGTGGTGAAGGGATTGTTACATCTCACATACTGTTTTATTAACGAGTTTTAAATTAAACTCTACTTATACGTCATCAAATGTAATGAACTTGTGGGTTGTGTTACTTATTTATTATGATTCCGTTGTCCTGCACCACAACATTGTAATGAAATGTGTACTGTTGACGTATACATACACGTTTTGCATTCTGTTATATTCTGTAAACACCATTATCGGGGCACTGGCAACAGTCAAGGGAGAAAAGAATGGATCCACGGTCACACGTCACACGTGACGAGACTACAGAGTAAAGGGATAGATCCACGGTCACACGTGTCGCTAGAGGAGACAACAGAGTAAAGGTATAGATCCACGGTCACACGTGTCGCTAGAGGAGACAACAGATTAAAGGTATAGATCCACGGTCACACGTGTCGCTAGAGGAGACAACAGAGTAAAGGTATAGATCCACGGTCACACGTGTCGCTAGAGGAGACAACAGAGTAAAGGTATAGATCCACGGTCACATGTGTCGCTAGAGGAGACAACAGATTAAATGTATAGATCCACGGTCACATGTGTCGCTAGAGGAGACAACAGATTAAAGGTATAGATCCACGGTCACATGTGTCGCTAGAGGAGACAACAGATTAAATGTATAGATCCACGGTCACACGTGTCGCTAGAGGAGACTAAAGAGTTTGCGAGGAGAAGTGTCAATTGTTTTCGACAGTGCTACTGATTGGGAGCTCTCTTCAGTGCTTTTTAAAAACAATTGACGGGCACGCTTCATTCCGGGGAACGTGTGAGACTAAACTAAACTAAACTAAACTAAACTAAACTAAACTAAACTAAACTAAACTAAACTAAACTAAACTAAACTAAACTAAACTAAACTAAACTAAACTAAACTAAACTAAACTAAACTAAACTAAACTAAACTAAACTAAACTAAACTAAACTAAACTAAACTAAGTTAAGTTAAGTTAAGTTAAGTTAAGTTAAGTTAAGTCAAGTCAAGTCAAGTCAAGTCAAGTCAAGTCAAGTCAAGTCAAGTCAAGCTAAGCTAAGCTAAGCTAAGCTAAGCTAAGCTAAGCTAAGCTAAGCTAAGCTAAGCTAAGCTAAGCTAAACTAAACTAAACTAAACTAAAATGAACAAGTAAAAAGAGATACATAGAAACATGTAATTAATGATGAGATAAATGGCTTTGTGAAAAAAAAAACGAGATTATTTTGTGATTTGAATGTTGATAATAAAATAGACGATAAGCTCGCTAGCAGCACTGTCACTAGAGTGTGCCCATGCTCTGGACATAGTGGACATCGCCAGGTTTATTCTTCATTCCTTGAGAGAAGTGTGGGTGGATGGCTGAGACAATGGTGTGTATATGAACGATGATGAGTCTAAAGGTGGACAGGGAACTGGTCGTTCCAGAGTGCCTAGCTGCAAAAACACATGTCTCTACAATCAAGAACAGTCACACGCTTTGAATTTCGGTTTCAAGATGGTGGACAGTTTATTTTCCATCGACTGCTGCAGAATTTCCGTTTGGGGACTGATTAATTTCAGTATTCTAATGCAGATTCCTGCATTAAAACCAACCGGATGTTCCACTAAGCGTATTTGCGACGGCGCTACTGAGTCTGTGCACCTGCTAGCGGCTCTCTTTGGCAAGTAAAACATTTTGAATGCGTTCTTCCCTTGTCGCGAAGTCGGTATGAGGTTTCCGTCATCACATTGCGAGTTTTTATATAACCGTTGTTGGATATGTTCGGCGCCAATGACTCACGGCTCCTAAATATCGATTGTTCAGACAAGTCAACCGAAGGTCCACTTTGTGGATTCGGCGCCATCGCTACTGTGTTTGGCTCTTTTTTTTAATATTCCATTCTCTGGAGTTAATCGAACAATGTGGACGCATCCATTGTTGTGTGTGTACGATGGGCGTTCGTACATCTCTAAACTGACTTCACGTTCGTAATAGTTTTGTTCGTGAATTTGCAGCACTGTTGCGATTCATGTATTTTCATGTTAGTCAGGAAGAATGTTGCCTAGATTCAGGAAAACTACGAGGAGATCAGTGGTAGACTTGAGAAATAGTTGATCATTTCATGTTGCTGGTAAGGAGATCTGAGCACCCTCTTCACAGGACAGGATAGCTAGTACCATGCCCAACCCTCCCCACAGTACAGGGTAGCCAGTACCATGCCCAACCCTCTCTACAGGACAGGATAGCCAGTACCATGCCCAACCCTCTCTACAGGACAGGATAGCCAGTACCATGCCCAACCCTCTCTACAGGACAGGATAGCCAGTACCATGCCCAACCCTCCCTACAGTACATGATAGCCAGTTCAATGCCCAACCCTCCCACAGTACAGGATAGCCAGTACCATGCCCAACCCTCCCACAGTACACGATAGCCAGTACCATGCCCAACCCTCCCACAGTACACGATAGCCAGTACCATGCCCAACCCTCCCACAGTACACGATAGCCAGTACCATGCCCAACCCTCCCACAGTACAGGATAGCCAGTACCATGCCCAACCCTCCCACAGTACAGGATAGCCAGTACCATGTCCAACCCTCCCACAGTACAGGATAGCCAGTACCATGCCCAACCCTCCCACAGTACAGGATAGCCAGTACCATGCCCAACCCTCCCACAGTACAGGATAGACAGTACCATGCCCAACCCTTCCCACAGTAGAGGATAGACAGTACCATGCCCAACCCTTCCCACAGTAGAGGATAGACAGTACCATGCCCAACCCTTCCCACAGTAGAGGATAGACAGTACCATGCCCAACCCTTCCCACAGTACTTCTTCTTTTACGTCTGCTTCTTCTTTTTTCTTCTTTTACTTCTTCTTCTTTTTTCTTCTTCTTCTTTTACGTCTTCTTCTTCTTTTTTCTTCTTCTCCTTCTTCTTCTTCTACTTTTACTTCTTCCTCTTTGTTTCTTCATCTTCTTCTTTTACTTCTTATTCTTCTTTTTTTACCTCTTTTTTCTTCATCTTCTTATTTTACTTTTTATTCTTCTTCTTTTAGTTCTTATTCTTCTTTTACTTCTTCTTCTGCTTTTACTTCTACTTTTTTTCTTCAGCTTCTTCTTTTACTTCTACTTTTTTTCTTCAACTTCTTCTTTTACCTCTTCTTCTTCTTTTACTTCTTCTTCTTTTACTGCTTTTTTCTTCATCTTCTTTTACTTCTTCTTTTTTTACTTCTTCTCCTTTTACTTCTTCTCCTTTTACTTCTTCTCCTTTTACTTCTTCTCCTTTTACTTCTTCTCCTTTTACTTCTTCTCCTTTTACTTCCTCTTCTTTTACTTCTTCTCCTTTTACTTCTTCTCCTTTTACTTCTTCTCCTTTTACTTCTTCTTCTTTTACTTCTTCTTTTTTTCTTCAGCTTCTACTTTTACTTCTTCTTTTTTCTTCAGCTTCTACTTTTACTTCTTCTTTTTTTCCTCAGCTTCTTCTTTTACTTCTTCATCTTCGTTCACTTCTTCTCCTCTTTTACTTCTTCTCGTTCACTTCTTCTTCCTCTTTTACTTCATCTTCGTTCACTTCTTCTCTTCTTTTACTTTTCTGCTTCTATTCTTCCTCATTTGCTCTTCCGCTTCATGGGGAGATTTATTTTGCTGTTTTTTTTTTCTCTTCTTTGCTTTTATTTCTCTTTTCTTTGCTTTTATGTGGAACATTAACATAAAGAATGTGATCATGCTGATATCTTTGATATAAACTCTTCTCATATTGAACATTTATCACACAAAATAGAGCTCATGTTTCGGATAGAAAGATGTGAATATTTGGTTGTACATGTTTGTACGTCACGAATGTTGGTCTCGATTGGATGAGTTAGTGTACACAACAAGATGGCCGACAATGGGAGGCGTGTGCTACAACAGTGGCTTGAACGTAAGATAGGCTGACCATTCGTCCCCGAATTTCGGGGACACTCCCCAAAGTGTAGAAGTTGTCCCCGAAAGAAATTTGTCCCCGATTTTGTCCGCGATTTCAGTGAATAAATAAATGTTCATACACGGAATCGACCCTCTTTTAAAGTAATCACTAGGACTCAGGACGTTACTGAGTTGTGTTTCTTTATCCAAGACTGAGCGGCATTAGCAAGAAGATAAAAGAGAAGACTTGGACGAGTTGTGTCGGAGATAGCTCTTTGAGCTCTTGAAGCGCGGTGCTACGTCATTTCTATTCCACCCACTGACTTCTATTGGGATGGGTTTAATTTTTAAAAAAAGCAGACTCTCTCTCTCTCTCTCTCTCTCTCTCTCTCTCTCTCTCTCCACCCCTGCCTTTTCGGACATCTCCCGCCAAAGTATCTTTCCCGGCCAATTTCAAATCAGTCCGAGTGTAATGGCAGTACAGTGCAGTCGTGTTTTCTATTTGTGATCAGTGGACGTCTGTTGCATAAAAACAATGCTTTCCAAAAAACGTAAGTGTCATTTTAGTGATTTGCTGAAAGCTGAATTTCCATTTATTATACAAGCAATTTTAGAGAATGTAACGCTAGTAAAATGTAATATATGTAGTTCAAATTTGTCTATAGCAAGTGATGAAAGGACATCAATAACTGATCATCTACAGGCAAAAAAGCATAAGGGTGAGCTGCTTTATAAGTCTCAGTCTGGGTGTATAACAAATTATTTGTGTAAAACAGAACCCTCAAAAGATGAATACACTCTAGCTGTTCATGAAGGAACCTTCGCATATCATACTGTACTTCATAATCATAGTTTCCGCAGTATGGATTGTACAACAATTCTACAAAAGAAATTTTCAACGAAACAATTTTCCTGTGTAAGAACAAAGTGTGAATCCATAATTACCAATGTTTTTGCTCCTTGAGCTATTGATGAACTAAAAAATGACCTCAAATATGTCAGCTTCGTAACATTGTCTTGCGATACATCTAATCATAAACATGTTAAGCTACTTCCTATTTTAGTTCGTTATTTTCAGGCTTATGAGCTGGAAACTCCAGTAAAGACCAAACTGATTGCTTTCATAGATATCCCAGGAGAAACGTCCGACATAATATCTGAACAATTGTTGAAAGCAATTGGTAATTTTGACTTAAACAAAAAGATTGTTGGACTCTCAGCAGACAATACAAATACAAACTTTGGAGGCTTGTTGAGGAAAGGGAGAGATAATGTCATAACTAAAATAAAGTCCAAGTTAAACAGACACATAATGGGTCTTGGTTGCAACGCACACATAATTCACAATTGTGCAAAAACAGCGTTTGATTCCATGCCTATGGATATGGAAGTGATTGTAACAAAAATATTTGGATACTTTCACATTTACACGGTTCGTGTAGAACGCCTAAAAGATTTCTGTGAATTTGCTGGACAGGAGTTTAAGCAATTAGTAGGTTATTCGAATATAAGGTGGTTGTCATTACTTCCAGCCTTGGAAAAAACATTGAAGCTGTATCAATCACTGAGATCTTTCTTCTTGTCAGAAACACACTGTCCTACAAAAATAAGCAAAAAAAAAATCCTCTGAAATGTCAAAAATATGACAAATGTCCCCGAAAACAATGGGGAAAAATGATCACCCTAACGTAAGATGAAAAGACTGAAGTGATACAGACGCTTTTCAGCTCTTTTATTTATGTCGAAGAAAAACAATTAGTGATACATACAGAATGATATTTGTTCTTAGTTGCTGGGTGGTCGAGTGGTAAGATGTCGGTCTTTTGACAAGACGGTCCTTGATTCGAATCCCATCAAAGGCGATGATTAAAAAATAAAACATTGAATCTGTGATTACTTCTTGGTTTTACCTTCCCTTGATCTCTGGGTAGTAAGATCCAAAGTCTAGTCCTCTCTGGGTAGTGAGGTCCAAAGTCTAGTCCTCTCTGGGTAGTATGATCCAAAGTCTAGTCCTCTCTGGGTAGTATGATCCAAAGTCTAGTCCTCTCTGGGTAGTGAGGTCCAAAGTCTAGTCCTCTCTGGGTAGTGAGGTCCAAAGTCTAGTCCTCTCTGGGTGGTAAGATCCAAAGTCTAGTCCTCTCTGGGTAGTATGATCCAAAGTCTAGTCCTCTCTGGGTAGTGAGGTCCAAAGTCTAGTCCTCTCTGGGTGGTAAGATCCAAAGTCTAGTCCTCTCTGGGTAGTATGATCTAAAGTCTAGTCCTCTCTGGGTAGTGAGGTCCAAAGTCTAGTCCTCTCTGGGTAGTGAGGTCCAAAGTCTAGTCCTCTCTGGGTAGTAAGATCCAAAGTCTAGTCCTCTCTGGGTAGTAAGATCCAAAGTCTAGTCCTCTCTGGGTAGTGAGGTCCAAAGTCTAGTCCTCTCTGGATAGTATGATCTAAAGTCTAGTCCTCTCTGGGTAGTGAGATCAGACGTTAGCCTCTCTTTGGGTAGTGAGATCAGACGTTAGCCTCTCTTTGGGTAGTGAGATCAGACGTTAGCCTCTCTTTGGGTAGTGAGATCAGACGTTAGCCTCTCTTTGGGTAGTGAGATCAGACGTTAGCCTCTCACTGGGTAGTGAGATCAGACGTTAGCCTCTCTTTGGGTAGTAAGATCAGACGTTAGCCTCTCTTTGGGTAGTAAGATCCAAAGTCTAGTCCTCTCTGGGTAGTAAGATCCAAAGTCTAGTCCTCTCTGGGTAGTGAGGTCCAAAGTCTAGTCCTCTCTGGGTAGTGAGATCAGACGTTTAGCCTCTCTTTGGGTAGTGAGATCAGACGTTTAGCCTCTCTCTGGGTAGTGAGATCAGACGTTTTGCCTCTCACTGGGTAGTGAGATCAGACGTTAGCCTCTCTTTGGGTAGTGAGATTCAAAGTCTAGTCCTCTCTGGGTGGTGAGATCCAAAGTCTAGCCCCCTCTGGGTAGTGAGATCCAAAGTCTAGCCCTCTCTGGGTAGTGAGATCCAAAGTCTAGCCCTCTCTGGGTAATGAGATCCGATGTCTTGCCCTCTCGAATAACGACGAAAACTAGGTCTTGTGTACATCTTGTGCACGTTGTATAACTCTTGTGTGCATCCTGTGCACGTTGTATAACTCTTGTGTGCATCTTGTGCACGTTGTATAACTCTTGTGTGCATCCTGTGCACGTTGTATAACTCTTGTGTGCATCCTGCGCACGTTGTATAACTCTTGTGTGCATCCTGCGCACGTTGTATAACTCTTGTGTGCATGTTGTATAACTCTTGTGTGCATCTTGTGCACGTTGTATAACTCTTGTGTGCATCCTGTGCACGTTGTATAACTCTTGTGTGCATTCTGCGCACGTTGTATAACTCTTGTGTGCATCCTGCGCACGTTGTATAACTCTTGTGTGCATCGTGCGCACGTTGTATAACTCTTGTGTGCATCTTGTGCACGTTGTATAACTCTTGTGTGCATCCTGTGCATGTTGTATAACTTTTGTGTGCATCTTGTGCACGTTATATAACTCTTGTGTGCATCTTGTGCACGTTGTATAACTCTTGTGTGCATCTTGTGCACGTTATACAACTCTTGTGTGCATGCTGTGCACGTTGTATAACTCTTGTGTGCATCTTGTGCACGTTGTATAACTCTTGTGTGCATCTTGTGCACGTTATATAACTCTTGTGTGCATCCTGTGCACGTTGTATAACTTTTGTGTGCATCCTGCGCACGTTGTAAAAAAATACTTTTGGCAGTTGGAAAAAAAGAGTAGGTACAAAATGGCCGCTGTGCGGGCAAAGTTAATAGGAGAAAATTCTACCAGAAACGCTAAAACTCTGGACGATAAAAATGAGAGTACATCTGAAGCGGGAGAATACCTGCCTGTATGGCGAGGAACACATGAGCACATGGATGTCAGAGTGAAAAATAGGAAAAAAGTGATATTTACTCAAAAATCAGTCCCACGGGACTTGGCTGGAGATGTAAAGCTGGCGAACATAAACAAAACAACAGCAACAACAACAACAACAACAACAACAACAACAACAACATCATCAACATCAACAACAACAACAACATCATCAACAACATCAACAACATCATCAACATCAACAACAACAACAACATTACATTTGTTATGCGTGTTTAATTGACAATTTGTATAATTTTTATTTTCAAAACAAATCAAGAATGAAGCAATGCTCAAATTGCAACCTCTACAAGAGCGAATTATGAAGAGATAAACACACAAACACTCAGGTATCACCAGTCGATTAACATAACAGGTATGGCTGGTTTACGTAGACGGATTAGAATAACAATCAATCCCATCTCGCTACAATATTCCTGGAAACGATGAGGCAGGCAGGATGGCAAAGGAAGGTGGCACACCAGCCAGATACAAATACAAGTTATGAGCAATCAAAGAGGTTTGACGGGAACAAATATATGAACAAATTGAATACACATCACCAAGACTACTAGACAAAATGATGCCTACTACCAGATAAACAGAAAAGAACAAGTAACAATTTGTATACTCCCAAGGAGCACAACAGATTGAAGTAGCACCTTTTGAACACCCTACGGATAGGAACCTCCGATGAATGTGACTGTGGCACAGTTAAAATGACTGCTGAATATCTGCGACAATCATGGTCAACATTTGATGAACAGAAAAAGGCTCTTGTGGTCATCACCAGTAACATACTGGAACACGCTGTTTGGAGATATCACTAACCTTGATCCGACTAACGCTTTCTTCTAACTTACTGATGTTTAGAGGCTCCCGCAGAAGATAGTAAATAAGAAAATTAATAAAACAGAAAAGGGAGAGAATTAACTCTGCATCTCTAATTGTTGCAGCAGTTTATTTAAGCTTGTGAACTTCAGCGCCCGACCCCACAGTAAGTATGGGACAACCTTGAACCTTCTTCTTGAAATGGCACAGAGAAGCAACCCAGACATGGGAACAACAGGGTTAAACAAAAAGAGACCGACCTAGAGAAAAAAGAACACTGAGACGAGATGCAACAACAGAAGGTATCAGCTCCCTGCTGAGGCTGAGACGACTCACCTACAACAGGGGCGTATGGCGAGATAGATTCCTGGTTTTGTGCAAGGTCTGGCACTCAATAGTCGGACGTGGGAATTCTAGAATTTCTACCCTGTGTGCCGCTTTCAGTTCGAGGTGACGAAAAATGGATGGATGGATGAATGGATAGATGGATTGATGGATGGATGAATGGATAGATGGATTGATGGATAGATGGATTGATGGATGAATGAATTGGTGGATCGATGGATGGATAGATGAATGGATGGATTGATGGATGAATGAATCGGTGGATCGATAGATGGATGGATGAATGGATAGATGGATTGATGGATGAATGAATTGGTGGATCGATGGATGGATGGATTGATGGATGAATGAATCGGTGGATCGATGGATGGATGGATTGATGGATGAATGAATCGGTGGATCGATAGATGGATGGATTGATGGATGAATGAATCGGTGGATCGATAGATGGATGGATGAATGGATGGATTGGTGGATGAATGAATTGGTGGATCGATGGATGGATGGATTGATGGATGAATGAATCGGTGGATCGATAGATGGGTGGATGAATGGATGGATTGATGGCTGAATGAATTGGTGGATCGATGGATGGATGGATTGATGGATGAATGAATCGGTGGATCGATAGATGGGTGGATTGATGGATGAATGAATTGGTGGATCGATGGATGGATGGATTGATGGATGAATGAATCGGTGGATCGATAGATGGATGGATGGATGGATTGATGGCTGAATGAATTGGTGGATCGATGGATAGATGGATTGATGGATGAATGAATCGGTGGATCGATGGATGGATGGATGAATGGATAGATGGATTGATGGATGTATGAATCGGTGGATCGATGGATGGATGAATGGATGGTTTGATGGATGAATGAATTGGTGGATCGATAGATGGATGAATGGATGGTTTGATGGATGAATGAATTGGTGGATCGATAGATGGATGAATGGATGGTTTGATGGATGAATGAATTGGTGGATCGATGAATGGATGAATGGATAGATGGATTGATGGATGAATGAATCGGTGGATCGATGGATGGATGGATGAATGGATGAATGAATGGATAGATGGATGGATGGATTGATGGATGAATGAATTGGTGGATCGATGGATGGATGGATGAATGGATAGATGGATAGATGGATAGATGGATTGATGGATGAATGAATTGGTGGATCGATGGATGGATGAATGGATAGATGGATAGATGGATTGATGGATGAATGAATTGGTGGATCAATAGATGGATGAATGAATTGGTGGATCGATGAATGGATGAATGGATAGATGGATTGATGGATGAATGAATCGGTGGATCGATAGATGGATGGATGAATGGATGGATTGATGGCTGAATGAATTGGTGGATCGATAGATGGATGGATGAATGGATGGTTTGATGGCTGAATGAATTGGTGGATCGATGGATGGATGGATTGATGGATGAATGAATCGGTGGATCGATGGATGGATGAATGGATAGATGGATTGATGGATGAATGAATCGGTGGATCGATAGATGGATGAATGGATGGTTTGATGGATGAATGAATTGGTGGATCGATGGATGGATGAATGGATAGATGGATAGATGGATTGATGGATGAATGAATTGGTGGATCGATGGATGGATGAATGGATAGATGGATAGATGGATTGATGGATGAATGAATTGGTGGATCAATAGATGGATGAATGAATTGGTGGATCGATGAATGGATGAATGGATAGATGGATAGATGGATTGATGGATGAATTATTTGGTGGATCGATAGATGGATGAATGGATGGTTTGATGGATGAATGAATTGGTGGATCGATGGATGGATGAATGGATGGTTTGATGGATGAATGAATTGGTGGATCGATGGATGGATGAATGGATAGATGGATTGATGGATGAATGAATTGGTGGATGGATGATAAATGGATAGATGGATTGATGGATTGATGGATGAATGAATTGGTGAATCGATAGATGGACGAATGGATGGTTTGATGGATGAATGAATTGGTGGATCGATGGATGGATGAATGGATAGATGGATTGATGGATGAATGAATTGGTGGATGGATGATAAATGGATAGATGGATTGATGGATTGATGGATTGATGGATGAATGAATTGGTGAATCGATGGATGGATGATGAATGGATAGATGGATAGATGGATTGATGGATGAATGAATTGGTGAATCGATGGATGGATGATGAATGGATAGATGGATGAATGAATTGGTGGATCAATAGATGGATGAATGAATTGGTGGATCAATAGATGGATGAATGAATTGGTGGATCGATGGATGGATGGATTGGTGGGTGGGTGCATAAATGGATTAAAAAGACACAAAAATGTGTCCTAAACAGAATATTGTGGGGTAATATTTCGTAGATTGTCACATTCGCATTATATTCTGTTATTTCAAGTTTAATTGTCAGAATTTTGTATCAACTATGAGCACATTTCTTCCTCTCTGTTTATTAGTTATTTTGCCTGACCTTGGAGTTTCCCTTTCACGCGCGTTCTGTCTTGGTAGGAACGAGCAAAATACGGATTACGTAACAAGAAAAGAGTATAAACAGTGAAGGAAGGAAGGTAGGTACATGCTCAAAAGAGATTCAGGAATAATGAGAACTAAATACGGTAGAACCAAAGGCGATAGAGATACAGCCTTGACAGAACAGTGGGCATTGAGATGATAGTTCGGACCAGATTTGGTGCTCACTGGGAGAAGTAGCCAAAAAGTGAATCTGTTGTGTCTTTTCTATACAGGATAGCACACGGCTTACCAACCAACCACTGTGTGCTCTATCGTTCAATGAGAGAAAAGAGAGTTGTACACTATCAAACGAAGATTTTAATTGACAAGAAAGTCATCCCTGCTAACAGAGTTTTACACAAGAGACCGTCATGTGAAACCTCCAGAGAACCAATGACAAACAAGACCAAAACGACGTCCTATTTCAGACACAAACGAGTAAAAAGTCAGTTCCTGCTAACAGTTTCACACAAGAGACAGGATTGTCAATCTCAAGAAAGTCAAAGGAAATAGTTGTCACTTTCATTTTGTCTGGTAACTGCTGTCTAACCTGGACGACTTAGTCTGAGACAGAACAGATCGTGCCTCGCTATTAAGAAGGCGAAATTCCAAATAATAAGAAGAAAGATAGAAAATAATACAATGAAAGAAGTGAAAGACTTCAAATATTTATAGATTATAAAAGTAATCAACGGAAAATAAAACCCGAAATGGAGAATAAGTACAAAGAAAGTAAAGACAACATTTCTGAAGTTAACACTGGTCAATACAAAAAAATATATATTATGATCAATATACAAAAATATGCACATACAACTCAATCTTTCGACAAAATTGTGCTGATTCAAGACAAACAGTAAAACGTTCAATGAAATTAACAGACTCTTTTAGGTCTGGAATTAGATTGAGGGATAGTTCGGAGAGTTATCTGTCCTTATTCTCCGATAATGACAATTGAAATCAGTGGTTCCCAAACTGTTGACAACCTAGGCTCCCCTTGACCTGCTGATACCGGCTTCCTCGTGATGGCTGTTGCAATCGTACAGGTAGCCGCTGATTCCTCGACAGAATATATAAGAAAATAAATGGCGACAAAATTAGCTCTATCCTGTTGAAGAAATCGTCCATGTATTAAACAAGCCCATCTAGATGTTGCCATTTGACTAATTGTAACCACACGAAGAATAGACATTTAAAACAATGGCACAGAAACATTCGAGATAGCGTTGATGTGAAAGTCAGAAGACAAGAGCGAGAGACACAAAAAGAGAAAGGAAGCGAGGTCAGGCTCCATAATTACATCTTATTCATTCTGTGGTCGGATCTGTTTATGCAATATTGGCAGACTCAGCCACGAGAGAAGCTGTTTAGCAAAACAACATCCGGTATAAGACACTGATATTTTACCAAACTACTGACTAATGAATGCTTGCTACCAACCGTCTGTCAAGACGTGAAAGCTGATTTCTAGCCACCTAGTGACACGAGAATATCCTCGGCGGAGCGCCCTGGCCACAGTTTGGCAGTTCTCATGGGAGCCGCAGCGCACAATTTGAGAACCAGCGTTATAAATGTAACTAATTTCACCTAATTAAAGACAACTTTCATGACAAAATATCGCAGAACACAAACCTGATTAAAGATAACTTTCATGACAAAATATTGCAGAACACAAACCTGATTAAAGACATCTTTCATGACAAAATATTGCAGATCATAAACCTGATTAAAGATATCTTTCATGACAAAATATTGTAGAACATAAACCTGATTAAAGACATCTTTCATGACAAAATATTGCAGAACATAAACCTGATTAAAGACAACTTTCATGACAAAATATCGCAGAACATAAACCTGATTAAAGACAACATTCATGACAAAATATTGTAGAACATAAACGTGATTAAAGACAACTTTCATGACAAAATATCGCAGAACATAAACCTGATTAAAGACAACTTTCATGACAAAATATTGCAGAACATAAACCTGATTAAAGACAACTTTCATGACAAAATATTGCAGAACATAAACCTGATTAAAGACAACATTCATGACAAAATATTGTAGAACATAAACGTGATTAAAGACAACTTTCATGACAAAATATTGCAGATCATAAACCTGATTAAAGACAACTTTCATGACAAAATATTGCAGAACATAAACGTGATTAAAGACAACTTTCATGACAAAATATCGCAGAACATAAACCTGATTAAAGACAACATCATGACATTGTAGAACATAAACGTGATTAAAGACATCTTTCATGACAAAATATTGTAGAACATAAACGTGATTAAAGACAACTTTCATGACAAAATATTGTAGAACACAAACGTGATTAAAGACAACTTTCATGACAAAATATTGTAGAACACAAACGTGATTAAAGACAACTTTCATGACAAAATATTGCAGAACACAAACGTGATTAAAGACAACTTTCATGTGATTAAAGACAACTTTCATGACAAAATATTGTAGAACACAAACGTGATTAAAGACAACTTTCATGACAAAATATTGTAGAACATAAACGTGATTAAAGACAACTTTCATGACAAAATATTGTAGAACATAAACGTGATTAAAGACAACTTTCATGACAAAATATTGTAGAACACAAATAAGTCGTTAGGGCTTTATAATATTTGGACACAGGACTTTTTGATCGCCATGATGGCTTGACGGGGATCTCTCTCTCTCTCACCCCCCCCCCTCCCCCACCTCTCTCTTCACCTCCTTGGGTGTCGAGGCAGATACAAAGTTCTGTTTATTTCTCACCCTTTTGGTGGCTATTCATTGTCAGTTAATGTTATAGTTCTTCTTTGATGTTGTCTGCCCATCTTACTCTGGATCTGCCTTGCTGTTCTGCCCTCTCATCTAGTAATATATACTTTGTATGGTAAGGAATCACACGTCATTCTTTCTACATGGGGTAAGCCAGTTTATTAGTTGTTTCTGTTTGTAGCTTAGGATTAGTTCAATGTCTACTCTTGCTCTTATAATAAAAATGATGATTCTGTCTTTTCTGGTCACTCCAAGCGCTTTTCTCAGACATCTCGTCTCTGTGGTGACAAGCTTTCTTTTATGTTTAGTGGGAGGGAGATAAAAGAGCTACAATGAAATGTCTTAGAAGAAAACAGGAAGATAAGAAATTAGGAATGTAGTTATTATAAATTGTATGTGCCCAAGCGCAAAGCGCCAAATACTTGGACACAATAATGCCATCAGGTGGAAGATGCACCGCAGAAATAAAAAGAGTAGCTCAAACCAAAATAGCATTTCAGAAAATGAAAAATATATGTGCAAGAAATCTATATCAATAGAAGTGAGAAAGAGTTTATCTGTGCTATATAGAGCCAGTTCTACATATGGAAGTGAATCATGGACAGGAAAAAACAAATGAAAAATCGATTAGATGCCACAGAGATGGGGTTTTTTAGAAGAATGTTGAGAGTTCTCTTGACAGCTAAAAAGACCAATGAGGAAATTCTTAAAGAGGCCAAAATAAAGCGGAGCTCATAAAAAACATCAGTTAGAGACAATCAATAATTTTCGGGCACATCATGAGAAGAGGAAAGTTGGAATACTTGGTTACAACTGGCAAAATACAGGGAAAGAGAGATCGGGACGAAAAAAAATATAAGGGACTGGATAGCTTGATGTCATGACAAAACAGTCAGCAATAGAATTGGTACAAAATGGATAGAAAATTATGGAAGGACATGATCGTCTACGCCAACCAGTATGGCACATGATCGTCTACGCCAACCAGTATGGCACATGATCGTCATCCGTTATTTGAAGAACACCCACGCAATGGATTGAGCGTGTAATGTGACTACCAGCAAACTGAATCGAACAAGACGGGGACAGAAGCGCTACACAGCAACATAGTTAACAGTCGTCAGAGGTTCATAGCTGATGGTTTGTGCCTGGATCGGTGCACCTGAAGGATGTCAGATACAAGAATGCAAAATGGGACATGGAACAGAACTTACCACAACAAAACTTAATGAACGTAAGTATGATAGATAACTTATAGTGGGAACAGACAGCAGTGATAAGATGTAAAAGAGAGAACTCTGCAGCTATTAAAATAAAGAGAAAAGTCAGACAGGGTTGAGTTCTATCCTTGCATTTCTTAAAATTATTAAAAACCTGGGAATCTTCCTTTTTTCTGATTAAAAACCTGGAAATTTTCCTTTTTTTCTGATTTAAAAAATGGAAATGTTCCTTTTTTTCTGATCAAAAACCTGGAAATCTTTCTTTTTTTCAGATAAAAAACTGGAAATATTATCTTTTTTTCAGATTAAAAACCTGGAAATCTTCCTTTTTTCTGAGTTAAAAACTGGAAAAAATTTTTTTCTGATTAAAAAAATTGTAAATTTGACTTTTTTTCTGATTAAAAAACTGGAGACTTTCCTTTTTTTCAGATTAAAAACCTGGAAATATTCTCTTTTTTTTCAGATTAAAACCTGGAAATCTTCCTTTTTTCTGAGTTAAAAACTGGAAAAAAATTTTTTCTGATTTAAAAAATTGTAAATTTTCCTTTTTTTCTGATTAAAAAACTGGAGACTTTCCTTTTTTTTCTGATTAAAAAACCTGGAAATTTTCCTTTTTTTCTGATCAAAAACCTGGAAATCTTTCTTTTTTCAGATTAAAAACCTGGAAATATTTTCTTTTTTTTTATTAAAAACCTGGAAATCTTCCTTTTTTCTGAGTTAAAAACTGGAATTTTTTTTCTGATTTAAAAACTGGAAATTTTCTTTTTTCTTATTAACAACCTGGAAATCTTTCTTTTTTCAGATTAAAAACCTGGAAATCTTCCTTTTTCAGGTTAAAAACCTGGAAATATTTATTTTCTGACAAAAAAATCAGGGAATCTTCTCCCTGACAAAAACCTGGCGACCCCAGATAAGAGACAACCTGTACAGTTCTAGTAAAACAACAGCATCGTCAACAAGAAGAGGTATTCTACAGCGATTCCTTCTCTAGCAGCATCACCACTAGCACCATCACTTCTCTAGAACCATCACTTCTCTAGAACCATCACTTCTCTAGAACCATCACTTCTCTAGAACCATCACTTCTCTAGAACCATAACTTCTCTAGAACCATCACTTCTCTAGAACCATCACTTCTCTAGAACCATCACTTCTCTAGCACCATCACCACTAGCACCATCACAACGACCAGGATAGAAGACATCGTCATTGACATGGCTACGCCACAGTAATCACTTTGCCTCTTGTATCGCTTGTCTTGGTCACAGTCGTTCTTGTAGTCCCCAATACAGGCAGCGTACATGAGCACGTGGGCTATATAGGACTGCTCGTGTGTCGTGTGGAAGAGATGAGCCATTGGTCCTGGGGATGGAAGTTCATGAGTGTAATGAGGGTGTACTGAAGGAAGTTAATGGGTGTAATGAGGGTGTACTGAAGGAAGTTAATGGGTGTAATGAGGGTGTACTGAAGGAAGTTAATGAGGGTGTACTGAAGGAAGTTAATGAGGGTGTACTGAAGGAAGTTAATGAGGGTGTACTGAAGGAAGTTAATGAGAGTAATGAGGGTGTACTGAAGGAAGTTAATGAGGGTGTACTGAAGGAAGTTAATGAGTGTAATGAGGGTGTTCTGAAGGAAGTTAATGGGTGTAATGAGGGTGTACTGAAGGAAGTTAATGAGAGTAATGAGGGTGTACTGAAGGAAGTTAATGAGGGTGTACTGAAGGAAGTTAATGAGAGTAATGAGGGTGTACTGAAGGAAGTTAATGAGAGTAATGAGGGTGTACTGAAGGAAGTTAATGAGTGTAATGAGGGTGTACTGAAGGAAGTTAATGAGTGTAATGAGGGTGTACTGAAGGAAGTTAATGAGTGTAATGAGGGTGTACTGAAGGAAGTTAGTGAGAGTAATGAGGGTGTACTGAAGGAAGTTAATGAGAGTAATGAGGGTGTACTGAAGGAAGTTAATGAGAGTAATGAGGGTGTACTGAAGGAAGTTAATGAGAGTAATGAGGGTGTACTGAAGGAAGTTAATGAGTGTAATGAGGGTGTACTGAAGGAAGTTAATGAGTGTAATGAGGGTGTACTGAAGGAAGTTAATGAGAGTAATGAGGGTGTACTGAAGGAAGTTAATGAGAGTAATGAGGGTGTACTGAAGGAAGTTAATGAGTGTAATGAGGGTGTACTGAAGGAAGTTAATGAGTGTAATGAGGGTGTACTGAAGGAAGTTAATGAGGGTGTACTGAAGGAAGTTAATGAGGGTGTACTGAAGGAAGTTAATGAGTGTAATGAGGGTGTACTGAAGGATGTTAATGAGGGTGTACTGAAGGAAGTTAATGAGGGTGTACGGAAGGAAGTTAATGAGTGTAATGAGAGTGTACTGAAGGAAGTTAATGAGGGTGTACTGAAGGAAGTTAATGAGGGTATTGAGGGTGTACTGAAGGAAGTTAATGAGTGTAATGAGGGTGTACTGAAGGACGTTAATGAGTGTAATGAGGGTGTACTGAAGGACGTTAATGAGTGTAATGAGGGTGTAATGAAGGAAGTTAATGAGTGTAATGAGGGTGTACTGAAGGAAGTTAATGAGTGTAATGAGGGTGTACTGAAGGAAGTTAATGAGTGTAATGAGGGTGTACTGAAGGAAGTTAATGAGTGTAATGAGGGTGTAATGAAGGAAGTTAATGAGTGTTATGAGGGTGTAATGAAGGAAGTTAACGAATGTAATGAGGGTGTAATGAAGGAAGTTAATGAGTGTAATGAGGGTGTAATGAAGGAAGTTAATGAGTGTTATGAGGGTGTAATGAAGGAAGTTAACGAGTGTAATGAGGGTGTAATGAAGGAAGTTAACGAGTGTAATAAGGGTGTAATGAAGGAAGTTAATGAGTGTAATGAGGGTGTAATGAAAGAAGTTAATGAGTGTAATGAGTGTGTAATGAAGGAAGTTAATGAGTGTAATGAGGGTGTAATGAAGGAAGTTAATGAGTGTAATGAGGGTGTAATGAAGGAAGTTAATGAGTGTAATGAGGGTGTAATGAAGGAAGTTAATGAGTGTAATGAGGGTGTAATGAAGGAGGTTAATGAGTGTAATGAGGGTGTACTGAAGGAAGTTAATGAGTGTTATGAGAGTGTAATGAAGGAAATTAATGAATGTAATGAGGGTGTAATGAAGGAAATTAATGAGTGTAATGAGGGTGTAATGAAGAAAGTTAATGAGTGTAATAAGGGAGTAATGAAGGAAGTTAATGAGTGTAATGAGGGTGTACTGAAGGAAGTTAATGAATGTAATGAGGGAGTAATGAAGGAAGTTATTGAATGTAATGAGGGAGTAATGAAGGAAGTTAATGAGTGTAATGAGGGTGTAATGAAGGAATTTAATGAGTGTAATGAGGGTGTAATGAAGGAAGTCAATGAGTGTAATGAGGGTGTAATTGTTGTTGTGTTCGCCAGCTTTCAACTCTGACGAAGTCCCTAGAGACTAGGAACTGAATTTTGTGTGTTAATCCATTTTTCCCTGGCAGCCGTATGCACAGGGGTCCCTCGCCGCAAAGGCAGATAACTCCGACTTCGGAGGTACTCATTTTTTTTTCTGTTGATGAGTAACTGACGTTTCAAGCCGGGCCTCGCTGCTGAGACCAGGGGTGGTTGCCGCAGACAGAAATCATAAATAAAAATCTCAACCAAATGAGAATGTAATGAAGGAAGTTCTAATTTATTTAGGAAAAATCTAATTTATAGAAGGTAATATATTGTTATATGTCCAAGCGGAGCTCCTGGGCTCATTGATATAAAAAAGAGGAGTAAGACAGGGATGCATCCTATCACCAAGCTTCTTCAATCTATACACTGAGCAAATCTTTAAAAACATCACAGAGATGCCAGGCCTAAACATTAATGGAAAGATAATCAATAACCTAAGATATGCTGATGATACTGTACTCCTAGCAGAAAATCCTAATGATCTACAACAATTACTTAATGAAATAAACACGACAAGCAAAAAATATGGACTAGATATGAATTTCAAAAAGACTAAAACTATGATCATAAGAAAGGAAATACTCAAAACACACAAGTGGATATCAAAATTGAAGGAATAGACCTGGAGACAGTTCAGAACTACAACTACCTTGGACATACTATAACCAGTGAAGGAAAATGTACAACTGAAATAAACAAAAGAATAGGTATGGCAAAAAGTAATTTTAATGCCATGAAGAACAAAATACATCAAAACATATAACATCATGGCTAAAACTAAGAATAGCAAAATGTTACATCTTCTCAATATTCCTATATGGTGCAGAAACATGGACATTAGACAAGAAAACAGAACAGAGAATTGAAGCCTTTGGAATGTGAATATTTAAAAGAATAGGTAGCATTGGATAGAAGGAAAAGAAAACAAACGACGAAGTCTTAAAATAACTAAAAATGAAAAGAGAACTACTAAACACAATTCAAACAAGACAAATGCGATTTTTGGGCCATGTTAAAAGACACAACAGCCTACTAAAAGTAACTCTGGAGGGGAAAATACAAGGTAAAAGAGGCAGACCAAGACTAACATGGACGAGTAACATCAAAAGATGGACAAATCAGCATATGACAACCTACACCATCAAAGCAAGAGACAGAGCAGAATGGCGCTCCATGGTAGCCAAACTTCATTGCGGAGACGGCACTCGATGATGATGATGATGATAGAAGGTAATAACAGTGAGGAAAGATCCCTGGCTGGACTCGACGGAAGTAGATGGAGTCTCTGGGGAGGTCTATTCCAACAAGTGTCTGCTTTATTTTCGTGCCAGGGCTCACGGGTGTAAGAGGCAATGACCGTGTTGATAGACTAGCCAGTTTGGCTGAATGTTGAGTGCGGAAGGGCAAAGGACCTCTTTGACATTCTGAATGTGCTCGAGGACCATGGACAAAAAACGACTTTAAAAATGTCACTGAAAACGCGGAAAAAGAAAAGACTTTAGGAATATCAAGTCAAGTTGGGAGATGCCAGACGAGAGAGCTACGCATTAATTCAAAGAAGACTTGTCAACCAACACAACACCGGTGACCTTAGTCGCAACACGTTGAGGGTTATACTTCGGAAGAGATCTGAGCACTTATGGACTTGTCTGGTGTGAAGTGAGGATATCCTGTGAGACTAAACTAAACTAAACTAAACTAAACTAAACTAAACTAAACTAAACTAAACTAAACTAAACTAAACTAAACTAAACTAAACTAAACTAAACTAAACTAAACTAAACTAAATTAAACGAAACTAAACTAAACTAAACTAAAACTAAACTAAAGTAAACTAAAACTAAACTAAACCAAACTAAACTAAACTAAACTAAACTAAACTAAACTAAACTAAACTAAACTAAACTAAACTAAACTAAACTAAACTAAAACTAAACTAAACTAAACTAAACTAAACTAAACTAAACTAAACTAAACTAACCTAAACTAAACTAAACTAAACTAAACTAAACTAAACTAAACTAAAACAAACTAAACTAAAGTAAACTAAAACTAAACTAAACTAAACTAAACTAAACTAAACTAAACTAAACTAAACTAAACTAAACTAAACTAAACTAAACTAAACTAAACTAAACTAAAGTAAACTAAACTAAACTAAACTAAACTAAACTAAACTAAACTAAACTAAACTAAACTAAACTAAACTAGTGAGGAAAGATACCACCTCCAATTTACCGTAAGCTAGATCAGGGTAAACAAAAACAAATATATCACGTCTGCTATCATGTCCACTATCATGTCTGCTATCATGTCCACTATCATGTCTACTATAATGTCTACTATAATGTCTACTATAATGTCTACTATCATGTCTATTATCATGTCTGCTATCATGTCTACTATAATGTCTACTATAATGTCTGCTATCATGTCTACTATCATGTCTGCTAACATGTCTACTATAATGTCTACTATCATGTCTACTATCATGTCTACTGTCATGTCTGCTATCATGTCTACTATCATGTCTGCTATCATATCAACTATCATGTCTACTATTATGTTTACTATCATATCTGCTATCATGTCTACTATTATGTCTACTGTCATGTCTGCTATCATGTCTACTATCATGTCTGCTATCATATCAACTATCATGTCTACTATTATGTCTACTATCATGTCTACTATCATGTCTACTATCATGTCTGCTATCATGTCTACTATCATGTCTGCAATCATGTCTGCTATCATGTCTACTATCATGTCTGCTATCATATCAACTATCATGTCTACTATTATGTCTACTATCATATCTACTATCATGTCTGCTATCATATCAACTATCATGTCTGCTATCATGTCTACTATCATGTCTGCAATCATGTCTACTTTTTATTTCTTTTCTCTGACATGTCGGGAGTGTTGAATGAGGCTTGAGAAACATGCACAGAACAATCATCCCGACGTGTTTTTCTCAGATACTTTCTAACTTTATTTAAAAATCAAACAAACTTGTTACCCCAAATATTATCAGAACCCTCGTTGATCTTTTCTATCACTTCATTCGCCCACTCTTCTTTCTTATCCTTTGTAGGTAAAACACTTCCTTTAATTAACGCATTCAGTGCTATAGTACTGCCTGTACAAAACGCGACTCATCTAAATACCTTGTGCGTATATAGCCACATCCTCTCCCCCGTGTGTCTCAGAAGGCATCTGCACACATCCGGGTTGCTGGAAGTCATTTCCTACAGAAGTAAACAAACACATGGTACAGCTGTTTCTTTTCCTCTCAAAGTGGTCATCATCAGGTCGCGTCACTCTTTGTATAACGTTACATGTTGTACTCACCGCAGCCCGTCTGTAAGAATCCCTGTCTCTAGCCAGATCTCACACAGAACGTTACATTCCTCACAGCTCGTCTGTAAGAATCCCTGTCTCTAGTCAGATCTCCCACAGAACGTTACATTCATCACAGCTCGTCTGTAAGAATCTCTGTCTCTAGCCAGATCTCTCACAAAACGCGACATTCACCACAGTCCGTCTGTAAGAATCCCTGTCTCTAGCCAGATTTCTCACAGAACGTTACATTCACCACAACCCGTCTGTAAGAATCTCTGTCTCTAGTCAGATCTCCCACAGAACGTTACATTCACCACAACCCGTCTGTAAGAATCTATGTCTCTAGCCAGATCTCCCACAGAACGTTACATTCACCACAACCCGTCTGTAAGAATCTATGTCTCTAGCCAGATCTCCCACAGAACGTTACATTCACCACAACCCGTCTGTAAGAATCTCTGTCTCTAGTCAGATCTCCCACAGAACGTTACATTCACCACAACCCGTCTGTAAGAATCTCTGTCTCTAGTCAGATCTCCCACAGAACGTTGCATTCACCACAACCCGTCTGTAAGAACCTCTGTCTCTAGTCTGATCTCCCACAGAACGTTACATTCACCGCAGCCCGTCTGTAAGAATCCCTGTCTCTAGTCAGATCTCCCACAGAACGCTACATTCATCACAGCTCGTCTGTAAGAATCTATGTCTCAAGCCAGATCTCCCACAAAACGTTACATTCACCACAGCCCGGCTGTAAAAATCTATGTCTCTAGTCTGATCTCCCACAGAACGTTGCATTCACCATAGCCCGTCTGTAAGAATCTCTGTCTCTAGTCTGATCTCCCACAGAACGTTACATTCACCACAGCCCGGCTGTAAGAAGCGCTGTCTCTAGTCTGATCTCCCACAGAACGTTACATTCACCACAGCCCGGCTGTAAGAAGCGCTGTCTCTAGTCTGATCTCCTACAGAACGTTATATGCACCACAGCCCGGCTGTAAAAATCTCTGTCTCTAGTCTGATCTCCTACAGAACGTTACATTCACCACAGAACGGCGTGGAAATTATTTGTTGAAGACCTATGCTCCAATGGGAAATTGAAAGTATTTGTTGAAGACCTATGCTCCACAGGGAATTGAAAGTATTTGTTGAAGATGCTCTACAGGGAATTGAAAGTATTTGTTGAAGACCTATGCTCTATAGGGAATTGAAAATATTTGTTGAAGATCTATGCTCCACAGGGAGTTGAAAGTATTCTCTCTCTCTCTCTCTCTCTCTCTCTCTCTCTCTCTCTCTCTCTGCGATCAAGACTCAATCAGAGTAGGACTCCAGGCTCTCACACGAAGACAGATGTCTGTTTAAGCCTGTTAGATCCACTCTGATTGAATACCTGTTAAAACGTTGCACTGTGTTCTGCGCCAGTGGCCCAGTGCATCCGATTTCAGCCAGCATTTTGTTCAGGTTTACTTTCCTTAGCCTTTGATTGTCCCCAATCTTCCTGCAAGGCAGCAGATGATCGTTTCTGTAGGCGGATTCTGCCCTTTCATGGTCGGCCCTCCCAGGTTTACGAGCACCATCTGCCCGAGTCACTAGAGGCGACTAACACAGACATGCGACTTGTAATATGAGGAAACTGCAACTAGGAACACCCTTCATGCACAGCTTCTAACTGTTCCCGCCGCTTATCCCCATATACCGGTAAGTCACGTCCGCTTGAAAATGATGATCGTCGTAGCACTTGATGCTGTTAGGCCATCGTTGATGACTCCAATTCCGAACATAGAGACACACAGTCAGACGTCAAATTGTCCCCGTCGCACATCAAACAGCAGACCGTAAGATTTGCGCACGGCCGGTTTATGGAACCATTACGATGACCTGAAAGTATTTGTTTAAGACCTATGCTCTACAGGGAATTGAAAGTATTTGTTGAAGACCTATGCTCCACAGGGAGTTGAAAGTATTTGTTAAAGACCTATGCTCCACAGGGAGTTGAAAGTATTTGTTGAAGACATATGCTCCACAGGGAATTGAAAGTATTTGTTGAAGACCTATGCTCCACAGGGAATTGAAAGTATTTGTTGAAAATCTATGCTCCACAGGGAGTTGAAAGTATTTGTTGAAGACCTATGCTCCACAGGGAGTAGAAATTATTGTTGAAGACCTATGCTCCACAGAGAGTTGAAAGAATTTGTTGAAGACCTATGCTCCACAGGGAATTGAAAGGAAGGAGAAGGAGTAATAGAACAAAGTATAATATATTTATTCACGTGATTGGACAGCAAACTGTCCAATCAATTTGGCCAAATTAGCCAATGATAAAACTTTGAATATATAACTCTATAGAGTCACCTGTTGTGTCCACTCCCGTGTAGTTGAACCTCCCAGAGAAGGGACCATTTATGTATCCAAGTGTGAGAAATGGCATCTTGTCAATGGCCTTATCTGACTCTGGTACACCATCAACTATACCTACAAAATAAACATCAACTTTACATTAACTGAGGAGTCATGGAAATGCAGACCTGAATGATTTAAAAAGCAATATTCGCAAGTTCTGCCAGTCATGGAAAAGTGGATTTTATCTGAAGCAATATAACAGCAAATTATGTTGACAAATTGGCAAAGGAAGGAAAAAAAAACTGCAGCGTGAGCACAAAATCACTCTTGATTTCCAACATTTAATAGAATTTAACTTTATTGGAATATGCTTAGACACTGGTGGCTATAAGGGTGTCCGGTTAGCGCAATCGATAGGCGGTTGGCTTACCACGGCAACAGCCGGGGTTCGTAATCCTGGCGAGGACACCTGGGTTTTACTAATTCCCTAAAAATTAGTAGGAGCCGCGATAGCTCAGTGGTTAGTGAACTGGACTACTACGGACAAGGGGTAGGGTTCGATCCCAACCGACGGCTCCGGGTTCACCCAGCCTTAAATGGGTACCGGATTTTTTTTTCTGGGAAAGTAAAAGCAGCACGGGCGTAATACCGACCACATTACCCCAAAAATCATGTGCTGAAGGTCTGTAAAATATAGGGTCACTAACACCATATTTCCCTATACGCCACTTGGCGTGACGGGGGGGTACTTTACTTTTTTTTTTACTGGTGGCTATAGGTGCATCATCTCAAAAAACGTTATGTGGTTTAACAAGGAAGGACATTTTATGTGCAACAGAAGGACATTTTATGTGCAACAGAAGGACATTTTATGTGCAACAGAAGGACATTTTATGTGCAACAGAAGGACATTTTATGTGAAACAGAAGGACATTTTATGTGAAACAGAAGGACATTTTATGTGAAACAGAAGGACATTTTATGTGAAACAGAAGGACATTTTATGTGAAACAGAAGGACATTTTATGTGAAACAGAAGGACATTTTATGTGAAAAAGGAGGACATTTTATCTGTAAAAGGATGACATTTTATTTGGGAAAAAACGACTTTCCTGCGTCCACAGAGCTAAAGAAATATTCAAGTTGATGCAATGTGTTGTGTGGTGATAGTTGTTAGGTTTGTGTCTTTCTGCCCAACATATCCAACAGGGAGGTGGAGCAGCATCATGATAGTTGTTAGGTTTGTGTCTTTCTGTCCAACATGTTCAACAGGGAGGTGGAGCAGCATCATGATAGTTGTTAGGTTTGTGTCTTTCTGTCCAACATGTTCAACAGGGAGGTGGAGCAGCATCATGATAGTTGTTAGGTTTGTGTCTTTCTGTCCAACATATCCAACAGGGAGGTGGAGCAGCATCATGATAGTTGTTAGGTTTGTGTCTTTCTGTCCAACATATACAACAGGGAGGTGGAGCAGCATCACGATAGTTGTTAGGTTTGTGTCTTTCTGTCCAACATATCCAACAGGGAGGTGGAGCAGCATCATGATAGTTGTTAGGTTTGTGTCTTTCTGTCCAACATATCCAACAGGGAGGTGGAGCAGCATCATGATAGTTGTTAGGTTTGTGTCTTTCTGCCCAACATGTTCAACAGGGAGGTGGAGCAGCATCATGATAGTTGTTAGGTTTGTGTCTTTCTGTCCAACATGTCCAACAGGGAGGTGGAGCAGCATCATGATAGTTGTTAGGTTTGTGTCTTTCTGTCCAACATATCCAACAGGGAGGTGGAGCAGCATCATGATAGTTGTTAGGTTTGTGTCTTTCTGTCCAACATGTCCAACAGGGAGGTGGAGCAGGATCATGATAGTTATTAGGTTTGTGTCTTTCTGTCCAACATGTCCAACAGGGAGGTGGAGCAGCATCATGATAGTTGTTAGGTTTGTGTCTTTCTGTCCAACATGTCCAACAGGGAGGTGGAGCAGCATCATGATAGTTGTTAGGTTTGTGTCTTTCTGTCCAACATGTCCAACAGGGAGGTGGAGCAGGATCATGATAGTTATTAGGTTTGTGTCTTTCTGTCCAACATATCCAACAGGGAGGTGGAGCAGCATCATGATAGTTGTTAGGTTTGTGTCTTTCTGTCCAACATATCCAACAGGGAGGTGGAGCAGCATCATGATAGTTGTTAGGTTTGTGTCTTTCTGTCCAACATATCCAACAGGGAGGTGGAGCAGCATCATGATAGTTGTTAGGTTTGTGTCTTTCTGCCCAACATATCCAACAGGGAGGTGGAGCAGCATCATGATAGTTGTTAGGTTTGAGTCTTTCTGTCCAACATATCCAACAGGGAGGTGGAGCAGCATCATGATAGTTGTTAGGTTTGTGTCTTTCTGTCCAACATATCCAACAGGGAGGTGGAGCAGCATCATGATAGTTGTTAGGTTTGTGTCTTTCTGCCCAACATATCCAACAGGGAGGTGGAGCAGCATCATGATAGTTGTTAGGTTTGTGTCTTTCTGTCCAACATATCCAACAGGGAGGTGGAGCAGCATCATGATAGTTGTTAGGTTTGTGTCTTTCTGTCCAACATATCCAACAGGGAGGTGGAGCAGCATCATGATAGTTGTTAGGTTTGTGTCTTTCTGTCCAACATATCCAACAGGGAGGTGGAGCAGCATCATGATAGTTGTTAGGTTTGTGTCTTTCTGTCCAACATGTTCAACAGGGAGGTGGAGCAGCATCATGATAGTTGTTAGGTTTGTGTCTTTCTGCCCAACATATCCAACAGGGAGGTGGAGCAGCATCATGATAGTTGTTAGGTTTGTGTCTTTCTGTCCAACATATCCAACAGGGAGGTGGAGCAGCATCATGATAGTTGTTAGGTTTGTGTCTTTCTGCCCAACATGTCCAACAGGGAGGTGGAGCAGCATCATGATAGTTGTTAGGTTTGTGTCTTTCTGTCCAACTTGTCCAACAGGGAGGTGGAGCAGGATCATGATAGTTGTTAGGTTTGTGTCTTTCTGTCCAACATGTTCAACAGGGAGGTGGAGCAGCATCATGATAGTTGTTAGGTTTGTGTCTTTCTGTCCAACATATCCAACAGGGAGGTGGAGCAGCATCATGATAGTTGTTAGGTTTGTGTCTTTCTGTCCAACATGTTCAACAGGGAGGTGGAGCAGCATCATGATAGTTGTTAGGTTTGTGTCTTTCTGTCCAACATGTTCAACAGGGAGGTGGAGCAGCATCATGATAGTTGTTAGGTTTGTGTCTTTCTGTCCAACATATCCAACAGGGAGGTGGAGCAGAATCATGATAGTTGTTAGGTTTGTGTCTTTCTGTCCATCATATCCAACAGGGAGGTGGAGCAGCATCATGATAGTTGTTAGGTTTGTGTCTTTCTGCCCATCATATCCAACAGGGAGGTGGAGCAGCATCATGATAGTTGTTAGGTTTGTGCCTTTCTGCCCAACATATCCAACAGGGAGGTGGAGCAGCATCATGATAGTTGTTAGGTTTGTGTCTTTCTGTCCAACATGTTCAACAGGGAGGTGGAGCAGCATCATGATAGTTGTTAGGTTTGTGTCTTTCTGCCCAACATATCCAACAGGGAGGTGGAGCAGCATCATGACCAGCTCTTTTGATCTCCGATGAACGTAAACAGTCAGCTATGAGTTGCTGACTGCTCTCAGCCCTGCTACTGGTATATGTCTTCTTCCCTCATGGAAAAAAGTATCTTAATGATCGCATAAAACAAGAATAAAATATCAACTATAAACAAGAGAAGAAGGTGGTCATATGTTGGCCATATGGTGAGAAGGGACAACAAGAGAAGAAGGTGATTATATGTTGGCCATATGATGAGAAGGGACAACAAGAGAAGAAGGTGGTTATATGTTGGCCATATGATGAGAAGGGACAACAAGAGAAGAAGGTGGTTATTTGTTGGCCATATGATGAGAAGGGACAACAAGAGAAGAAGGTGGTCACATGTTGGCCATATGATGAGAAGGGACAACAAGAGAAGGTGGTCATATGTTGGCCATATGATGAGAAGGGACAACAAGAGAAGGTGGTCATATGTTGGCCATATGATGAGAAGGGACAACAAGAGAAGGTGGTCATATGTTGGCCATATGATGAGAAGGGACAACAAGAGAAGAAGGTGGTCATATGTTGGCCATATGATGAGAAGGGACAACAAGCGAAGGTGGTCATATGTTGGCCATATGATGAGAAGGGACAACAAGAGAAGAAGGTGGTCATATGTTGGTCATATGATGAGAAGGGATTACAAGAGAAGAAGGTGGTTATATGTTGGCCATATGATGAGAAGGGACAACAAGAGAAGAAGGTGGTCATATGTTGGCCATATGATGAGAAGGGACAACAAGAGAAGAAGGTGGTCATATGTTGGCCATATGATGAGAAGGGATTACAAGAGAAGAAGGTGGTCATATGTTGGCCATGTGATGAGAAGAGACAACAAGAGAAGAAGGTGGTCATATGTTGGTCATATGATGAGAAGGGACAACAAGAGAAGAAGGTGGTCATATGTTGGCCATATGATGAGAAGGGACAACAAGAGAAGAAGGTGGTCATATGTTGGCCATATGATGAGAAGGGATTACAAGAGAAGAAGGTGGTTATATGTTGGCCATATGATGAGAAGGGACAACAAGAGAAGAAGGTGGTTATATGTTGGCCATATGATGAGAAGGGACAACAAGAGAAGAAGGTGGTCATATGTTGGCCATATGATGAGAAGGGATTACACGAGAAGAAGGTGGTTATATGTTGGCCATATGATGAGAAGGGACAACAAGAGAAGAAGGTTGTCATATGTTGGCCATATGATGAGAAGGGATTACAAGAGAAGAAGGTGGTTATATGTTGGCCATATGATGAGAAGGGACAACAAGAGAAGAAGGTGGTCATATGTTGGCCATATGATGAGAAGGGACAACAAGAGAAGAAGGTGGTCATATGTTGGCCATATGATGAGAAGGGACAACAAGAGAAGAAGGTGGTCATATGTTGGCCATATGATGAGAAGGGACAATAAGAGAATCTCAAAGCAGGCTCTCAAATGGGAATTAGTGGGTAAGAGAAAAAGCGGTCGACCTAGAGTAACATTAAAAAGAACATTGAGACAAGAGGCAGCAACAGTAGGCATTAGCTCCTTCGTCGAGATTGAGCAACTCGCCTAGAACAGGGACGCTTCTGTTCAATGTCTGATACTTGATAACAAAGATCATCAAACATTGAGAATCTAGAATTGCTGCCCTATATACCATCTTCGCCTCGAAAGGAAGGACAGACAGACAGACAGACAGACAGACAGACAGACAGACAGACAGACAGACAGACAGACAGACCGACAGACAGACAGACAGACAGACAGACCGACAGACAGACAGACCGACCGACCGACCGACCGACCGACCGACCGACCGACCGACCGACCGACCGACCGACCGACCGACCGACCGACCGACCGACCGACAGACAGACAGACAGACAGACAGACAGACAGACAGACAGACAGAGATAATACTAGAATGATATAGAAACATTTGTTTGCTGAAACCAAACTGAAACACTCACCAAGTATATCGTTTCCTCTTGAAGGATATCCCGCCATGTTGAAGACGTGAGAGTGGTCAGCTGTTACTATAGTCAGGGTATCGTCCGTTGAGGTCAGTTCTGTCACTTTTTTCACTGTAACACAGTAAGAGAAAACATGTTTGCTGAGGTACATTACATGATTACTAGCTGTGCTCTACTACAGGACGACTAGCTTGTTAAAGTTCCTTCACAAATTCGTGCCCACAGAGTTTATTAATTATCTCGGAAACTGTTTGATGAATTTCAATAATTTTAAAAATGAAATCTTATTTTTCACCGACCTTAAGCCTGACTTTTTCCCCTACTGTCATTCATTTAGGGAAGATTTTTGTTTCTTTAAGGTAAATACAAATGTTATTTTCTTGGTTGTCCTAATTTGTAGGTGTTTACAATATCCACATTTGTTGTAATCAACATTTTCATTTAAAAAGACAAAATGTCACGTGTTTATCCACACAATCTTAGCACTTGCTCGCACTTACTGAACGTGATTTTGAAAGACGCGCCACTTTTGTCATTTCCAATTTCTTGTTAAATAGGTTTAGATGCGTACTGTGACAAAATATTTACTAATGTATATTCCTTCACATGTGATAATTTGTAAGCTGTTGTGAAGTGACTACTTGATTTTTAAAATCATAAAGAGTTTAAAGTGTAAATTCATCACTATGCAAAAGCTAACTGTGTTATTGTACAGGCGCTTTTGTAATTACCTATCTCGATGACGAAGATATACAATCAAATGACAAATTGTGACCCTCTTCAATGTGATACGGATACGCCTTTGACTTGCATTGTAAGAAAATGAAACGTAATTTACAGCAAAATCGAATGTTTAGAGCACTGTGATATAGTTCAATGCCAGCGTACAACCAGTCACCGTATTTTCTAGTATAGCTGTGATATAGTTCAATGTCAGCGTACAACCAGCCACCGTATTCTCTAGTATAGCTGTGATATAGTTCAATGTCAGCGTACAACCAGCCACCGTATTCTCTAGTATAGCTGTGATATAGTTCAATGTCAGCGTACAACCAGACACACCGTATTCTCTAGTATAGCTGTGATATAGTTCAATGTCAGCGTACAACCAGCCATCGTATTCTCTAGTATAGCTGTGATATAGTTCAATGCCAGCGTACAACCAGCCACCGTATTCTCTAGTATAGCTGTGATATAGTTCAATGTCAGCGTACAACCAGCCACCGTATTCTCTAGTATAGCTGTGATATAGTTCAATGCCAGCGTACAACCAGCCATCGTATTCTCTAGTATAGCTGTGATATAGTTCAATGCCAGCGTACAACCAGCCACTGTATTCTCTAGTATAGCTGTGCTATAGTTCAATGTCAGCGTACAACCAGCCATCGTATTCTATAGTATAGCTGTGATATAGTTCAATGTCAGCGTACAACCAGCCACCGTATTCTCTAGTATAGCTGTGATATAGTTCAATGTCTGCGTACAACCAGCCATCGTATTCTCTAGTATAGCTGTGATATAGTTCAATGCCAGCGTACAACCAGCCACCGTATTCTCTAGTATAGCTGTGATATAGTTCAATGTCAGCGTACAACCAGCCACCGTATTCTCTAGTATAGCTGTGATATAGTTCAATGCCAGCGTACAACCAGCCACCGTATTCTCTAGTATAGCTGTGATATAGTTCAATGCCAGCGTACAACCAGCCACCGTATTCTCTAGTATAGCTGTGATATAGTTCAATGCCAGCGTACAACCAGCCACCGTATTCTCTAGTATAGCTGTGATATAGTTCAATGCCAGCGTACAACCAGCCACCGTATTCTCTAGTATAGCTGTGATATAGTTCAATGCCAGCGTACAACCAGCCACCGTATTCTCTAGTATAGCTGTGATATAGTTCAATGCCAGCGTACAACCAGCCACCGTATTCTCTAGTATAGCTGTGATATAGTTCAATGCCAGCGTACAACCAGCCACCGTATTCTCTAGTATAGCTGTGATATAGTTCAATGCCAGCGTACAACCAGCCACCGTATTCTCTAGTATAGCTGTGATATAGTTCACACAACTCAAGCCGTTACTAATCAATAGAGTCTATAGAGGTTAAACCTACTACAACCGTATCCATCGACCGTGCAATGTGTGAGAGAACTGCCATCAGCTCCTCATTGCCATGCCAACAGAATAAGGACTAATAAGATGACATTCTGTCAACTTTATCGAACATATACAAGTTGAGCCAATACGATGCAAAGTTATCTAGTGCCTACTTATAATCACTGTGCTGTGGCTGTATATATTTATATATAAAACTTAAAAAAAAAAAGTAAAGATATGTTAATTAACAATAAAGACCATGTTTTTCTCTCCTAACTTATGACGTACGTAACTATGATATTATGATGTCATTAAAATTATGTTAATTGAAGGCAATAATTGAAGAAACTGTTTTACACAGCGTACATTGCTGCAATAATAATGATGCCGCAAATAATTAGATTAAAGGTCAATGTAAAAGTTCGGTCTAACGTGCTGGCCTCCTCAAGTTTCCAACCCACCGTCCGCTAGACGCCCACCTTTTCTAGTTAACAACAGATCTTTATCTACGCGGCCAGCACTAACGACAGATCTTTATCTATGCGGCCAGCACTAACGACAGATCTTTATCTATGCGGCCAGCATTAACAACAGATCTTTATCTACGCGGCCAGCACTAACGACAGATCTTTATCTATGCGGCCAGCACTAACGACAGATCTTTATCTACGCGGCCAGCACTAACGACAGATCTTTATCTATGCGGCCAGTACTAACGACAGATCTTTATCCACGCGGCCAGTACTAACGACAGATCTTTATCCACGCGGCCAGTACTAACGACAGATCTTTATCCACGCGGCCAGTACTAACGACAGATCTTTATCCACGCGGCCAGTACTAACGACAGATCTTTATCCACGCGGCCAGTACTAACGACAGATCTTTATCCACGCGGCCAGTACTAACGACAGATCTTTATCCACGCGGCCAGCACTCTCTCTCTCTCCCCCCCCCCCAATAAATCATACCTACATTGTCAAATTCTGCTGTCACTTCCAGCACTCTCTCTCTCACTCTCACTCTCACTCTCTCTCTCTCTTTCTCTCTCCGGGCAAAGAAATCATACCTGCGTTGTTAAATTCTGCTGTCACTTCCAGCACTCTCTCTCTCTCTATCCCTCTCACTCTCTCCAGCAAAGAAATCATACATGCGTTGTTAAATTCTGCTGTCACTTCTAGCACTCTCTCTCTCTCTCCCAGCAAAGAAATCATACATGCGTTGTTAAATTCTGCTGACACTTCTAGCACTATCTCTTTCTCTCCAGCAGAGAAATCATACCTGCATTGTCAAGCTCTGCTGTCTCCTCCAGTGCTCTCTCTCTCCAACAAAGAAACAAACCTGCATTGTCAAATTCTGCTGTCACTTCCAGCACTTTCTCTCTCTCTCTGTCTCTCTCTCTCTCTCTCTCTCTCTCTCTCTCTCACACCAGCAAAGAAATCATACCTATGTTGTCAAATTCTGCTGTCACTTCCAGCACACACACACACTCTCTCTCTCTCTGTCTCTCTCTCTCTCTCTCTCTCTCTCTCCCGCAAAGAAATCATACCTGCATTGTCAAACTCTGCTGTCTCCTCCAACACTTTCTCTCTCTCTCTCTCTCTCTCTCTCCAGCAAAGAAGTCATACCTGCGATGTCAAACTTTGCTGTCTCCTTCAGCACTTTCTCTCTCTCTCTCTCTCTCTCTCTCTCTCTCTCTCTCTCTCCAGCAAAGAAATCATACATGCATTGTCAAACTCTGCTGTCTCCTCCAGTGCTATCACACCTTCTCTCTCACCAACAAAGAAATCATACCTGCGTTGTCAAACTCTGCTGTCTCCTTCAGCACTTTCTCTCTCTCTCTCTCTCTCTCTCTCTCTCTCTCTCTCTCTCTCTCTCTCTCTCCAGCAAAGAAATCATACCTGCATTGTCAAACTCTGCTGTCTCCTCCATTGCTATCACTCTCTCTCACCAACAAAGAAATCATACCTGCAGTGTCAAACTCTGCTGTCTCCTCCAATGCTATCACTCTCTCTCTCCAGCAAAGAAATCATACCTGCATTGTCAAACTCTGCTGTCTCCTCCAGTGCTATCACTCTCTCTCACCAACAAAGAAATCATACCTGCAGTGTCAAACTCTGCTGTCTCCTCCAGTGCTATCACTCTCTCTCACCAACAAAGAAATCATACCTGCATTGTCAAACTCTGCTGTCTCCTCCAGCGCTATCACACCTTCTCTCTCACCAACAAAGAAATCATACCTGCGTTGTCAAACTCTGCTGTCTCCTTCAGCACTTTCTCTCTCTCTCTCTCTCTCTCTCTCTCTCTCTCTCTCTCTCTCTCTCTCTCCAGCAAAGAAATCATACATGCAGTGTCAAACTCTGCTGTCTCCTCCAGTGCTATCACTCTCTCTCTCCAGCAAAGAAATCATACCTGCGTTGTCAAACTCTGCTGTCTCCTCCAGTGCTATCACTCTCTCTCACCAACAAAGAAATCATACCTGCGTTGTCAAACTCTGCTGTCTCCTCCAGTGCTATCACTCTCTCTCTCCAACAAAGAAATCATACCTGCGTTGTCAAACTCTGCTGTCTCCTCCAGTGCTATCACTCTCTCTCTCCAGCAAAGAAATCATACCTGCGTTGTCAAACTCTGCTGTCTCCTCCAGTGCTATCACTCTCTCTCACCAACAAAGAAATCATACCTGCGTTGTCAAACTCTGCTGTCTCCTCCAGTGCTATCACTCTCTCTCTCCAACAAAGAAATCATACCTGCGTTGTCAAACTCTGCTGTCTCCTCCAGTGCTATCACTCTCTCTCACCAACAAAGAAATCATACCTACATTGTCAAACTCTGCTGTCTCCTCCAGTGCTATCACTCTCTCTCACCAACAAAGAAATCATACCTGCGTTGTCAAACTCTGCTGTCTCCTCCAGTGCTATCACTCTCTCTCACCAACAAAGAAATCATACCTGCGTTGTCAAACTCTGCTGTCTCCTCCAGTGCTATCACTCTCTCTCACCAACAAAGAAATCATACCTGCGTTGTCAAACTCTGCTGTCTCCTCCAGTGCTATCACTCTCTCTCACCAACAAAGAAATCATACCTACATTGTCAAACTCTGCTGTCTCCTCCAGTGCTATCACTCTCTCTCTCCAACAAAGAAATCATACCTGCGTTGTCAAACTCTGCTGTCTCCTCCAGTGCTCTCTTGCCGTAGTTGTCGTGATGTGCGTGGTCGATCCGGCCTCCTGACGTAAAGAGAATGCGAGTCATTTCAGTACAGACAAATCAATCAGTCAAATATTGTGTCAGAAAACGAGGAATCTAGCATTGTTCAACTGATCAATTCGTTTGCCGATAACGACAGAAAGCTTTCGGCTAATTATCACACATATTTTTGGGGTCACATATAAGGTCTTCACTGTTGTAACGTACGGAGTTCCTGCAGCTGAAGCCATCTTCAGTGCTTTCACTAGTGTGTGGTTCACGGGCTACTGCCTGGAGAATGTGCCGGGGATGGGATGTGAGCAGTAAGACTTTGCCCATGGTGGAAACAAAAAAATGCACGAAAACTCACTTACAAGTAAGACGTTCACTGAGTTGTAATGTTACTTACTGTCATATTTTTTATAATGTTACTTACTGTCATATTTTTTATAATGTTACTTACTGTCACATCTTTTATAATGTTGCTTATTGTGAGATCTTTTATAATGTTACTTAGTGTCAAATCTTTTATAAATAGTGTCAGATCTTTTATCATGTTACTTAGTGTCAGATCTTATCAGTCATAGATAGCCTGTCAGATGTGCTGATGCCAACACAACATATAAATGATGCGGAGTAGTACGCACGGCAATATTCCTTTTGACAAATCAGGTGTTGTGAATGCGACCTTCCACCGTCTAGAGTTGATCTGCGGTTTACGTCACATTGAGTGTTGTTTAATGACCGTTGTTGGAATTGTTTGACGCAAGTTATTTACATGTTACAACTCATTAATGTGGATTGCTCCGTCAAGTCAGCTGAAGTTTTATCTCTTTAGGGAATTTGCACCGTGTTTCGTTCGATGTAGGCTGCATTCACTAGAGTAATCAGGAATCTATGGGCGCAGCCATTGTTGCGTGTGCTACGTCATCATAATGGCTCATCGTATATCTCTAGACCGGCCATACGCTAATCTTACGGTCTGTTGTTTGATGAGCGACGTGGTTAATCCGACGACTGTGTTTTATATGTTCGGAATTGAAGTAAAAAACGATGTCCTAACATCATCAAGCGCTATACATTAAAAAAAAATATGACGATCATCATTTTCAGGAGGACGTGAGCTTCCGGTCAATATGGTGGCAGGAACCATTGAAGTCTATGTATGAAAGTGTTCCTTATTGCAGTTTCCTCATATTCCAAGTCCGGCTTGTTGTCGGAGCTACTGAGTTAGGTGCTCTGTGTACACCGTGAGCTGTGCGTTTCATCCATTTTGATCATGTTTCGATATTTAAATTGCTTACAATAAATGATGATATCGTATGGCAGGGAACAGTTGGCTGTGTTCCACTTTCTGTGTGGTTTTGCCTTATGTCTTTTGGCGTGTGCTGAGACTGCTATGATGGAGACTACAGCTACCTTTCTTTGTTTGGGAGATGAGTTAGTAATTCGGATGATTCAACTGGCACGGGCGGTTGAGCAATTATGGATTTTAATTCGTTTGCAGTGATACCGGGGCCTTCCATAACCAAAGAGTTAAAGAACCAAAGCTACTTTCAAAGGCAAGTGTCTTCGTAGGATCTCAAACATAAGCAGGAAAGAGTACATTTCAAATGAACAGATAAAAGACCAATGAAAACAAAAAAAAGTGTCCAGTTTTATAAGAAGGTTATAAGAAGGCGAAATGCATCGGTCACGAGCTGAGAATGAATGAAGAAAGACTTCCCGTCAGGCATTCATGTGGAAACCATCTGGTAAAAGAAAACAAGACAGACCCAGAGAATCGCTACACATAACAATTACTAGGGAAGGCTCAACCATGGGACTAAGAAACAATCAAGAACTACAAGTACTAGCGGCAGATAGTTAATCGTTGAGAACTATGAATTCCACCCGATGTGCCGTCTTCGGCCCTAGAAGAAAATGAGTGAATGAATGAAGCGATGTGTTACCTCTGTTTACATTCACTTCTTTTATTGTTAGTTTCATCTTTATATCCGTATTTCAAGCGCCTCATTTTTGTCCTTCAACTCAGTGTTTATGTTGCTGCCCCATACTTTCGTTTTGAACAAACAAATCACAATGAACAATTCTCATCTGAACGTGGTTACCAGTTTGAACAATTCTCATTTGAACGTGGTTACTCCCAGTTTGGCAGTTACTGACTTACATGTTAGGGCTTTGTTTGTGGCAAATTGCTGCAATGTAGGAGACAGATTGGACACAGATTAGTAAAGTTTAATGCCAGCATAGCAAGACTGGGCACTGGCAAGGAAACCACAGGGAAAGAGAAAGTCAAGAAGGCCCAGGAATACATGGACAAGTCATGGAAACCTTTAATATATTGGCCTAGAATGGAGAAAAGTAGAGAAAATGGAGATCATTTACCTACCTTCAGACTCCCTAATCTCTCAGTTTACATACAATACATCATTGACCCACCTTCAGACTCCCAAATCTCTCAGTATACAATACATCATTGACCCACCTTCAGACTTCCAAATCTCTCAGTATACAATACATCATTGACCCACCTTCAGACTCCCTAATCTCTCAGTATACAATACATCATTGACCCACCTTCAGACTTCCAAATCTCTCAGTATACAATACATCATTGACCCACCTTCAGACTCCCTAATCTCTCAGTTTACATACAATACATCATTGACCCACCTTCAGACTTCCAAATCTCTAAGTATACAATACATCATTGACCCACCTTCAGACTCCCTAATCTCTCAGTTTACATACAATACATCATTGACCCACCTTCAGACTTCCAAATCTCTCAGTATACAATACATCATTGACCCACCTTCAGACTCCCTAATCTCTCAGTTTACATACAATACATCATTGACCCACCTTCAGACTCCCAAATCTCTCAGTATACAATACATCATTGACCCACCTTCAGACTCCCAAATCTCTCAGTATACAATACATCATTGACCCACCTTCAGACTCCCAAATCTCTCAGTATACAATACATCATTGACCCACCTTCAGACTCCCAAATCTCTCAGTATACAATACATCATTGACCCATTCTCGTCCTCTTCTCTTAAGAAGTGAAGAACGTTGTCATAAGTTAACCTACCCATTTCTTTATGTTAATAGTCCACGATGGGCTTGGCCTGCCTCTGCCTCGTACACTAGAAGATTCGTGAACTTGATATCGTTCATGACAATGTTTCTCCATCTTTGTTCAACTAAGTACAACTTGACCCAACAAACAGTACACGTGATTATGAAGACATTGAAACATGAAATATAACTAACCTTCAACAAATAGAAAATATCCCTTCGGGTTTTTCTTGAGAATGCGTATAGTCTTGTCTACCATCTCAGTCAACGATGGCTCATCATTACTGTTTCTCTCCACTTCGTAGGTCATGTGATTTAATGTAAACAGGCCTGTGAGATAGGTGCACATAGAAGTTTAGAAATAAATTGGCTTTTATTTGAACATAGAAGTTTAGAAATAAATTGGCTTTTATTTGAATATAGAAGTTTAGAAATAAATTGGCTTTTATTTGGATATAGAAGTTTAGAAATAAATTGGCTTTTATTTGGATATAGAAGTTTAGAAATAAATTGGCTTTTATTTGGACATAGAAGTTTAGAAATAAATTGGCTTTTATTTGGATATAGAGGTTTAGAAATAAATTGGCTTTTATTTGAACATAGAAGTTTAGAAATAAATTGGCTTTTATTTGGATATAGAAGTTTAGAAATAAATGGGCTTTTATTTTGATATAGAAGTTTAGAAATAAATTGGCTTTTATTTGGACATAGAAGTTTAGAAATACATGGGCTTTTATTTGGACATAGAAGTTTAGAAATAACTTGGCTTTTATTTGGACATAGAAGTTTAGAAATAATTGTTTTAACAGAACTATATGGGACTAGAAATGAGTACATTTTCTAGAGAAAAAAAACACATAAACGACTAGAAACTAATAGGATTTAAGAAGGAAAAGACACATGTATAGACGTTTAGAAAAACACGTGATGTGCAACTGATACGTTTTGTTTCTTTAACAAGCGACAAGGATGTGGGAATCGGACGATTTGAGACAAGAAAACTAAACTTAGCTTGAGTAATTATTTCCAAAATTATAGAACATAATCTTCTTGTAATTTGGAGTCATGGCGTTTTAACAATGTTGAACTCTTCTTTTAGTACGGAGTCATGGCATTTTATCAATGTTGAACTCTTCGTTTAGTACGGAGTCATGGCATTTTATCAATGTTGAACTCTTCTTTTAGTACAGAGTCATGGCATTTTATCAATGTTGAACGCTTCTTATAGTACGGAGTCATGGCATTTTATCAATGTTGAACTCTTCGTTTAGTACGGAGTCATGGCATTTTATCAATGTTGAACTCTTCTTTTAGTACGGAGTCATGGCATTTTATCAATGTTGAACTCTTCTTATAGTACAGAGTCATGACATTTTATCAATGTTGAACTCTTTCAACTCTGTATAAGATGTGTTGTTGTGATGGTAGCTACTGTCATGTGTGAATCAACTCGGTATAAGATGTGTTGTTGTGATGGTAGCTACTGTCATGTGTGAATCAACTCTGTATAAAATGTGTTGTTGTGATGGTAGCTACTGTCATGTGTGAATCAACTCTGTAAAAGATGTGTTGTTGTGATGGTAGCTACTGTCATGTGTGAATCAACTCTGTAAAAGATGTGTTGTTGTGATGGTAGCTACTGTCATGTGTGAATCAACTCTGTAAAAGATGTGTTGTTGTGATGGTAGCTACTGTCATGTGTGAATCAACTCGGTATAAGATGTGTTGTTGTGATGGTAGCTACTGTCATGTGTGAATCAACTCGGTATAAGATGTGTTGTTGTGATGGTAGCTACTGTCATGTGTGAATCAACTCGGTATAAGATGTGTTGTTGTGATGGTAGCTACTGTCATGTGTGAATCAACTCGGTATAAGATGTGTTGTTGTGATGGTAGCTACTGTCATGTGTGAATCAACTCTGTATAAAATGTGTTGTTGTGATGGTAGCTACTGTCATGTGTGAATCAACTCTGTAAAAGATGTGTTGTTGTGATGGTAGCTACTGTCATGTGTGAATCAACTCGGTATAAGATGTGTTGTTGTGATGGTAGCTACTGTCATGTGTGAATCAACTCGGTATAAGATGTGTTGTTATGATAGTAGCTACTGTCATGTGTGAATCAACTCGGTATAAGATGTGTTGTTGTGATGGTAGCTACTGTCATGTGTGAATCAAATCGGTATAAGATGTGTTGTTATGATGGTAGCTACTGTCATGTGTGAATCAACTCGGTGTAAGATGTGTTGTTGTGATGGTAGCTACTGTCATGTGTGAATCAACTCTGTATAAGATGTGTTGTTATGATGGTAGTTACTGTCATGTGTGAATCAACTCTGTAAAAGATGTGTTGTTATGATGGTAGTTACTGTCATGTGTGAATCAACTCTGTAAAAGATGTGTTGTTATGATGGTAGCTACTGTCATGTGTGAATCAACTCGGTGTAAGATGTGTTGTTGTGATGGTAGCTACTGTCATGTGTGAATCAACTCTGTATAAGATGTGTTGTTGTGATGGTAGCTACTGTCATGTGTGAATCAACTCTGTATAAGATGTGTTGTTATGATGGTAGCTACTGTCATGTGTGAATCAACTCTGTAAAAGATGTGTTGTTATGATGGTAGTTACTGTCATGTGTGAATCAACTCTGTAAAAGATGTGTTGTTATGATGGTAGTTACTGTCATGTGTGAATCAACTCTGTAAAAGATGTGTTGTTATGATGGTAGTTACTGTCATGTGTGAATCAACTCTGTATAAGATGTGTTGTTGTGATGGTAGCTACTGTCATGTGTGAATCAACTCGGTATAAGATGTGTTGTTGTGATGGTAGCTACTGTCATGTGTTAAACAACTCGTGTACGTGTGTGTGGGGTGGGGGGAGCTTTTGACATCTTGGTTGCTAGCAAGCAATCACCATTAATAGTTTAGTCAAATATGAGTGTCCTATGCTGAATGCTGTTTCACTGAACAGCTTATCTCGTGGCTGAATGCTGTTTCACTGGACAGCTTTATCTCGTGGCTGAATGCTGTTTCACTGAACAGCTTATCTCGTGGCTGAAAGCTGTTTCACTGAACAGCTTATCTCGTGGCTGAATGTGCCAATATTGGACAGACAAATGCGACCACAGAACGAACAAGATACAATCATGGTGCCCGGCCTCATCCTCTTTCTCCTGCGCCTTTCGTCTTCTCAATTTGATATTCTCAACCTCCGGTGTTGCTGCGCCGTTTGTCTTCTCAATTTGATATTCTCAACCTCCGGTGTTGCTGTGCCGTTTGTCTTCTCAATTTGATATTCTCAACCTCCGATGTTGCTGTGCCGTTTTTAATTTGTCTTCTTCATGTGCTACGAACTGGTGCCAGATTTTCGTAGTTCTTTTTCGGTGATAGATAATTCACTCCAGGAAACCACTAGATTTAGATTGTACAGATAACTGTATAGATAACTGTATAGATAACTGTATAGATAACTGTATATATAACTGTATAGATAACTGTATAGATAACTGTATATATAACTGTATAGATAACTGTATAGATAACTGTAGATATAACTGTATAGATAACTATGTAGATATAACTGTATAGATAACTGTAGATATAACTGTATAGATAACTGTATAGATAACTGTATATGTAACTGTATAGATAACTGTATAGATAACTGTATAGCTAACTGTATAGATAACTCTATAGCTAACTGTATATATAACTGTATAGATAACTGTATAGCTAACTGTATAGCTAACTGTATAGCTAACTGTATAGCTAACTGTATAGATAACTGTATAGATAACTGTATAGCTAACTGTATAGCTAACTGTATAGATAACTGTAGATATAACTGTATAGCTAACTGTATAGATAACTGTATAGCTAACTGTATAGATAACTGTAGATATAACTGTATAGCGCAACTGTATAGATAACTGTATAGCTAACTGTATAGATAACTGTAGATATAACTGTATAGATAACTGTATAGCTAACTGTATAGATAACTGTATAGATAACTGTATAGCTAACTGTATAGATAACTGTATAGATAACTGTATAGATAACTGTATAGATAACTGTAGATATTACTAAAGAGACACTAAAAGTTAAAAAAAAAAATAATAAAATTGGAAGAATGAATCTGCTGCCCATCTAGTGTTGCCTTCCTGTTAGTAAAGCTGCTATATACAATGTTATGTTTATATTTTCACCTTTTCATTCAATTCTCCAGCAGATCTGAACGATATACGTAGGGAGGTCAAAAAGTAATGCACACCAATTTTTTCTGGGAAACTATTCGGGCAAAATGTGTGAAAATTTCACAGATTGTAGCTGAACATCCCCTTGACACTACCTATTTGTCAACATAATCTCCGTCCAAGCGTATTGCCTTACGCCAACGCGAAACTAGGTCATGAATGCCTCGTTTGTACCAAGTTTTGTCCTGCTCGCGTAGCCATTTTTTAACTGCACGGATCACACCCTCATTATTGTCAAAGTGTGTCCCACGCAGGAATTTTTTGAGTGGTCCAAACAGATGGAAATCTGAGGGAGCCAGATCAGGGCTGTAAGGAGGATGGGGCAATACAGTCCAACCAAATTTGTTGATTGCTTCCCGTGTTACCAGACTTGTGTGAGGGCGTGCATTGTCATGTTGAAGCAACAAATCTGCAGATGGCTTATTAGGCCGAACTCTGTGGAACCGATTTTTGAGTTTTGTCAGTGTATTGATGTAAGCTGTCGAGTTGATTGTCTCACCTCTTGTCATTACATCAACAAGAATCACACCATCAATGTCCCAGAAGACAGTGATCATCACCTTTCCGGCTGATGGAGATGTTTTGAATTTTTTTCTTTTTGGTGACTGCGGATGATGCCATTCCATTGACTGCATTTTTGTTTCAGGCTCATAATAATGTGCCCACGTTTCGTCACAGGTAACAATTTTTGACAAAAACATTTCTCCTTCAACACCGAAACGCTCCAACAATTCAGAACAGAATGTTTCCTTTGAACTCTGTGATCATTTGTTAGGCACCGAGGAACCCATCGAGCGCAAATCTTTGAATATCCGAGAGTTTTAAAAATTGCGATTGCACTTCCCTTGCTGACTGTAAGCTGCAATGCCAATTGCTGACTAGTGATACGCCTATCCTTACGAATAATGGCATCAGCCCGGTTTAACATGTCTGTGCTGGTAGCCGAGGCAACACGTCCAGAACGCGGTAAATCATGCAGCTCCACTCGTACACTTTCTGCAGCTTTAATTCTCTGAACCCAGCGACTAACTGTGCTCCTATCGACTGCAGAACATTTGTACACTGCACACAGTCGTTTATGAATGTTTGCCACAGTTTCTTTTTCCGCAACCAGAAATTCTATGACAATTCGCTGTTTGTAACGGACATTGTTGACAAGCTCCATTTTAACGGTTCATAGATTGCGTAATATTTATCAGAATGCTGTGCAATTTGGTGCACATAATTGGAACATGTCATATTCCAAGTGTGCAAAATTTCATATTCCTATCTTTATTATTAGCCGAGAAAAAAAATTGGTGTGCATTACTTTTTGACCTCCCTTTAGTATGTGCATGTTTACGCATGTACAGGTTGAGGCAAAAGCTGATGTCATCACTGCTCCAGCTAGAATGTAAAGCTTTTCTATTATTCAAAACACGTAATCTCTAATGTGCGTGATTTCTCCCGCACCCTGTATGGGGTCATGTCTTGACTTACCTAGCACATAGTCTGTAGTATCAGGGTTGATTTGATCAAAATCTGCTTTGCTTTCCACATACGAGTAGCGACGACCTTTCGCGCCTTGATGTTTCTTCCAGATCTAGGAGAAGTATAATGCATCGTTAGAATCGACTATTGTGGTCAGTAGCTCACTGGTTAGTCAATTGGACTACTAAGGACAAGAGGTTGGGTTTTATTCTGAATGACGGCTTCCAGATTCACCCAGCCTTAAATGGTTACTGCATTTTTTCTAGGAAAATAAAGCGGCACGGGTGTAGTGCTGACCATTTTACCCTAAAAAATCATGTGCCGAAGGTCCAACAAATAACATCTTCCCTATCCGTCACGTGACGTGTACTCTTTGCTTAACATCATGGGCAAGACAAGCATTGCGCCTCCCTCCTCCCCCTCTCTTGTCTTCTTGAGGTATAAAACTGCTACTTTTAAAACATTAATTTTGAGTCTAAGATTTTGGGCTCAGTGCAACCGCTCCTCATGCACTGTCCACATCACCTTCTTCTTCTACCTTTCAACTCCCTGTGGAGCTTAGGTCTTCAACAAACACTTTCAACTCCCTGTGGAGCTTAGGTCTTCAACAAATACTTTCAACTCCACGTGGAGCTTAGGTCTTCAACAAACACTTTCAACTCCCTGTGGAGCTTAGGTCTTCAACAAATACTTTCAACTCCCTGTGGAGCTTAGGTCTTCAACAAATACTTTCAACTCCCTGTGGAGCTTAGGTCTTCAACAAATACTTTCAACTCCCTGTGGAGATTAGGTCTTCAACAAATACTTTCAACTCCCTGTGGAGCTTAAGTCTTCAACAAACACTTTCAACTCCGTGTGGAGCATAGGTCTTCAACAAATACTTTCAACTCCCTGTGGAGCATAGGTCTTCAACAAATACTTTCAACTCCCTGTGGAGCTTAGGTCTTCAACAAACACTTTCAACTCCCTGTGGAGCATAGGTCTTCAACAAACACTTTCAACTCCCCGTGGAGCTTAGGTCTTCAACAAACACTTTCAACTCCCTGTGGAGCTTAGGTCTTCAACAAACACTTTCAACTCCCTGTGGAGCATAGGTCTTCAACAAACACTTTCCAATTCGTTCTTTTTCTTGCCATTATTTTAATGTCATTCCATGTTTTCCGCACCAACTTCCACCATCTCTGCTGCCACCTGTCTCCACCAAGACCTTCCCCATGCTAGGCCAATAATTGTGGTCAAGTCGATGTCAACAACAGCCATACAGAAACATGAACTCAACTGGCAGAAAGATAACGGGATAGAGAAGGGAATAGAATAATTAGAACGGTTAGACTAGCATCATGATCTTGTGCCGTCTCCGCATCCAATGTTGGCTTCTATAGATATCTATTTAAGGGGTAAATGAGAAGCTGCTGTAAAGCTGATGATAAGGATGGAAAGGAAAAAAACGGTTTACAGCTTTACGTAGGTGAAAGTCAGCGCAAAGCCGAAACGCTGTTGCAGCCGAGTAGGCCTTCAGCTAGAACAGTGCATAAAACACACACACACACACATAAATACATAAGCAAATAACACTACATAGCGACTATATAATATAACTGTCAATTATCTCTACTTCACGGGTCTGTCTTGTCTTGATGGTGCACACTGTCATTGGTTCCCCTGCTCATCTCGTCATGTTGTCAGCCAATATTTCATTTAGCTTTTATTTATGAACCCTGAGATGTCTTTCTCATTTTGTGTCTCTTTATGTTGGCTCGAAAGGACAACACACACATACACACACACATACACACACACATACTCACACATAGCAGAGAAGTAGCTAGGGGACCTGGCAAGTGTAGCATGACGATGTCCGGCATGAGAATTGGAGGTAGAAGCAGTAACGGCGGTGATAATATGGTTAGTTACACAGAACGTGGATCATGCTGTCATGGTGACTGACTCGCAAAGTAGCTACAGAACATTGATAGATTGTGTTTGCGGCAGAAGTGGATGAAGCTCTTTGATGACTCTAGAGTGAGCGAGTTAACCTGAGTGTATTATCCAGGGCACGCTGGTGTACACGGCAATGAAATAGTCGATAAGCTCGCTGGCAACTCTTTGGTGACTAGAGTGAGCGAGTTAACCTGAGTGTATTATCCAGGGCACGCTGGTGTACACGGCAATGAAATAGTCGATAAGCTCGCTGGCAACTCTTTGGTGACTCTAGAGTGAGCGAGTTAACCTGAGTGTATCGTCCAGGGCACGCTGGTGTACACGGCAATGAAATAGTCGATAAGCTCGCTGGCAGCTCTTTGATGACTCTAGAGTGAGCGAGTTAACCAGGGTTTATTATCCAGGGCACGATGGTGTACACGGCAATGAAATAGTCGATAAGCTCGCTGGCAGCTCTTTGATGACTCTAGAGTGAGCGAGTTAACCAGGGTTTATTATCCAGGGCACGCTTGTGTACACGGCAGTGAAATAGTCGATAAGCTCGCTGGCAGCTCTTGCATTGAGTGTGGCCTGACTCTGGACAAAGAGGACATCACCAAGTTTGTTCTTCATTCCACAAGAGAAGGAGGTGGATTGGTGGGACAGTGATGTGTACATTGAAAGGCTGATGTGCCAAGATCATTTGGGCCAGATGTCGGGTCTGTCCGGATTGCTTAGTGGGAACAGATGTTTCTGCAGCAGCTGCTTGTGGAGACAATCAGTCTGTCCACGCTTCGAGAAATGAATGTAATGTAAAATGATATGATATGATATGATATGATATGATATGATATGATATGACACGACAGACACAACACAACACAACGTAACGTCAGATCAAAACAGAATTATCATCATCATCATCGAGTGCCGTCTCCGCAACGAAGGTTGGCTACCATGGAGCGCCATTCTGCTCTGTCTTTTGCTTTGATGGTGCAGGTTGTCATAGGCAGATGTGTCCATCTTTTGATGTTACTCGTCCATGTTAGTCTTGGTCTGCCTCTGCCCCTTTTATCTTGTGTTTTCCCCTCCAGGATTACTTTTAGTAGGCTGTTGTGTTTTTTAACATGGCCCAAAAATCGCATTTGTCTTGTTTGAATTGTGCTTAGTAGTTCTCTTTTCATTTTTAGTTGTTTTAAGACTTCATCGTTTGTTTTCTTTTCCTTCCATCCAATTCTACCTATTCTTCTATATATCCACATTTCAAAGACTTCAATTCTCTGTTCTGTTTTCTTGTCCAATGTCCATGTTTCTGCACCATATAGGAATATTGAGAAGATGTAACATTTTGCTATTCTTAGTTTTAGCCCTGGTGTTATTTGTTTTGATGTTAGTACGTTCTTCGTGACATTAAAATTACTTTTGGCCATTCCTATTCTTTTGTTTATTTCAATTGTACATTTTCCATCACTGGTTATAGTATGTCCAAGGTAGTTGTAGCTCTGAACTGTTTCCAGGCCTATTCCTTCAATTTTGATATCCACTTGTGGGTTTTGAGTATTTTCTTTGTTTATGATCATAGTTTTAGTCTTTTTGATATTCATATCTGATCCATATTTTTTGCTTATCATGTTTAATTCATTAAGTAATTGTAGATCTTTAGGATTTTCTGCTAGTAGTACAGTATCATCAGAATATCTCAGGTTATTGATTATCTTTCCATTAATTTGTAGGCCTTCCTGTGTGTTACCGGGGCCTCATTTTGAGGGAAGTAAAGAATAGTGACACTGTGACCTTCCAGACATGTCGTAAGAGGCAACTAAGGAGATTCATCGATGGTTTGACAAGCTGTCATTGTAAAATGTATTGTTATGGAAACAGCGCCATATATTTTAGAGCAGTGATCTCTGCAATATGTGCCACTTTGGCACGCAAGGTTTCTGTTTTTGAGATTGTGGTTCTGCCCTATGTGCCGTCCTCGGCTCGAAAGGACAATAGATAGATAGATAGATAGAATTTGTAGGCCTGGCATCTCTGTGATGTGTTAAAGATTCGCTCAGTGTATAGATTGAACAAGCTTGGTGATAGGATGCATCCCTGTCTTACTCTTCTTTTTATATCAATGGGTGTAGAGAACTCTTTGTTATATTTTATTATTACTGTTTGTTCCCAGTATAGATAACATATTAGTCGTATGTCCATGTCATCTAGATGTATCTCCTTTAGTAATTCTATAAGTTGTTTGTGGTGTACTCTATCAAAAGCTTTGGTGTAGTCTATGAAGCAGGAATATATTGGCTTGTTTACTTCTGTGTACTTTTCGATTAATGTTCTCATGCAGAATATGGCTTCTTTAGTCCCACTGTTTTTCCTAAATCCAAATTGCTGCTCATCTAATTCAGTATTGATTTTATTCTGAATCCTTCCTTGTATAACTTTTAGCAAGATTTTTGTTACCTGGCTCATTAGGCTTATTGTTCTAAAGTCACTGCATTCAAATGCACCATTCTTTTTAGGCAATGCAATAAAAGTTGATGTTTGTAGTTCATTTGGTATGTAACATGTATGGTATATGTCTATTATCACTTCAATGCCACATTTTTCTAGTGCCTTTATCATCTCTATCTGTATGTTGTCAGGTCTTGCAGATGTGTAACATTGTAGAGACGGTTTCCACTTTTATTCTGCAGCCGCAAGTTTTCATGAAATATGCTGGAGCTGCAGGCTGAGCTGGAGCTGCAGGTTGAGCTGGAGCTGCAGGCTGAGCTGGAGCTGCAGGTTGAGCTGGAGCTGCAGGCTGAGCTTCACTCTGATCATATTCTTTGTTCTTCAAAATAGTTTCAAGGCGGCGGTTCACTCACAACTTTTTGCAAGGCTTTATTTCTAATCTGATCTATTCTTGTTTTGTTTACATTCTTATACATGTAATTTCATATGTTATTCAACGCGTGTGCCTGCCTTTCATGAAAACAACAAGACAGCAGACACTAACAGTGGACAGATGTAGAAAACAACAAGACAGCAGACACTAAGAGTTAACAGATGTAGAAAACAACAAAACAGCAGACACTAACAGTTGACAGATGTAGAAAACAACAAGACAACAGACACTAACAGTGGACAGATGTAGAAAACAACAAGACAGCAGACACTAAGAGTTAACAGATGTAGAAAACAACAAAACAGCAGACACTAACAGTTGACAGATGTAGAAAACAACAAAACAGCAGACACTAACAGTGGACAGATGTAGAAAACAACAAAACAGCAGACACTAACAGTGGACAGATGTAGAAAACAACAAGACTGCAGACACTAACAATGGACAGATGTAGAAAACAACAAGACAGCAGACACTAACAATGGACAGATGTAGAAAACAACAAAACAGCAGACACTAACAGTGGACAGATGTAGAAAACAACAAAACAGCAGACACTAACAGTGGACAGATGTAGAAAACAACAAGACAGCAGACACTAACAGTGGACAGATGTAGAAAACAACAAGACAGCAGACACTAACAGTGGACAGATGTAGAAAACAACAAGACAGCAGACACTAACAGTGGACAGATGTAGAAAACAACAAGACAACAGACACTAACAGTGGACAGATATAGAAAACAACAAGACAGCAGACACTAACAGTGGACAGATGTAGAAAACAACAATACAGCAAAGTAAACAAGATACAAAGATCGTTGTTTGTTTAGAAACAGTAAAACCTACGTCACGAAGATCAAGTCCATCCTTCCTTCTACCACCTGCGGTAGTGGCATTCATAAATGCCCGTCTGCCCCCTCCCATGGCTACCTGTAGACAAATCATAATGGGTAAAGACAAAGAAATGCAAATGAATGCACACAAATGCGGAGCTGCAGTAAAGCTAAATGTGAGGGAGAATTGAAAAAAAAATAGAAAAAATGGTATGGTAAAAGCTTTACGTGATTTGTAGACGACACAGATTTGAACGACGTTTCGGCCCAAGAGGCCTTCAACAGGAACAAATAAACAACACGCACACACAGATAAGCAAACCAGTTTCGGTTATTTTGTTATGGATGTTTCGTGACTAGTTAGCTATGTAGGATTAGTTTTATTTACTTGCTTATCTGTGTGTGCATGTTGTTTGTTTGTTCCTGCTGAAGGCCTCTTGGGCCGAAACGTCGTTCAAATCTGTGTCGTCTACAAATCACGTAAAGCTTTTACCAGACAAATTATAAACAGGTAGATGAGATAATATACTACATAATATACTACAATGTTAAGCCAGTATTATTACAAGGATGTGAAACTTGGAGAACAACAAAATTGACAATCATGAAGTACAGACTTTCATTAATGGATGCTTACGCATATCAAGAGGATGGAAATGGCAGGACAAAATCACTAACATAGAATTATGAAAATGAACCAGTCAAATACCAGTGGATAAAGAGATACAGGGTTTGTTGAAGACCTATGCTCCACAGAGAGCTGAAAGGGTTTGTTGAAGACCTATGCTCCACAGGGAGCTGAAAGGGTTTGTTGAAGACCTATGCTCCACAGGGAGCTGAAAGGGTTTGTTGAAGACCTATGCTCCAAAGGGAGCTGAAAGGGTTTGTTGAAGACCTATGCTCCAAAGGGAGCTGAAAGGGTTTGTTGAAGACCTATGCTCCACATGGAGCTGAAAGGTGAAAGAAGAAGAAGATAAGATGATATGACCAAAATATTATTCGCAGCGAGGGATAGATTTATTTGAAGTCGATGTTTGTAGTGTCTTCCCGATAACAAAATATGGTTGTGAACATTAAGTAGGCAAAGAGTGGCGGTTCTGTGGTAAAGCTGATGAGCACAGAACGAGGTGAACACACTGTATTAATGTCTTTGTTTTCTAAGGAATACCAGTAGACACCGGCCTGTGGCCAGGAAGGTCCTCGCTCTGAATCTCGTCATAAGTGGACTTCGAATCCGCGGTTTCTTCGTGACTTAACTCTACCCTGTCTCTGGGTAGTGATATCTAATGCCTAACCCTTTCGGATAACGACAAACAACAGGCTCGTTGACGATAAAGAACCCTTGGCTGTTAAAAGTGCAAAAGAGTAAGTCAAAAATGGTATAACAAGTGTTAAAGATATTAAACATAAACTGAATCAATCTTTACAGCATGTATAACAAGTGTTAAAGATATTAAACATAAATTGAGTCAATCTTTACAGCATGTATAACAAGTGTTAAAGATATTAAACATAAATTGAGTCAATCTTTACAGCATGTATAACAAGTGTTAAAGATATTAAACATAAACTGAGTCAATCTTTACAGCATGTATAACAAGTGTTAAAGATATTAAACATAAACTGAGTCAATCTTTACAGCGTGTATAACAAGTGTTAAAGATATTAAACATAAACTGAGTCAATCTTTACAGCGTGTATAACAAGTGTTAAAGATATTAAACATAAACTGAGTCAATCTTTACAGCATGTATAACAAGTGTTAAAGATATTAAACATAAACTGAGTCAATCTTTACAGTGGTGGTAACAAAACAAATGTGCTCGCTTCCTCATCAGAAGGGTTCAGGTTCGATCCCAGAATTGTTTTGTTTCTGACCGTCACGGCTCCGGGGTTCACCAAGCCTCTAAAAATGGCTACCAGTTCTTTTTTTATTGAAGTAAAGGCGGCCTGGCGTGATATTGACCATATAACACAAAAATGTTCCGTGGTCATTAAAAAATCTTGTCACTAACACTATATTCGCCAGACGCCTAGCAAGGGGAGGGAACCTTGACCATTTAATGAAACAAAATATATCTGGACGGAAAAGATATATATAATATCTGGACGGAAAAGATATATATAATATCTGGACGGAAAAGATATATATAATATCTGGACGGAAAAGATATATATATATAATATCTGGACGGAAAAGATATATATAATATATGGACGGAAAAGATATATATAATATCTGGACGGAAAAGCAGCGGAAGAAGTAGATCACATTCTATATCTTGGAAGCTACATAGATTAAAGAGACACAAAGACAGAAGTAGATCACTTTCTATATCTTGGAAGCTACATAGATCAAGGAGACACAAAGACAGAAGTAGATCACTTTCTATATCTTGGAAGCTATATAGATCAGGGAGACACAAAGACAGTAGATCACTTTCTATATCTTGGAAGCTATATAGATCAAGGAGATACAAAGACAGTAGATCACTTTTTATATCTTGGAAGCTATATAGATTAAAGAGACACAAAGACAGAAGTAGATCACTTTCTATATCTTGGAAGCTACATAGATCAAGGAGACACAAAGACAGAAGTAGATCACTTTCTATATCTTGGAAGCTATATAGATCAAGAAGACACAAAGACAGTAGATCACTTTCTATATCTTGGAAGCTATATAGATCAAGGAGATACAAAGACAGTAGATCACTTTTATATCTTGGAAGCTATATAGATTAAAGAGACACAAAGACAGAAGTAGATCACTTTCTATATCTTGGAAGCTACATAGATCAAGGAGACACAAAGACAGAAGTAGATCACTTTCTATATCTTGGAAGCTACATAGATCAAGGAGACACAAAGACAGAAGTAGATCACTTTCTATATCTTGGAAGCTACATAGATCAAGGAGACACAAAGACAGAAGTAGATCACTTTCTATATCTTGGAAGCTATATAGATCAGGGAGACACAAAGACAGTAGATCACTTTCTATATCTTGGAAGCTACATAGATCAAGGAGACACAAAGACAGAAGTAGATCACTTTCTATATCTTGGAAGCTACATAGATCAAGGAGATACAAAGACAGTAGATCACTTTCTATATCTTGGAAGCTACATAGATCAAGGAGACACAAAGACAGAAGTAGATCACTTTCTATATCTTGGAAGCTACATAGATCAAGGAGACACAAAGACAGTAGATCACTTTCTATATCTTGGAAGCTACATAGATCAAGGAGACACAAAGACAGAAATTAGAATCAGAATAACGAAGTCAGCAATGACTTTTAGAAACCTTGATCAGATATGGAAATAAAAAAAAACAGTAGGCACAAAAACAACGATCCAGACTTTCAAAACGAATGTATTGAAACACTCTTACTTATGCATTCAGGAGCTGGGAAACAAATAAAGAAATACAAAAAATGAACTGGATGAAATTGAAAACAAATGTCCAAGGAAAAAATACTTCATTTACCATGGGAATGAATTCAAAACTAGCGCAGAAATAAGAGAAATGATAAAACATCCAATAATTTCATCGGCTTCAAGAGTAGAAGGTGGTCAATTGTTGGCCACGTGATGAGAAGATACAACAAGAAGGTGGTCAATTGTTGGCCACGTGATGAGAAGAGACAACAAGAAGGTGGTCAATTGTTGGCCACGTGATGAGAAGATACAACAAGAAGGTGGTCAATTGTTGGCCATGTGATGAGAAGATGAGAAGATACAACAAGAAGGTGGTCAATTGTTGGCCACGTGATGAGAAGATACAACAAGAAGGTGGTCAATTGTTGGCCACGTGATGAGAAGAGACAACAAGAGAAGAAAGTCGTCAATTGTTGGCCATGTGATGAGAAGAGACAACAAGAGAAGAAGGTGGTCAATTGTTGGGCATGTGATGAGAAGAGACAACAAGAGAAGAAAGTAGTCAATTGTTGGCCATGTGATGAGAAGAGACAACAAGAGAAGAAAGTTGTGAAATGTTGGCCATGTGATGAGAAGAGACAACAAGAGAAGAAAGTGGTCATATGTTGACCATGTGATGAGATGAGACAACAAGAGAAGAAAGTAATCAATTGTTGGCCATGTGATAAGAAGAGACAACAAGAGAAGAAAGTAGTCAATTGTTGGCCATGTGATGAGAAGAGACAACAATAGAAGAAAGTTGTGAAATGTTGGCCATGTGATGAGAAGAGACAACAATAGAAGAAAGTTGTGAAATGTTGGCCATGTGATGAGAAGAGACAACAATAGAAGAAAGTTGTGAAATGTTGACCATGTGATGAGAAGAGACAACAATAGAAGAAAGTTGTGAAATGTTGGCCATGTGATGAGAAGAGACAACAAGAGAAGAAAGTGGTCAATTGTTGGCCATGTGATGAGAAGAGACAACAAGAGAAGAAAGTAGTCAATTGTTGGCCATGTGATGAGATGAGACAACAAGAGAAGAAAGTGGTCATATGTTGGCCATGTGATGAGAAGAGACAACAAGAGAAGAAGGTGGTCATATGTTGGCCATGTGATGAGAAGAGACAACAAGAGAAGAAGGTGGTCAATTGTTGGCCATGTGATGAGAAGAGGCAACAAGAGAAGAAAGTAGTCAATTGTTGGCCATGTGATGAGAAGAGGCAACAAGAGAAGAAAGTAGTCAATTGTTGGCCATGTGATGAGAAGAGACAACAAGAGAAGAAAGTAGTCAATTGTTGACCATGTGATGAGAAGAGACAACAAGAGAAGAAAGTAGTCAATTGTTGACCATGTGATGAGAAGAGACAACAAGAGAAGAAAGTAGTCAATTGTTGGCCATGTGATGAGAAGAGACAACAAGAGAAGAAAGTTGTGAAATGTTGGCCATGTGATGAGAAGAGACAACAAGAGAAGAAAGTGGTCATATGTTGACCATGTGATGAGATGAGACAACAAGAGAAGAAAGTAATCAATTGTTGGCCATGTGATGAGAAGAGACAACAATAGAAGAAAGTTGTGAAATGTTGGCCATGTGATGAGAAGAGACAACAATAGAAGAAAGTTGTGAAATGTTGGCCATGTGATGAGAAGAGACAACAATAGAAGAAAGTTGTGAAATGTTGACCATGTGATGAGAAGAGACAACAATAGAAGAAAGTTGTGAAATGTTGGCCATGTGATGAGAAGAGACAACAAGAGAAGAAAGTGGTCATATGTTGGCCATGTGATGAGAAGAGACAACAAGAGAAGAAGGTGGTCAATTGTTGGCCATGTGATGAGAAGAGGCAACAAGAGAAGAAAGTAGTCAATTGTTGGCCATGTGATGAGAAGAGGCAACAAGAGAAGAAAGTAGTCAATTGTTGGCCATGTGATGAGAAGAGACAACAAGAGAAGAAAGTAGTCAATTGTTGACCATGTGATGAGAAGAGACAACAAGAGAAGAAAGTAGTCAATTGTTGACCATGTGATGAGAAGAGACAACAATAGAAGAAAGTAGTCAATTGTTGGCCATGTGATGAGAAGAGGCAACAAGAGAAGTAAGTAGTCAATTGTTGGCCATGTGATGAGAAGAGACAACAAGAGAAGAAAGTAGTCAATTGTTGACCATGTGATGAGAAGAGACAACAAGAGAAGAAAGTAGTCAATTGTTGACCATGTGATGAAAAGAGGCAACAAGAGAAGTAAGTAGTCAATTGTTGGCCATGTGATGAGAAGAGACAACAATAGAAGAAAGTAGTCAATTGTTGGCCATGTGATGAGAAGAGACAACAATAGAAGAAAGTAGTCAATTGTTGACCATGTGATGAGAAGAGACAAGAGAAGAAAGTGGTCAATTGTTGACCATGTGATGAGAAGAGACAACAATAGAAGAAAGTAGTGAAATGTTGGCCATGTGATGAGAAGAGACAACAAGAGAAGAAAGTGGTCATATGTTGACCATGTGATGAGAAGAGACAACAAGAGAAGAAAGTGGTCATATGTTGACCATGTGATGAGAAGAGACAACAAGAGAAGAAAGTGGTCATATGTTGACCATGTGATGAGAAGAGACAACAAGAGAAGAAAGTAGTCAATTGTTGGCCATGTGATGAGAAGAGACAACAATAGAAGAAAGTGGTCATATGTTGACCATGTGATGAGAAGAGACAACAATAGAAGAAAGTAGTCAATTGTTGACCATGTGATGAGAAGAGACAACAATAGAAGAAAGTGGTCATATGTTGAACATGTGATGAGAAGAGACAACAAGAGAAGAAAGTAGTCAATTGTTGGCCATGTGATGAGAAGAGGCAACAAGAGAAGAAAGTAGTCAATTGTTGGCCATGTGATGAGAAGAGACAACAAGAGAAGAAAGTGGTCATATGTTGACCATGTGATGAGATGAGACAACAAGAGAAGAAAGTAATCAATTGTTGGCCATGTGATAAGAAGAGACAACAAGAGAAGAAAGTAGTCAATTGTTGGCCATGTGATGAGAAGAGACAACAATAGAAGAAAGTTGTGAAATGTTGGCCATGTGATGAGAAGAGACAACAAGAGAAGAAAGTGGTCATATGTTGGCCATGTGATGAGAAGAGACAACAAGAGAAGAAGGTGGTCAATTGTTGGCCATGTGATGAGAAGAGGCAACAAGAGAAGAAAGTAGTCAATTGTTGGCCATGTGATGAGAAGAGGCAACAAGAGAAGAAAGTAGTCAATTGTTGGCCATGTGATGAGAAGAGACAACAAAAGAAGAAAGTAGTCAATTGTTGACCATGTGATGAGAAGAGACAACAAGAGAAGAAAGTAGTCAATTGTTGACCATGTGATGAGAAGAGACAACAATAGAAGAAAGTAGTCAATTGTTGGCCATGTGATGAGAAGAGACAACAAGAGAAGAAAGTAGTCAATTGTTGACCATGTGATGAGAAGAGACAACAATAGAAGAAAGTAGTCAATTGTTGACCATGTGATGAGAAGAGACAACAATAGAAGAAAGTAGTCAATTGTTGGCCATGTGATGAGAAGAGACAACAATAGAAGAAAGTAGTCAATTGTTGACCATGTGATGAGAAGAGACAAGAGATGAAAGTGGTCAATTGTTGACCATGTGATGAGAAGAGACAACAATAGAAGAAAGTTGTGAAATGTTGGCCATGTGATGAGAAGAGACAACAAGAGAAGAAAGTGGTCATATGTTGACCATGTGATGAGAAGAGACAACAAGAGAAGAAAGTGGTCATATGTTGACCACGTGATGAGAAGAGACAACAAGAGAAGAAAGTAGTCAATTGTTGACCATGTGATGAGAAGAGACAACAAGAGAAGAAAGTAGTCAATTGTTGGCCATGTGATGAGAAGAGACAACAAGAGAAGAAAGTTGTGAAATGTTGGCCATGTGATGAGAAGAGACAACAAGAGAAGAAAGTGGTCATATGTTGACCATGTGATGAGATGAGACAACAAGAGAAGAAAGTAATCAATTGTTGGCCATGTGATAAGAAGAGACAACAAGAGAAGAAAGTAGTCAATTGTTGGCCATGTGATGAGAAGAGACAACAATAGAAGAAAGTTGTGAAATGTTGGCCATGTGATGAGAAGAGACAACAATAGAAGAAAGTTGTGAAATGTTGGCCATGTGATGAGAAGAGACAACAATAGAAGAAAGTTGTGAAATGTTGACCATGTGATGAGAAGAGACAACAATAGAAGAAAGTTGTGAAATGTTGGCCATGTGATGAGAAGAGACAACAAGAGAAGAAAGTGGTCATATGTTGGCCATGTGATGAGAAGAGACAACAAGAGAAGAAGGTGGTCAATTGTTGGCCATGTGATGAGAAGAGGCAACAAGAGAAGAAAGTAGTCAATTGTTGGCCATGTGATGAGAAGAGGCAACAAGAGAAGAAAGTAGTCAATTGTTGGCCATGTGATGAGAAGAGACAACAAGAGAAGAAAGTAGTCAATTGTTGACCATGTGATGAGAAGAGACAACAAGAGAAGAAAGTAGTCAATTGTTGACCATGTGATGAGAAGAGACAACAATAGAAGAAAGTAGTCAATTGTTGACCATGTGATGAGAAGAGACAACAGTAGAAGAAAGTGGTCAATTGTTGACCATGTGATGAGAAGAGACAACAAGAGAAGAAAGTAGTCAATTGTTGGCCATGTGATGAGAAGAGACAACAATAGAAGAAAGTAGTCAATTGTTGGCCATGTGATGAGAAGAGACAACAAGAGAAGAAAGTAGTCAATTGTTGACCATGTGATGAGAAGAGACAAGAGAAGAAAGTGGTCAATTGTTGACCATGTGATGAGAAGAGACAACAATAGAAGAAAGTAGTGAAATGTTGGCCATGTGATGAGAAGAGACAACAAGAGAAGAAAGTGGTCATATGTTGACCATGTGATGAGAAGAGACAACAAGAGAAGAAAGTGGTCATATGTTGACCATGTGATGAGAAGAGACAACAAGAGAAGAAAGTGGTCATATGTTGACCATGTGATGAGAAGAGACAACAAGAGAAGAAACTGGTCATATGTTGACCATGTGATGAGAAGAGACAACAAGAGAAGAAAGTAGTCAATTGTTGGCCATGTGATGAGAAGAGACAACAATAGAAGAAAGTGGTCATATGTTGACCATGTGATGAGAAGAGACAACAATAGAAGAAAGTAGTCAATTGTTGACCATGTGATGAGAAGAGACAACAATAGAAGAAAGTGGTCATATGTTGACCATGTGATGAGAAGAGACAACAAGAGAAGAAAGTAGTCAATTGTTGGCCATGTGATGAGAAGAGACAACAAGAGAAGAAAGTTGTCATTGTTGGCCATGTGATGAGATGAGACAACAAGAGAAGAAAGTGGTCATATGTTGACCATGTGATGAGATGAGACAACAAGAGAAGAAAGTAATCAATTGTTGGCCATGTGATAAGAAGAGACAACAAGAGAAGAAAGTAGTCAATTGTTGGCCATGTGATGAGAAGAGACAACAATAGAAGAAAGTTGTGAAATGTTGGCCATGTGATGAGAAGAGACAACAAGAGAAGAAAGTGGTCATATGTTGGCCATGTGATGAGAAGAGACAACAAGAGAAGAAGGTGGTCAATTGCTGGCCATGTGATGAGAAGAGGCAACAAGAGAAGAAAGTAGTCAATTGTTGGCCATGTGATGAGAAGAGGCAACAAGAGAAGAAAGTAGTCAATTGTTGGCCATGTGATGAGAAGAGACAACAAGAGAAGAAAGTAGTCAATTGTTGACCATGTGATGAGAAGAGACAACAAGAGAAGAAAATAGTCAATTGTTGACCATGTGATGAGAAGAGACAACAATAGAAGAAAGTAGTCAATTGTTGACCATGTGATGAGAAGAGACAACAGTAGAAGAAAGTGGTCAATTGTTGACCATGTGATGAGAAGAGACAACAAGAGAAGAAAGTAGTCAATTGTTGGCCATGTGATGAGAAGAGACAACAATAGAAGAAAGTAGTCAATTGTTGGCCATGTGATGAGAAGAGACAACAAGAGAAGAAAGTAGTCAATTGTTGACCATGTGATGAGAAGTGACAAGAGATGAAAGTGGTCAATTGTTGACCATGTGATGAGAAGAGACAACAATAGAAGAAAGTTGTGAAATGTTGGCCATGTGATGAGAAGAGACAACAAGAGAAGAAAGTGGTCATATGTTGACCATGTGATGAGAAGAGACAACAAGAGAAGAAAGTGGTCATATGTTGACCATGTGATGAGAAGAGACAACAAGAGAAGAAAGTGGTCATATGTTGACCATGTGATGAGAAGAGACAACAAGAGAAGAAAGTAGTCAATTGTTGGCCATGTGATGAGAAGAGACAACAAGAGAAGAAAGTGGTCATATGTTAACCATGTGATGAGAAGAGACAACAATAGAAGAAAGTAGTCAATTGTTGACCATGTGATGAGAAGAGACAACAATAGAAGAAAGTGGTCATATGTTGACCATGTGATGAGAAGAGACAACAAGAGAAGAAAGTAGTCAATTGTTGGCCATGTGATGAGAAGAGACAACAATAGAAGAAAGTAGTCAATTGTTGACCATGTGATGAGAAGAGACAACAATAGAAGAAAGTAGTCAATTGTTGGCCATGTGATGAGAAGAGACAACAATAGAAGAAAGTGGTCATATGTTGACCATGTGATGAGAAGAGACAACAATAGAAGAAAGTAGTCAATTGTTGACCATGTGATGAGAAGAGACAACAATAGAAGAAAGTGGTCATATGTTGAACATGTGATGAGAAGAGACAACAAGAGAAGAAAGTAGTCAATTGTTGGCCATGTGATGAGAAGAGGCAACAAGAGAAGAAAGTTGTCATTGTTGGCCATGTGATGAGAAGAGGCAACAAGAGAAGAAAGTGGTCATTGTTGGCCATGTGATGAGATGAGACAACAAGAGAAGAAAGTGGTCATATGTTGACCATGTGATGAGATGAGACAACAAGAGAAGAAAGTAATCAATTGTTGGCCATGTGATAAGAAGAGACAACAAGAGAAGAAAGTAGTCAATTGTTGGCCATGTGATGAGAAGAGACAACAATAGAAGAAAGTTGTGAAATGTTGGCCATGTGATGAGAAGAGACAACAAGAGAAGAAAGTGGTCATATGTTGGCCATGTGATGAGAAGAGACAACAAGAGAAGAAGGTGGTCAATTGTTGGCCATGTGATGAGAAGAGGCAACAAGAGAAGAAAGTAGTCAATTGTTGGCCATGTGATGAGAAGAGGCAACAAGAGAAGAAAGTAGTCAATTGTTGGCCATGTGATGAGAAGAGACAACAAGAGAAGAAAGTAGTCAATTGTTGACCATGTGATGAGAAGAGACAACAAGAGAAGAAAGTAGTCAATTGTTGACCATGTGATGAGAAGAGACAACAATAGAAGAAAGTAGTCAATTGTTGACCATGTGATGAGAAGAGACAACAGTAGAAGAAAGTGGTCAATTGTTGACCATGTGATGAGAAGAGACAACAAGAGAAGAAAGTAGTCAATTGTTGGCCATGTGATGAGAAGAGACAACAATAGAAGAAAGTAGTCAATTGTTGGCCATGTGATGAGAAGAGACAACAATAGAAGAAAGTAGTCAATTGTTGACCATGTGATGAGAAGAGACAAGAGATGAAAGTGGTCAATTGTTGACCATGTGATGAGAAGAGACTACAATTTAAGAAAGTTGTGAAATGTTGGCCATGTGATGAGAAGAGACAACAAGAGAAGAAAGTAGTCAATTGTTGACCATGTGATGAGAAGAGACAACAAGAGAAGAAAGTAGTCAATTGTTGGCCATGTGATGAGAAGAGACAACAAGAGAAGAAAGTTGTGAAATGTTGGCCATGTGATGAGAAGAGACAACAAGAGAAGAAAGTGGTCATATGTTGACCATGTGATGAGATGAGACAACAAGAGAAGAAAGTAATCAATTGTTGGCCATGTGATAAGAAGAGACAACAAGAGAAGAAAGTAGTCAATTGTTGGCCATGTGATGAGAAGAGACAACAATAGAAGAAAGTTGTGAAATGTTGGCCATGTGATGAGAAGAGACAACAATAGAAGAAAGTTGTGAAATGTTGGCCATGTGATGAGAAGAGACAACAATAGAAGAAAGTTGTGAAATGTTGACCATGTGATGAGAAGAGACAACAATAGAAGAAAGTTGTGAAATGTTGGCCATGTGATGAGAAGAGACAACAATAGAAGAAAGTGGTCATAAGTTGGCCATGTGATGAGAAGAGACAACAAGAGAAGAAAGTGGTCATATGTTGGCCATGTGATGAGAAGAGACAACAAGAGAAGAAGGTGGTCAATTGTTGGCCATGTGATGAGAAGAGGCAACAAGAGAAGAAAGTAGTCAATTGTTGGCCATGTGATGAGAAGAGGCAACAAGAGAAGAAAGTAGTCAATTGTTGGCCATGTGATGAGAAGAGACAACAAGAGAAGAAAGTAGTCAATTGTTGACCATGTGATGAGAAGAGACAACAAGAGAAGAAAGTAGTCAATTGTTGACCATGTGATGAGAAGAGACAACAATAGAAGAAAGTAGTCAATTGTTGACCATGTGATGAGAAGAGACAACAGTAGAAGAAAGTGGTCAATTGTTGACCATGTGATGAGAAGAGACAACAAGAGAAGATAGTAGTCAATTGTTGGCCATGTGATGAGAAGAGACAACAATAGAAGAAAGTAGTCAATTGTTGGCCATGTGATGAGAAGAGACAACAATAGAAGAAAGTAGTCAATTGTTGACCATGTGATGAGAAGAGACAAGAGAAGAAAGTGGTCAATTGTTGACCATGTGATGAGAAGAGACAACAATAGAAGAAAGTAGTGAAATGTTGGCCATGTGATGAGAAGAGACAACAAGAGAAGAAAGTGGTCATATGTTGACCATGTGATGAGAAGAGACAACAAGAGAAGAAAGTGGTCATATGTTGACCATGTGATGAGAAGAGACAACAAGAGAAGAAAGTAGTCAATTGTTGGCCATGTGATGAGAAGAGACAACAATAGAAGAAAGTGGTCATATGTTGACCATGTGATGAGAAGAGACAACAATAGAAGAAAGTAGTCAATTGTTGACCATGTGATGAGAAGAGACAACAATAGAAGAAAGTGGTCATATGTTGACCATGTGATGAGAAGAGACAACAAGAGAAGAAAGTAGTCAATTGTTGGCCATGTGATGAGAAGAGGCAACAAGAGAAGAAAGTAGTCAATTGTTGGCCATGTGATGAGAAGAGACAACAAGAGAAGAAAGTTGTCATTGTTGGCCATGTGATGAGATGAGACAACAAGAGAAGAAAGTGGTCATATGTTGACCATGTGATGAGATGAGACAACAAGAGAAGAAAGTGGTCATATGTTGACCATGTGATAAGAAGAGACAACAAGAGAAGAAAGTAGTCAATTGTTGGCCATGTGATGAGAAGAGACAACAATAGAAGAAAGTTGTGAAATGTTGGCCATGTGATGAGAAGAGACAACAAGAGAAGATAGTGGTCATATGTTGGCCATGTGATGAGAAGAGACAACAAGAGAAGAAGGTGGTCAATTGTTGGCCATGTGATGAGAAGAGGCAACAAGAGAAGAAAGTAGTCAATTGTTGGCCATGTGATGAGAAGAGGCAACAAGAGAAGAAAGTAGTCAATTGTTGGCCGTGTGATGAGAAGAGACAACAAGAGAAGAAAGTAGTCAATTGTTGACCATGTGATGAGAAGAGACAACAAGAGAAGAAAATAGTCAATTGTTGACCATGTGATGAGAAGAGACAACAATAGAAGAAAGTAGTCAATTGTTGGCCATGTGATGAGAAGAGACAACAGTAGAAGAAAGTGGTCAATTGTTGACCATGTGATGAGAAGAGACAACAATAGAAGAAAGTAGTCAATTGTTGGCCATGTGATGAGAAGAGACAACAATAGAAGAAAGTAGTCAATTGTTGGCCATGTGATGAGAAGAGACAACAATAGAAGAAAGTAGTCAATTGTTGACCATGTGATGAGAAGAGACAAGAGATGAAAGTGGTCAATTGTTGACCATGTGATGAGAAGAGACAACAATAGAAGAAAGTTGTGAAATGTTGGCCATGTGATGAGAAGAGACAACAAGAGAAGAAAGTGGTCATATGTTGACCATGTGATGAGAAGAGACAACAAGAGAAGAAAGTGGTCATATGTTGACCATGTGATGAGAAGAGACAACAAGAGAAGAAAGTGGTCATATGTTGACCATGTGATGAGAAGAGACAACAAGAGAAGAAAGTAGTCAATTGTTGGCCATGTGATGAGAAGAGACAACAATAGAAGAAAGTGGTAATATGTTAACCATGTGATGAGAAGAGACAACAATAGAAGAAAGTAGTCAATTGTTGACCATGTGATGAGAAGAGACAACAATAGAAGAAAGTGGTCATATGTTGACCATGTGATGAGAAGAGACAACAAGAGAAGAAAGTAGTCAATTGTTGGCCATGTGATGAGAAGAGACAACAATAGAAGAAAGTAGTCAATTGTTGACCATGTGATGAGAAGAGACAACAATAGAAGAAAGTAGTCAATTGTTGGCCATGTGATGAGAAGAGACAACAATAGAAGAAAGTAGTCAATTGTTGACCATGTGATGAGAAGAGACAACAATAGAAGAAAGTAGTCAATTGTTGGCCATGTGATGAGAAGAGACAACAATAGAAGAAAGTGGTCATATGTTGACCATGTGATGAGAAGAGACAACAAGAGAAGAAAGTAGTCAATTGTTGACCATGTGATGAGCAGAGACAATAATAGAAGAAAGTAGTCTATTGTTGACCATGTGATGAGAAAGAGACAACAAGAGAATCTCAAAGCAGGCCCTCATATGGGAGCCACAGGGTACAAGACATAGAAACAGACCTTAAAGAAACACTAAAAGAACATTAAAGCGAGAAACTACAACAGCAGGCATGAGTTCCCTCGCCGAGTTTTCGCTACTAGCCCAGAACAGAGCCATGTAGTAAGGCAACGCAGGCCCTGTGCAAGGTCTGACAGTTGAAAGATTTTCAGACACAATAAATAGATAGATAGATAGATGGATAGATAGATAGATAGATAGATAGATAGATAGATAGATAGATAGATAGATAGATAGATAGATAGATAGATAGATAGATAGATAGATAGATAGATAGATAGATAGATAGATAGATAGATAGATAGATAGATAGATAGATAGATAGATAGATAGATAGATAGATAGATAGATAGATAGATAGATAGATAGATAGATAGATAGATAGATAGATAGATAGATAGATAGATAGGAGGATAGGCAGGTAGGTAGGTAGGTAGGTAGCTAGACAGACGGACGGACGGACAGACAGACAGACAGACAGACAGACAGACAGACAGACAGACAGACAGACAGACAGACAGACAGACAGACAGACAGACAGACAGACAGACAGACAGACAGACAGACAGACAGACAGACAGATAAAAAAAACACACGTAAACTCTGAAATAATAATTGTACTTACATGTATGTCAGGGTTATCAATAATCAGTTGGTATGCAATGTCCTTGACATTTTCACAGGCTGGCGTCCTTGGCATGTCTCCATCGCTTTCCCAGTCTCTATGGAAGACGTACACCAAGGTCTAAACATGACCTCCACACAAACAAAACATTTATTCTGAAATTTAAGGACTCAACACAATCTTCGGGGATACGGGTGGTCTAATAGTAACTGGTGGGCCCCTGGGCAAGGAGGTCCCGTGTTCAAATCCTGTCACAAGCGGTGGGAATTGTCATTTTGAATTCGTGGTTTCGTTGTGGCTTTACCTTCCCTTGGTTTCTGCGAAATGAGGTCCGACATCCAGACCTTTCGGATAACGGTGCAAAACGTGTGAACTCTGCCCAGTTGAAAGAACGCGGATCGAGAAGACTAGCCCAAACAGTCGCGGCAATGATACACAAATTGTTAGAATAATCTATGAGATTTTGTTGGGAAATAATGTGAGTACTTATGATGTCGGCGAATATCTGCCTGTCTGGCGAGGGACACTTCCTCACAATGCCAGTGTGCACGGTGAACAAATATTTACACACAATTCAATCCCTGTAAAAGCTCGCAGTTTTAAAAGTGGTTCCGGCAGATGCTGGAGGCCAGTGAACACAAAACGATATCAAACAACCTTCCTTGTGCGACCAGTGTTAGAAGTTGGCTCTCATTTCTAGAACAATCATTAAGATCAATTAACTCAAGGGACATGTGTCAGACCCATGATGGGAACCGGGTTGTGGGACAAAACTAGAACATAATAAATGAAGAAGAGACAGGATCACACCCCCAGAATTGAATATTTGAAGAAACAAACGAATAATCAATGAGAAGAGGTATGTTTACAACAATCGGGGAAAAAAAAATCACAAATAACCAACAGAGAAAATAACAAAAGGCAATAGAGACTCGAAGCAAGACCGTTCTCTTATCACTTTGAATGTATAAAATGGGAGAAGTATTTTTCATTTATTCAAATCATAGTTCTCCATGGGAGCCGCGATAGCTCAGTGGTTAGTGAACTGGACTACAAAGGACAAGGGGTAGGGTTCGATCCCAATCTACGGCTTCCGGGTTCACCCAGCTTTAAATGGGTACCTGATTTTTTTTCTGGGAAAGTAAAGCAGCACGGGCGTAATACCGACCACATTACCCCAAAAATCATGTGCTGAAGGTCTGTAAAATATAGGGTCACTAACACCATATTTCCCTATACGCCACTTGGCATGATCGGGGTACTTTAATTTTTTTTATAGTTCTCCATGATTGGCGGCCTGCTGCTGGTTCTTGTAGTTCTTGCTTGTTTCTTAGTCATATGGTTGAGCTTTCCCTTGTGATTGTTATGCTTAGCGGTTCTCTTGGTCTGCCGTATTTTCTGTTACCAGATGGTTTCCACATTGATGCCTGACGGGGAAATCTTTCGTCGTTCATTTTCAACAATGACCGTTGTATTTGCAACACCGCCTTCTTATAAAGCTTGATACATATTCATGTTTTCATTCGTCTCTTATCTGTTGCTTTGAAATGCATTGTTTCCAGTTTACGTTTGAGATCCTACGAAAACATTTGTTTTCAAAGACGTCTCATTCAAATTTCCCATCTAAAGTTTTGGTGGATTTCTAACTTTCACATCCATATGTTAGCACTGGTATCACATCTATATGTTAGCACTGGTATCACATCCATATGTTAGCACTGGTATCACATCCATATGTTAGCACTGGTATCACATCTATATGTTAGCACTGGTATCACATCCATATGTTAGCACTGGTATCACATCCATATGTTAGCACTGTATCACATCATATGTTAGCACTGGTATCACATCCATATGTTAGCACTGGTATCACATCCATATGTTAGCACTGGTATCACATCAATAAATTAGCACTGGTATCACATCCATATGTTAGCACTGGTATCACATCCATAAGTTAGCACTGGTATCACATCCATAAGTTAGCACTGGTATCACATCCATAAGTTAGCACTGGTATCACATCCATATGTTGCACTGGTATCACATCCATAAGTTAGCACTGGTATCACATACATATGTTAGCATTGGTATCACATCCATATGTTGCACTGGTATCACATCCATAAGTTAGCACTGGTATCACATCCATATGTTAGCACTGGTATCACATCCATATGTTGCACTGGTATCACATCCATATGTTAGCACTGGTATCACATCCATATGTTAGCACTGGTATCACATCCATATGTTAGCACTGGTATCACATCCATAAGTTAGCACTGTTATCACATCCATATGTTAGCACTGGTATCACATCCATATGTTAGCACTGCTATCACATCCATATGTTAGCACTGGTATCACATCCATATGTTAGCACTGCTATCACATCCATATGTTAGCACTGGTATCACATCCATATGTTAGCACTGGTATCACATCCATATGTTAGCACTGGTATCACATCCATATGTTAGCACTGCTATCACATCCATATGTTAGCACTGGTATCACATCCATATGTTAGCACTGGTATCACATCCATATGTTAGCACTGCTATTACATCCATATGTTAGTACTTGTATCACAAGTTTTTTTCAATTACATATTAAATAACCTCTTATAATCATCATGTGCCATACCGGTTGACGTAGGCGATCATGTCCTTCCACAATTTCTTTATCCACAGTGCATCGTATCAGTTCTGTTGTTGACTGTTTTCAATGCTATGACATCAAGCTATAGTATCTTCTCTCTTTGTCGTCCACAATTTCTCTTTCCATGTATTTTGCCAGCTGTAACCGAGTACTCCAACTTTCATCTTCTCATGATGTGCCCTAAAAATGTTGATTGTTTCTATTTGATGTTTCGCAGAAGCTCCCATTTTGTGTTGGCCTCTTTGAGAATTTCCTCGTTGGTCTTTTTAGCTGTTCAGGGAACTTTCAACATTATTAAAGTAGAGAACAAATATATAGAACATTGATCTCAAGAAAGATGATGATGATGATAACGTTCAGCTCACCTCCATTGGATGTGTGCATACGAAGATGAGGGAGTGGCGTGAGTGATCCTTGTTGTCGTAATGACCCCAACAGACTTGCCTGAGAACAATATAAATTATGACATTTTATTGATTTTCTTTTAATGACATCTGTCATCTTTATTTTGCTTTATGTTTAATCTTCTAACGTGGCTGATGTCAGACAGTGACGTGGTTGCCAGTCACAGGAACAAGACAAGCGTAAACCCCAGCCTTCTATTTTATTTATGCATTATTGCATTTTAAAACAAAAATAATGTTGCATCCCTATAGATCACTCACCCATTATGGGGTACATGATGATGATGATGATAGCAATGGAGATTGTGATTCTGATGATGATAATGATGACTGTGATGATGATTGTGATGATGGTGATGGTGATAGTGATAATGCTGATTGTGGTGATGGTGATGATTGTGATGATGGTGATGATGGTGATGATGATGCTGATGGTGAAGATTGTGATGATGATGGTGATGATGGTCATGATGATGATATTGATGATGATATTGATGATGATGATGGTGATGATGAAAATCGTGGTGATGATGTTGGTGATGGTGGTGATGATGATGATGGTGATGATGATGATGATGATGATGGTGATGATGGTGATGATGATGGTGATGATGATGATGATGGTGATGGTGATGGTGATGATGATGGTGATGATGATGATGATGGTGATGGTGATGGTGATGATGATGGTGATGATGGTGATGATGATGGTGATGGTGATGATGATGATGATGGTGATGATGAAAATGGTGGTGATGATGATGGTGATGATGGTGATGATGGTGATGATGGTGATGATCATTATGATGGTGAAAATCGTGGTGATTATGATGGTGAAAATTGTGGTGAATATGATGGTGAAAATCGTGGTGATTATGATGGTGAAAATCGTGGTGATTATGATGGTGAAAATCGTGGTGATGATGGTGATGATAATCATGATGATGGTGATGATGATGGTAATGATGATGATGATGAAAATCGTGGTGATGATGATGGTGATGATGATGATGGATATCGTGGTGATGATAATGCTGATGATGGTGATGATGATGATGGATATCGTGGTGATGATGATGGTGATGATGATGATGGTGATGATGATGATGGATATCGTGGTGATGATGATGTTGATGATGATAATGGATATCGTGGTGATGATAATGCTGATGATGGTGATGATGATGTTGAATATCGTGGTGATGATGACGGTGATTGTTGATGATGATGATGATGATGGTGATGATGACGAAAATCGTGATGATGATGGTGATGATGATGGGGATGATGATGGGGATGATGATGGGGATGATGATGGTGATGATGATGGGGATGATGATGATAATGAAAATCGTGATGATGATGGTGATGATGATGATAATGAAAATCGTGATGATGATGGTGATGATGATGGGGATGATGATGATAATGAAAATCGTGATGATGATGATGGTGATGATGATGGTGATGATGATAATGAAAATCGTGATGATGATGATGATGATGATGGTGATGATGATGGTGATTGATGATGGGGATGATGATGGTGATGATGTTAATGAAAATCGTGATGATGATGGTGATGACGATGGGGATGATGATGATAATGAAAATCGTGGTGATGATGATGGTGATGATGATAGTGAAAATCGTGATGATGATGATGATGAAAATCGTGATGATGATGATGATGATTATGATAATGATGGTTATGATGACGACACGTAAACTGTAGCAGAGGTTGGAAAACAGCGCGCTAACTGTGGCAACCAAGCCATGGGAACTGTATACAGACTGGGTGGCCTAGAGCTATGACGTCAGCCTCTGGACAAGAACGTCCAGGATTCGAATCTCGACATGGCAGTGGGGTCCCTGCTGTCTTCGCGGCATTACCTACCTGTTTCCTATGGGCAGTGAGATCCCTGGTTACTTCGCGGCATTACCCACCTGTTTCCTATGGGCAGTGAGATCCCTGGTTACTTCGCGGCATTACCCACCTGTTTTCTAAGGGCAGTGAGATCCGTGGTTACTTCGCAGCATTACCCACCTGTTTCCTATGGGCAGTGAGATCCCTGGTTACTTCGCGGCATTACCCACCTGTTTTCTATGGGCAGTGAGATCCGTGGTTACTTCGCGGCATTACCCACCTGTTTTCTATGGGCAGTGAGATCCGTGGTTACTTCGCGGCATTACCCACCTGTTTTCTATGGGCAGTGAGATCCGTGGTTGCTTCGCGGCATTACACACCTGTTTTCGATGGGCAGTGAGATCCGTGGTTACTTCGCGGCATTACACACCTGTTTTCTATGTGCAGTGAGATCCGTGGTTACTTCGCGGCATTACCTACCTGTTTTCTATGGGCAGTGAGATCCGTGGTTACTTCGCGGCATTACCCACCTGTTTTCTATGGGCAGTGAGATCCCTGGTTACTTCGCGGCATTACCCACCTGTTTTATGTGGACAGTGAGATCCCTGGTTACTTCGCGGCATTACCCACATGTTTTCTATGGGCAGTGAGATCCGTGGTTACTTCGCGGCATTACCCACCTGTTTTATGTGGACAGTGAGATCCGTGGTTACTTCGCGGCATTACCCACCTGTTTTCTGTGGACAGTGAGATCCGTGGTTACTTCGCGGCATTACCCACCCGTTTTCTATTTGCAATGAGATCCCTGGTTACTTCGCGGCATTACCCACCCGTTTTCTATTTGCAGTGAGATCCGTGGTTACTTCGCGGCATTACCCACATGTTTTCTATTTGCAGTGAGATCCGTGGTTACTTCGCGGCATTACCCACCCGTTTTCTATGGATAGTGAGATATATGTCTAGCCCATATCTAGTCTAACAGTCTAGATTGAGATCTGTTGACAGTTCAAAATAATAAAAAGAGTAGGCGGAAAGTGATCGCTGCCTGGGCAAAATTGTTAAATTAGAAATAGATTATCTGACCGTGCAGAAGATGGATTTCTCGGGTTGAAAAACGCAGTTTTGTCGTAGAGTAGCGACACAGCCAGTCAACGCCCACTTAACGAGTGAAAGCAACACAGAAGACAACAATGGTTTGTTAGGTCGCTTTCATGTAGTCTGACAAGATTTCTGTGAGTGAAATATGGGACAATGGAATGGCGAAAACGGGACATTGGAATGGTCAAAACGGGACATTGGAATGATCAAAACGTGACATTGGAATGGCGAAAACGGGACACTGGAATGGTCAAAACGGGACATTGGAATGGTCAAAACGGGACATTGGAATGGTCAAAACGGGACATTGAAATAGCGAAAACGGGACATTGGAATGATCAAAACGTGACATTGGAATGGCGAAAACGGGACACTGGAATGGTCAAAACGGGACATTGGGATGGCGAAAACGCGAGGAACGGGATCTATGTATTATTCTTTAATCTTAACAAAAATAATAAAAAAAATAAAAACAAGTGGATTAAACATCAAATGTAACTACTAAACAAATTGAAAAAAAAGAAATCAGAGCTACGTCACTGCACGTGACGTTTAGGGAACACGATGTTAGTGGTCATATTTGTTCGATATATCTATGGTTTATTTGTGGTGCAATGTGGTCAGTATTACGCCCGTGCCGTTTTTATTTCCCAGGAAAAGAAAATCTGGTACCCATTTAAAGCTGGGTGAACCCGGAAGCCGTTGATCACGTTCGAAACTGACCTCTTGTACTTAGTAGTTCAGTTCACTAACCATCGAGCTATCGCGTCTCCATTTAAACAAAATGGGTTGTCAATATTGTTGAGTAACAGAGTTGACGACAACGTAGAGTTAGAGGGAGAGATCAATCTCACTTTGGTTGTGTCCAAGAATATTTCTTAGATAGAGGCCCACCTCCTGTGTGATACCGTTGTTAACATATGGATGTGATACCAATGTTAACATATGGATGTGATACCAATGTTAACATATGGATGTGATACCGATGCTAACATATGGATGTGATACCAATGTTAACAAATGGATGTGGTTCCAATGTTAACATATGGATGTGATACCAATGCTAACATATGGATGTGATACCGATGTTAACATATGGATGTGATACCAATGCTAACATATGGATGTGATACCAATGCTAACATATGGATGTGATACCGATGTTAACATATGGATGTGATACCAATGCTAACATATGGATGTGATACCAATGTTAACATATGGATGTGATACCGATGCTAACATATGGATGTGATACCAATGTTAACAAATGGATGTGGTTCCAATGTTAACATATGGAGGTGATACCAATGTTAACACATGGATGTGATATCAAAGCTAACATATGGATGTGATACCAATGTTAACATATGGATGTGATACCAATGTTAACATATGGATGTGATACCAATGTTAACATATGGATGTGATACCAATGCTAACATATGGATGTGGTACCAATGTTAACATATGGATGTGAAACCAATGCTAACATATGGATGTGATACCAATGCTAACATATGGATGTGATACCAATGCTAACATATGGATGTGATACCAATGTTAACATATGGATGTGATACCAATGCTAACATATGGATGTGATACCAATGCTAACATATGGATGTGATACCAATGTTAACATATAGATGTGATACCAACGTTAACATATAGATGTGATACCAATGCCAACATATGGATGTGAAAGTTGGAAATCCACCCAGGCTTTAGATCAGAAACTAAATGTCTTTGAAAACAAATGTCTACGTAGAATTTCAAACATCAGCTGGAAAGAATACATTTCAAATGAACAGATAAGTGGTGAAACGATACAAGAATAATGACGGAAGGTTCATGAAATATGGAGAAAGAAGGTCCATTTCCAAACGGTCCACTGAGTTGTTAGAATCGTTATCACTGTACACCGGATGAATCCATAGGTGCTCTGATATACCTCTTCCAAAATCCGAGGAAAAACTTGGCCCACGTTCACGAACTCCGTAGCACGGCCTGGGATGCTCGGCCTGGGATACACGGTTTGGGATACACGGTCTGGGATACACGGTTTGGGATACACGGCCTGGGATAAACGGTCTGGGATACACGGCCTGGGATACACGGCCTGGGATACACGGCCTGGGATACACGGTTTGGGATACACGGCCTGGGATACATGGCCTGGGATACACGGTGTGGTTAGGGTTTTACTTCATGACAATATTGCCCCAGGCAGCGGCCATATTTATGGCCTTCTATTTTTTTATTGTAACTGCCAAGGGTTCGTTAACGTGTGCGAAGGCACGCGGGATTTCCTATTTATTGCCTCTATGTGAGGTGCCAGACATGGGATCTCACTACCCAATAATCAGAGGGGGAGATAGGGGTGGGGGTGGGAGATGATAGCCACGAAGATTTGACGGATTATTTATTTTTTTATCTTTGAAAAACAAAACCATCGCTGACATTTTAACGTCCTATGTCCTTCTAAAAGTTGCTTTCTTAAATGTTCTTTTGATAGCCTAATCTTCGTTTATCGGTGAAATGTAACAATCTAACAAATAAAATATAACAATATAACAATGAAATATAATAATCTAACAATGAAATATAAAAATCTAACAATTAAGTGAAATAATCTAACAATGAAGTGAAACAATCTAATTTGACGTGAAACAATCTACCAATGAAGTGAAATAATCTACCAATGAAGTGAAATAATCTACTAATGAAGTGAAATAATCTACTAATGAAGTGAAATAATCTACTAATGAAGTGAAATAATCTACTAATGAAGTGAAATAATCTACCAATGAAGTGAAACAATCTAACAATGAAGTGAAACAATCTACCAATGAAGTGAAACAATCTACCAGTGAAGTGAAACAATCAGGCAATAACCTTCTTCTAGGGCATAATCCAGAACGGACTTCAATCTGTACTTCTCGGTAACCAGAGAGCAGTTCTCAGAATATGGTACATCTCCGGTCAGTCCAAGAGTACCCATGTTAACCTTGACCCCAGTTACCATAGCAGCGGCTGTGCCAGCACTGTCTGAAACTTGTCTGTCAAGGTTGTAGGTCTGGTATTGATACATTTATTTTGGTAATCAGTTTATAATGGACGTAAAGAATGAACATCTAGCTACTACTCATGATGATGATGATGGTACAGAAATGGATAAGACAACGCGTAGCTAGCTACAACTACCAGGCTTGGACATTAGCAGCACAATAAGTCATAAATTAATTCTGAAGTGAAATAAGATGTTTGAGAAAGTACAAAAAAGTGACCAGAAAAGACATCTCAGAACTAAAAGAGATGCCAAATAAACAAAAGATGACCTTGCAATGGATAGCATTGAAGCTTGGAACTGCTGTAAATTCTTCTTCTTTACCATCGACTTCTTTCTCTTCGTTCAAGTCTTATGAACAGGTCCTGTTCCAAGATGGAGGGGTCGCAACAACATTATGATACTAGACGAGCTGGTCGCATGATTTGTACCCGTATTGTTATTGGTTATTGGTTATGGAAGGCCTCGACATCACATTCAAACGAATTAAAATCCATAATTACTCAACCGCCCGTGCCAGTGGAATCATCCGAATTACTAACACATCTCCCAAACAAAGAAAGGTAACTGTTGTCCCCATCGTAGCAGTCTCAGCACACGCCAAAAGACATAAGGCGAAACCGCGCAGAAAGTGAACACAGCCAACTGTTCCCTGTCATACGATATCATTATTCATCGTAAACAAGCGGGATATCGAAACAGGATCAAAACGGGTGAGACACACAGCTCACGGTGTGCACAGAGCACTTAACTCAGTAGCTCCTGCAACAAGCCGGACTTGGAATATGAGGAAACTGCAAGAAGGAACACTTTTCAGACATAGCCTTCAATGGTTCCCTTGTACCCGTATATGGAGGGGTAGCAACAACATTATGACACTAGACGAGCTGGTCGCATGTTTGGTACTCGTAAATGGAGGGGTAGCAACAACACTATGGCACTAGACGAAATGGTCACATGGTTTGTACTGGTATATGGAGGGGTAGCAACAACACTATGGCACTAGACGAAATGGTCACATGGTTTGTACTGGTATATGGAGGGGTAGCAACAACATCGTGGCACTAGACGAAATGGTTACATGGTTTGTACTGGTATATGGAGGGGTAGCAACAACATCGTGGCACTAGACGAAATGGTTACATGGTTTGTACTGGTATATGGAGGGGTAGCAACAACATCGTGGCACTAGACGAAATGGTCACATGGTTTGTACTGGTATATGGAGGGGTAGCAACAACATCGTGGCACTAGATGAGCTGGTCGCATGGTTTGTACTGGTATATGGAGAGGTAGCAACAACATTATGGCACTAGATGAACTTGTCGCATGGTTGGTACTCGTATATGGAGAAGTAGCAACAACATCATGACACTAGAAGAGCTGGTCGCATGGTTGGTACTCGTATATGGAGAAGTAGCAACAACATCATGACACTAGATGAGCTGGTCGCATGGTTTGTACTCGTATATGGAGAGGTAGCAACAACATTATGGCACTAGATGAGCTGATCACATGGTTGGTACTCGTATATGGAGAGGTAGCAACAACATCATGGCACTAGATGAGCTGATCACATGGTTGGTACTCGTATATGGAGGGGTAGCAGCAACATCATGCCACTAGATACTGATAGTATCATCAACATCACCATGATCACTATCAGTATCATCACTACCACCATGACCACCATCAGTATCACAAACATCACCATGATCATTATCAGTATCATTACCATCACCATGATCACCATCAGCATCATCACTATCACTATAATTAACATCACCATTATCACCACTATCATCATCACCATCATCATTATCACTATCACCACCATTATCATCACCATGACCCCAATCATCACCACCAATCACATCACCACCATCATCATGATCATTTAAATATCTGTTTGTTATCGGCTGAAATTTCTCAGTGGCAATCACCTGGTAGAAGTCTCATCTCTAAATAATACATTTTTTGTTTGTGGGATGTAGAAGTCTCATCTCTAAATAATACATTTTTTGTTTGTGGGATGTAGAAGTCTCATCTCTAAATAATACATTTTTTGTTTGTGGGATGTAGAAGTCTCATCTCTAAATAATACATTTTTTGTTTGTGGGATGTAGAAGTCTCATCTCTAAATAATACATTTTTTGTTTGTGGTATGTAGAAGTCTCATCTCTAAATAATACATTTTTTGTTTGTGGGATGTAGAAGTCTCATCTCTAAATAATACATTTTTTGTTTGTGGGATGTAGAAGTCTCATCTCTAAATAATACATTTTTTGTTTGTGGGATGTAGAAGTCTCATCTCTACATAATACATTTTTTGTTTGGGGGATGTAGAAGTCTCATCTCTAAATAATACATTTTTTGTTTGGGGGATGTAGAAGTCTCATCTCTAAATAATACATTTTTTGTTTGTGGGATGTAGAAGTCTCATCTCTAAATAATACATTTTTTGTTTGTGGGATGTAGAAGTCTCATCTCTAAATAATACATTTTTTGTTTGTGGGATGTAGAAGTCTCATCTCTAAATAATACATTTTTTGCTTGGGGGATGTAGAAGTCTCATCTCTAAATAATACATTTTTTGTTTGGGGGATGTAGAAGTCTCATCTCTAAATAATACATTTTTTGTTTAGGGGATGTAGAAGTCTCATCTCTAAATAATACATTTTTTGTTTGGGGGATGTAGAAGTCTCATCTCTAAATAATACATTTTTTGTTTGGGGAATGTAGAAGTCTCATCTCTAAATAATACATTTTTTGTTTGTGGGATGTAGAAGTCTCATCTCTAAATAATACATTTTTTGTTTGGGGGATGTAGAAGTCTCATCTCTAAATAATACATTTTTTGTTTGTGGGATGTAGAAGTCTCATCTCTAAATAATACATTTTTTGTTTGTGGGATGTAGAAGTCTCATCTCTAAATAATACATTTTTTGTTTAGGGGATGTAGAAGTCTCATCTCTAAATAATACATTTTTTGTTTGGGGGATGTAGAAGTCTCATCTCTAAATAATACATTTTTTGTTTGGGGGATGTAGAAGTCTCATCTCTAAATAATACATTTTTTGTTTAGGGGATGTAGAAGTCTCATCTCTAAATAATACATTTTTTGTTTAGGGGATGTAGAAGTCTCATCTCTAAATAATACATTTTTTGTTTGGGGGATGGCTGGTCGGGAAGTGACATGTCGACGTCTGGACAGGAAGGCCCCCATCCCTAGCGGTGGTATTTTGGGAAAAGCGAATCCGTGGTTTCCTAGTGGCTTTACCTTCCCCTGGTAGTAGAGACTATCTTCTGGGTAGTGAGATCCGATGTCTAGCCCTCTCTTGGAAATGATATTCTATGTCTAGACCTCCCTGGGTAATTAGATCCTATGTCTAGCCCTTTCTGGGTAGTGAGACCCGATATCTAGCCACTCTGGGTAATGAGATTATATGTCTAGCCCTCTCTGGTTAATAAGACCCTATGTCCAGCCCTCTCTGGGTAATGAGATTCTATGTCTAGCTCTCTCTGGGTAATGAGATTATATGTTCAGCTCTCTCTGGGTAATGAGATCCTTTGTCTAGCCTTCTCTAGGTAATGAGATTCTATGTCTAGCCTTCTCTAGGTAATGAGATCCTATGTATAGCCTTTTCTAGGTAGTGAGATTCTATGTCTAGCCTTCTCTAGGTAGTGAGATCTTATGTCTAGCCTTCTCTAGGTAGTGAGATTCTATGTCCAGCCCTCTCTGGGTAATGATATTCTATGTCTAGTCTTTTATAACGGTGAAATACAGGGGATCCAGAGTGCACTTGTTAAAGAACACTTTCCAGTTAACAGTCGAAAATAGTCGGTCAAAAATGATCGTTGCACAATTAATAAGAAAAATATCCAAAACGTTAAAACTCTCGACGATAAAAATATGAGAGTATTTCGGAAAATATCTGCCTGTGTGGCGGAGGACACATGGACACACGGCTGTCAATGTGAAAAATAGACAAAGTGAAGTCCACGCAAAATTGAGTTCCTAGGGACTTCGGTAAAGATATCAATCTGGCGAACGCAAACAAACACGCAACACATACCGAAGGCGGATATGCCGGGCCGAAGGACACAGACATCGCAGTTATGTCGTAAACTAGTGACACAACGCCTCCTTGCCCACTTAACGATTAAACGCTTAGAGGGGAAGAAGACGCAATTGTTTTTGTAAGCGCTCAATTTTATTTTAAAAAATCATCATCGTCGTCGTCATCATCATCATCAGGGTTGAAGACGAAACCTGCACACCAGAAACATGTAACTATCACCACAGCCATCTATAGTTTTACTCTTAGGCCTGCAGGTTGAGAGAGAAACCCCGAAACCCCACATGCAGCGTTGAGAGCTAGACGACTGACGTCATTTTACCCAGATCCGCCCCTGGCTAGTAATACTGAACACGTCACACGTTTGGGTGATTCCCTTCAGTTCGCTGGCCTTACTAATACTATATATGGCTGTGCTAAAATTCAACAACAAAATCAGACCTTTGACAGAGCCACGTTGGGGAAGGTCTCAAATACCAGTTTGTATTCCTCCCCAGAGTAACCCAACTTCTGCCCTTTGTAGATCCTGGCTGCCGTCACAGTCGGGAGTCCCATGCCGTCACCAACCATCAGAATTAAATTCTTTGCCACTTTGTAGTTTAAAGCCTTTTGCCACGCTTTGTTGATATCGTGCCTGCCAATATCCTTCCACCACTGTACAGCTAAGAAAGTTCAAGAGAGATTGTATTAGAGACCAACATGGACAATCCTTGTCAGTTTATAACAGTTTATGACAAAAATACGATACCACCCACTTTTTCTTTTCACAATCCTTGTCAGTTTATAACTGTTTATGACAAAAATACGATCCCAACCACTTTTTCTTTTCACAATCCTTGTCAGTTTATAACAGTTTATGACAAAAATACGATCCCAACCACTTTTTCTTTTCTTTTCTCTCCCCAGAATAAGCTGTATATGGCAAAACGTGATTTCTTACTGCAGTAAACTGTCGGCACAATAAATATAATAATCAAACATTAATAATACTAAAGCATTAATAATAATCATCATCTTTCATCTGTGAGTGCCGTCTCCGCATCGAAGGTTGGCTACCATGGAGCGCCATTCTGTTCTGTCTCTTACTTTGATAGTGCAGGTTGTTATAGGCTGTCTTGTCTATCTTTTGATGTTACTCGTCCATGTTAGTCTTGGTCTGCCTCAGACTCTTTTACATTGTATTTTCCCTTCCAAGATTACTTTTAGTCGGTTGTTGTGTCTTTTACCATGCCCTATGAACCTCATTTTTCCTGTTTGAGATGTGATTAGAAGTTCTCTTTTCATTTTAAATTGTTTTAGGCATCATCGTTTGTTTTCTTTTCTTTCCATCCAATTCTACCTATTCTTCTATAAATACACTCATGTCACTCATGTCACTTATGTTACTTATGTCACTCATGTCACTCATGACACTCATGTCACTTATGTCACGTATGTTACTCATGTCACTCATGTCACTCATGTCACTTATGTTACTTATGTCACTCATGACACTCATGACACTTATGTCACTTATGTCACTTATGTTACTTATGTCACTCATGTCACTTATGTTACTTATGTTACTCATGTCACTTATGTTACTTATGTCACTCATGTCACTTATGTCACTCATGTCACTTATGTCACTTATGTTACTTATGTCACTTATGTCACTTATGTCACTCATGTCACTTATGTTACTTATGTCACTCATGTCACTTATGTCACTTATGTCACTCATGTCACTTATGTCACTTATGTTACTTATGTCACTTATGTTACTTATGTCACTCATGTCACTTATGTCACTTATGTTACTCATGTCACTTATGTTACTTATGTCACTCATGTCACTTATGTCACTTATATCACTTATGTCACTTATGTCACTCATGTCACTTATGCCACTTATGTTACTCATGTCACTTATGTTACTTATGTCACTCATGTCACTTATGTCACTTATGTCACTTATGTTACTTATGTCACTCATGTCACTTATGTCACTTATGTCACTTATGTTACTTATGTCACTTATGTTACTTATGTCACTTATGTTACTTATGTCACTCATGTCACTTATGTCACTTATATCACTCATGTTACTTATGTCACTTATGTCACTTATGTCACTCATGACACTTACGTTACTTATGTTACTTATGTCAAACTTATACCACTCATGGTACTTGGATCAACACTACCTTATACCACTCATGGTACTTGGATCAACACTACCTTATACCACTCATGGTACTTGGATCAACATTACCTTATACCACTCATGGTACTTGGATCAACACTACCTTATACCACTCATGGTACTTGGATCAACACTACCTTATACCACTCATGGTACTTGGATCAACACTACCTTATACCACTCATGGTACTTGGATCAACATTACCTTATACCACTCATGGTACTTGGATCAACACTACCTTATACCACTCATGGTACTTGGATCAACACTACCTTATACCACTCATGGTACTTGGATCAACATTACCTTATACCACTCATGGTACTTGGATCAACATTACCTTATACCACTCATGGTACTTGGACCAACACTACCTTATACTCTCATGGTACATGGATCAACATTACCTTATACCACTCATAGTATTGAACTGAGGACAACTAAAATAGCAGTGGCAAGCAACTCTACCATGTTTCTCCATTTCCAACGGCACGTGTTTTGGTGACGTCATCAATATTACGTCAGTACAGCCTTACCTCTCAGAAGAAACTATATAGTACCTGTTTTTACAGGCTGCTTCATGTAACATGCTTGGTGTGAACTCTTATAGGATCTTGTTCAAACAAAATTAACAAACACTGACAGCAAGCAACGGGGAAATAAATACAAAGATAACAATGAAACGTAGGAGCTGGTTAGAACACAGGTTCAGAAAATGATCAAGAAACTTTGATAAGAACCGTTAAACGATGGACGTAGATCGTCATGTGAGACAAGCATTTCTAGTGACTGATGCTGATAAAATATAGGTCTGGCTTGATGCACAGTCATCATTAGGTATGTCCTTTGCAGAACGTTGCATTTACTACAGCCCATCTTAAAGAATCTCCGTCTCTAGGCAGATCTCCCACAGAACGTTGCATTTACTACAGCCTATCTTAAAGAATCTCCGTCTCTAGGCAGATCTCCCACAGAACGTTGCATTTACTACAGCCCATCTTAAAGAATCTCCGTCTCTAGGCAGATCTCCCACAGAACGTTGCATTTACTACAGCCCATCTTAAAGAATCTCCGTCTCTAGGCAGATCTCCCACAGAACGTTGCATTTACTACAGCCCATCTTAAAGAATCTCCGTCTCTAGGCAGATCTCCTACAGAACGTTGCATTTACTACAGCCCATCTTAAAGAATCTCTCTCTAGCCAGATCTCCCATAGAACGTTGCATTTACTACAGCCCATCTTAAAGAATCTCTGTCTCTAGCCAGATCTCCCACAGAACGCTGCATTTACCACAGTCCATCTTAGAGAATCTCCATCTCTAGCCAGTTCTCCCAAAGAACGTTACGTTCACCACAGCCCATCTTAAAGAATCTACTTCTCTAGGCAGATCTCCCACAGAACGGTGCATTTACTACAGCCCATCTTAAAGAATCTCCGTTTCTGGCCAGATCTCCCACAGAACGTTACATTTACTACAGCCCATCTTAAAGAATCTCCGTCTCTAGCCAGATCTCCCAAAGAACGTTGCATTTACCACAGCCCATCTTAAAGAATCTCTGTCTCTAGGCAGATCTCCCAAAGAACGTTGCATTTACCACAGTCCACCTTAAAGAATCTCCGTCTCTAGGCAGATCTCCCACAGAACGTTACATTTACTACAGCCCATCTTAAAGAATCTCCGTCTCTAGCCAGATCTCCCAAAGAACGTTGCATTTACCACAGCCCATCTTAAAGAATCTCTGTTTCTAGGCAGATCTCCCACAGAACGTTACATTTACCACAGTCCACCTTAAAGAATCTCCGTCTCTAGCCAGATCTCCCACAGAACGTTACATTTACCACAGTCCACCTTAAAGAATCTCCGTCTCTAGCCAGATCTCCCACTTCTTCTCGTGTCATGTTCAAGGCCTCTTTGATGTCTTGAAACCACCTTATACTCGGTATACACCCATCTTCTCGTCCTTTAACCGTGCCCTTCAGTATTCTTCTTTCCAGCACGCTGTGTCTTTTGACGTGGGCATAGTATTTTAATTTCCTCTATAAAATGGTGTTTATAAGCAGTTCTTTTGAATGTTTAAGCCCTTTAATATGTCTGTATTGTTCTTTTTCGTTGTCCTTGTTATCTTAAGGATTTTTCTGTTGTATTTTGTTCTTAATGAATCGAAATTTATGTCAACAGAAGTGAGAAAGAGAGTTCGTCGGTGCTATATAGGACCATTTCTGATATACGGAAGCGAATCGTGGACAGTTGACAAACAAACGAAAATACTATTAGAAGCCACATAGATGGGATTTCTTAGAAGCATGTTTAGAATGCCCTGGACAGCTAAAAAGAGAAATGAAAGGCCAACACAAAAAGAGAAAAAAAAACATCAAATCCAAAAAGAATCTACATTTTCCTGACACATTATCAAGAAGATGAAAGTTGGAGTACTTGTAATGTTTGTGGTTACTGCTGGCATCAAGAAGAGGAAAGTTGGAGTACTTGTAATGCTTGTGGTTAGCGCTGGCATCAAGAAGAGGAAAGTTGGAGTACTTGTAATGCTTGTGGATACCGCTGGCATCAAGAAGAGGAAAGTTGGAGTACTTGTAATGTTTGTGGTTACCGCTGGCATCAAGAAGATTAAAGTTGGAGTACTTGCAATGCTTGTGGTTACCGCTGGCATCAAGAAGAGGAAAGTTGGAGTACTTGTAATGCTTGTGGTTACCGCTGGCATCAAGAAGAGGAAAGTTGGAGTACTTGTAATGTTTGTGGTTACCGCTGGCATCAAGAAGAGGAAAGTTGGAGTACTTGCAATGTTTGTGGTTACCGCTGGCATCAAGAAGATGAAAGTTGGAGTACTTGTAATGCTTATGGTTACCGCTGGCAAAATACATGTAAAGTGAGATCGGGGACATCAAAAAGAGAAGAAAATAGATAGCTTGCTGTCGCGGCATGGAAAACAGTCAACAGCAGAATTTATACGATAAATAATGTGCACAGAAAATTGTAGAAGGAGCTGATCGCAACACCAACCGGTATGATACATGATGATGATGACACAACTTACGTTCCAAGTCAGCAGCTGCAACATCCAGGATGAAACAAGCCAGCGCAACGATCATAAACGTCGCCATTGATGAACTGAAACTGTACCCGTAGATCTGGTGAGAGATTAATTATGCGTATAATTATAAACATATGCGGTCTGGTTGTTTGCAATTAAAATAATGTACACATTACTCCAAGCTTTGTACATCATCGGGCTGTATGTCCTTTGTATAATGTTGCATTTACCACAGCTCGTCACTGAAAGAGTATCCCACTCTAGCCAGTATTCCCAAAGAACGTTGCATTCATCACAGCTCGTCTCTGAAAGAATCTCTGTCTCTAGCCAGATCTCCCACAGAACATTGCATTCACCACAGCTCGTCTCTGAAAGAATCTCTGTCTCTAGCCAGATCTCCCACAGAACGTTGCATTCACCACAGCCCGTCTCTGAAAGAAGACCTGTCTCTAGCCAGATCTCCTACTTCTTTTGTTGTCATGTTGAAGGTCTCTTTGAAAGCACCATTTTCTTGATCTACCCCTGATGTGTCGTTGCTTGTTAGCTTTACTTAAGTACAACTCAACAGTGTCGCTAGTCAGGAGATAGAATTATCCTACATAACCTCATTTATACATCTACCATCTGAAGCTATAATCGTTCCGAGGAAATTTGAACTCTTTGACTTATTTCAACACTGTTCCATTGACTTTAATTGTGCATTTAGAAGTTGTATTTTTCTTTTTGCACCCAAGACTTATATTCACTGATGTTGAGGCAAAGGCTTTTATTTGTACATTATTTCAGTTTTCATTTTCCTCTCGGGCCGAAGACGCACATAGGGTGGAAGTCATATTTCTCTACGATTACCGATCTGCTGATACTTCTTTTATTTCTTGGTTGTTTCTTAGTCCCATAGTTGAACCTTCCAAAGTCTCTGCCTAGCGATTCTCTGGGGCTTTCGTTTTTCCTTTTACCAGATGGTCTCCTCATGAACATCTGTCGGGGAAGTCTTTCTTCGTTCATTCTCAGCACATGACCGAGGTCTTTCTTCATTCATTCTCAGCACATAACCGATGTCTTTCTTCGTTCATTCTCAGCACATGACCGAGGTCTTTCTTCATTCATTCTCAGCACATGACCGAGGTCTTTCTTCATTCATTCTCAGCACATGACCCATGTCTTTCTTCGTTCATTCTCAGCACATGACCCATGTCTTTCTTCGTTCATTCTCAGCACATGACCGAGGTCTTTCTTCGTTCATTCTCAGCACATGACCCATGTCTTTCTTCGTTCATTCTCAGCACATGACCCATGTCTTTCTTCATTCATTCTCAGCACATGACCCATGTCTTTCTTCGTTCATTCTCAGCACATGACCCATGTCTTTCTTCGTTCATTCTCAGCACATGACCCATGTCTTTCTTCGTTCATTCTCAGCACATGACCCATGTCTTTCTTCGTTCATTCTCAGCACATGACCGAGGTCTTTCTTCGTTCATTCTCAGCACATGACCCATGTCTTTCTTCGTTCATTCTCAGCACATGACCCATGTCTTTCTTCGTTCAATCTCAGCACATGACCCAAGTCTTTCTTCGTTCATTCTCAGCACATGACCCATGTCTTTCATCGTTCATTCTCAGCACATGACCCATGTCTTTCTTCGTTCATTCTCAGCACATGACCCATGTCTTTCTTCGTTCATTCTCAGCACATGACCCAAGTCTTTCTTCATTCATTCTCAGCACATGACCCATGTCTTTCTTCGTTCATTCTCAGCACATGACCCATGTCTTTCTTCGTTCATTCTCAGCACATGACCCATGTCTTTCTTCGTTCATTCTCAGCACATGACCGAGGTATTTCTTCATTCATTCTCAGCACATGACCCATGTCTTTCATCGTTCATTCTCAGCACATGACCCATGTCTTTCTTCGTTCATTCTCAGCACATGACCGAGGTCTTTCTTCGTTCATTCTCAGCACATGACCGAGGTATTTCTTCATTCATTCTCAGCACATGACCGAGGTCTTTCTTCGTTCATTCTCAGCACATGACCCATGTCTTTCTTCGTTCATTCTCAGCACATGACCCATGTCTTTCTTCGTTCATTCTCAGCACATGACCGAGGTATTTCTTCATTCATTCTCAGCACATGACCGAGGTATTTCTTCATTTATTCTCAGCTCATGACCGAGGTCTTTCTTCGTTCATTCTCAGCACATAACCCATGTCTTTCTTCGTTCATTCTCAGCACATGACCGAGGTATTTCTTCGTTCATTCTCAGCTCATGACCGAGGTCTTTCTTCGTTCATTCTCAGCACATAACCCATGTCTTTCTTCGTTCATTCTCAGCACATGACCGAGGTATTTCTTCGTTCATTCTCAGCACATGACCGAGGTCTTTCTTCGTTCATTCTCAGCACATAACCGAGGTATTTCTTCATTCATTCTCAGCACATAACCGAGGTATTTCTTCATTCATTCTCAGCACATGACCGAGGTATTTCTTCATTTATTCTCAGCACATAACCGAGGTATTTCTTCATTCATTCTCAGCACATGACCGAAGTCTTTCTTCATTCATTCTCAGCACATGACCGATGTATTTCTTCATTCATTCTCAGCACATAACCGAGGTCTTTCTTCATTCATTCTCAGCACATAACCGAGGTCTTTCTTCATTCATTCTCAGCACATGACCCATGTCTTTCTTCATTCATTCTCAGCACATGACCGAGGTATTTCTTCATTCATTCTCAGCACATGACCGATGTATTTCTTCATTCATTCTCAGCACATGACCGAGGTATTTCTTCAATCATTCTCAGCACATGACCGAGGTATTTCTTCATTCATTCTCAGCACATGACCGATGTATTTCTTCATTCATTCTCAGCACATGACCGATGTATTTCTTCATTCATTCTCAGCACATGACCGAGGTCTTTCTTCATTCATTCTCAGCACATGACCGAGGTATTTCTTCATTCATTCTCAGCACATGACCGATGTATTTCTTCATTCATTCTCAGCACATGACCGATGTATTTCTTCATTCATTCTCAGCACATGACCGAGGTCTTTCTTCATTCATTCTCAGCACATGACCGAGGTATTTCTTCATTCATTCTCAGCACATGACCGAGGTATTTCTTCATTCATTCTCAGCACATAACCCAAGTCTTTCTTCATTCATTCTCAGCACATGACCCATGTCTTTCTTCATTCATTCTCAGCACATAACCCATGTCTTTCTTCATTCATTCTCAGCACATGACCCATGTATTTCTTCATTCATTCTCAGCACATGACCCATGTCTTTCTTCATTCATTCTCAGCACATAACCGAGGTATTTCTTCATTCATTCTCAGCACATGACCCATGTATTTCTTCATTCATTCTCAGCACATGACCCATGTCTTTCTTCATTCATTCTCAGCACATAACCGAGGTATTTCTTCATTCATTCTCAGCACATGACCGAGGTATTTCTTCGTTCATTCTCAGCACATAACCGAGGTCTTTCTTCATTCATTCTCAGCTCATGACCGAGGTATTTCTTCGTTCATTCTCAGCACATAACCGAGGTCTTTCTTCGTTCATTCTCAGCACATGACCGAGGTATTTCTTCGTTCATTCTCAGCTCATGACCGAGGTATTTCTTCGTTCATTCTCAGCACATAACCGAGGTATTTCTTCATTCATTCTCAGCACATGACCGAGGTATTTCTTCGTTCATTCTCAGCACATAACCGAGGTATTTCTTCGTTCATTCTCAGCACATAACCGAGGTATTTCTTCATTCATTCTCAGCTCATGATCGAGGTATTTCTTCGTTCATTCTCAGCACATGACCGAGGTATTTCTTCGTTCATTCTCAGCACATGACCGAGGTATTTCTTCATTCATTCTCAGCACATGACCGAGGTATTTCTTCATTCATTCTCAGCTCATGACCGAGGTATTTCTTCGTTCATTCTCAGCACATGACCGAGGTATTTCTTCGTTCATTCTCAGCTCATGACCGAGGTATTTCTTCATTCATTCTCAGCTCATGACCGAGGTATTTCTTCATTCATTCTCAGCTCATGACCGAGGTATTTCTTCATTCATTCTCAGCTCATGACCGAGGTATTTCTTCATTCATTCTCAGCTCATGACCGAGGTATTTCTTCGTTCATTCTCAGCACATAACCGAGGTATTTCTTCATTCATTCTCATCTCGTGACCGAGGTATTTCTTCATTCATTCTCAGCACATGACCGAGGTATTTCTTCATTCATTCTCAGCACATAACCGAGGTATTTCCAACGCACGCTTCTGATAAAGTTAGACGCATTGACACTGTGATGTCAACTATCGTTAATTCAGAGTAACAAGCATCAAGTGAATCCAGAAATTAATTTTTACAAACAAATATGACTCTATGTTTTACAATTAAAAAGCCAACGAAAGTAACATCCTTACTTACTATTCTGTGGTATGTTCAAAACCTGAATCGACATTTAACAATGACACAAGGAATGACAAAAGATACAAGGACACCATTTATTTGGCCTGCATTGCTACAGGCTGCTGTGGGATTTTGTTTTTTTAAATATTATTTGTTGACCTTTGACATTCCCCAAATATCCCACTTTGGTGCAACAACAAAAGTGCATTGACACGGCCGCTGATGTGACGTAACCTCCACGTGGGAATCTGGGTAAGCGGTTCAGCAATTCACACAAGCAACGTTTTTGTTTGCGTTCTGTTTAGTTCTGTTTAGTTCTGTTTAGTTCTGTTTGTTCTGTTCTGTCATCTTGGAAATGTAAAGAACCGATGAAAAATGGAGAGTTCTTGACAGAGCTTTCTGGTTTGTTTCATCGTAATACATGGATGGTCGAGAGGTTCTGGGTTCCAGTCTGGCCACATAAGGTGGCAATCTAATTGTTATCTTTTAATTCGTGTTTTATTTCTGGAGATTCTTAAAAGGCAAATACAAAAATGGAACTCGTAAAAAAACATCGAAAAGAAACAATCGACATTCTTGGGGCACATCATGAGAAGAGGAAAGTTGGAATACTTGGTTACAATTGGCAAAATGCAGGGAAAGAGGGTTCGGGGACAACAAAGAGAAGATACTAGATATGTATCGTGGCATGGAAAACAGTCAACAACAGAATTGAAACAATGCACTATGGATAGAGGGAGCCGCGATAGCTCAGTGATTAGTGAACTGGACTACAAAGGACAAGAGGTAGGGTTCGATCCCAATCGACGGCTCCGGTTCATCCAACCCTTAATGGATACCGGATTTTTTTTCTGGGAAAGTAAAGCGGCACGGGCGTAATACCGACCACACTACCCCAAAAATCATGTGCCGAAGGTCTGTAAAATATAGGGTCACTAACACCATATTCCCTATACGCCACTTGGCGTGACGGGTGGGGGGGGGGTGGGGTACTTTACTTTTTTCTTTCTTTTTACTATGGATAGAAAATTGTGGAAGGACATGATCGTTTACGCCAACCGGTACGGCACATGATGATGATGCGCCGTTTTATCCTCTCCCGGTATTTGAGTTGTGAGATCTGATAACTAGCCACTTCGGTTATGTCCCCCTAGTCGATATATATTCCCAAGTCGAACGGGGTATGCCAAACAGCTGTTGTCAATGAAACATTGTTAGAAAGGTAAGCAAGTTAATTCAAGGCCGTGGAAAGTATGCCACGCAAGTAGGTCAGGATTCTCCTACATATTTAGGGGAGATGATGGAAACACCTATAGTTGTGTCTAGAGGACAGTGGTGACGATCTCAATATATAACATGATACATCACAGCACAACATAACACATCAAAGTATGCCATAGCACAACAAAGAATAACATAGCACAACAAAGAATAACATAGCACAATACAGAATAACATAGCACAATACAGAATAACATAGCACAATACAGGATAACATATCACAATACAGAATAACATAGCACAACACAACAAAACATATTATAATACATCACATCACAAAACGCAACATAACACGACACAACATAACGAAACACTTGATATATTTATTCCGTGTGGTATTTCGACAATTCACAAACAGTAGAGATAGTAGACTCAAGATGCACTAAATCTTGTCAAATCATCGGACAGCTATCACCACTATTGTCCAACAAGGAAATAACTCTAGAGGTAAAACGGGTACTCTACAATACAATCTTCATCCCAACTTTGAGCTACCAATGCCAGTCCTGGACCCTAGATGCAAGAACAATAAGAAAAATAACCTCTACAGAGATGAAATGTGTTAGACGAATGACAGGAAACAGTCTGAGAGATAAGATCAGAAATGAAGAACTGGGAAAAAAGCTAGGAATAGCTCCCGCCATAGAATATATAAAGAAACAACAGGTAAATGGTTTGGCCACGTGACAAGGCAGAGTGATCAAAACACAACACAACGAGCCTTCAATAAATGTTGCGAGAACACCATACCCAAAAGTCGACCACGAAAAAGATGGATCGATGGAATATTAGAAACACTAGGAAACATAACAGCAGCAGAGGCGAACAGAAGAACAAAAGACCGCAAATTATATTTCCCATCGACGAAGAAAAAGGTATTTCAGTTAATTACTCATGTACTTCATACTGGTAGGGAACAGGCAAATAATTGCAATGCTGCGGTAAAGCTGGCAACAAGGAGCCAGTAGTGCGGTGAACACTCCAAGGTTTGGTGACAGCTTTCTCGTACTTCTTGAACCTCTTCCCCATCTTCCACTCCTTGAACTGCATTGCGTGCGATCTATTGTTTCCACCTTACGGTCCAAACCATTAATCAAATCGTTCTATTTTAAACGTCATATTGGAAACAATCGTCTTCGTTTCCATGGCAACAATCTTCTTCGTTTCCATGACAACAGACTGACAGAGCATCCAATGTCATTGCTGGCCTTGTAACATCTTGTAGGACACCACCAAAGTTGCTTCGCTTCGTGCGGTACATCCTTCGAGGAGTGCCCAACATCAGACCCATACTGCTCATCTCTGCTTCCATTGTCGTCTCTTGTATTCTATCTTTCCTCTGAGTCCATGGTTTGGAGGTTTTTGTTTTCGTTTCTAGATTTCTTCTGACCACATGACGTATCCAGCTCTATCGTCTACATCTTCTCTTGGTTGTACACAGCATTGACAAGATATGAAGACGATAATGAGATGAAAGTACACATCATTGACAAGATATGAAGACGATAATGAGATGAAAGTACACAGCATTGACAAGATATGAAGACGATAATGAGATGAAAGTACACTTAATTGACAAGATATGAAGACGATAATGATATGAAAGTACCTCGAATTACAAGAGCTCGTCATGAGTAGAGACAGGTTGTGGCAATTACTAAGCTTTAATTGATGTACGATGTTTTAGAGAGAGAGACAGAGACAGGTTGTGGCAATTACTAAGCTTTAATTGATGTACGATGTTTTAGAGAGAGAGACAGAGACAGGTTGTGGCAATTACTAAGCTTTAATTGATGTACGATGTTTTAGAGAGAGAGACAGAGACAGGTTGTGGCAATTACTAAGCTTTAATTGATGTACGATGTTTTAGAGAGAGAGACAGAGACAGGTTGTGGCAATTACTAAGCTTTAATTGATGTACGATGTTTTAGAGAGAGAGAGACAGAGACAGAGACAGGTTGTGGCAATTACTAAGCTTTAATTGATGTACGATGTTTTAGAGAGAGAGACAGAGACAGGTTGTGACAATTACTAAGCTTTAATTGATGTACCATGTTTTAGAGAGAGACAGAGACAGGTTGTGGCAATTACTAAGCTTTAATTGATGTACGATCGGTTGGCTTACCACGGCAACAGCCGGGGTTCGTACCCTGGCGAGGACACCTGGGTTTTACTAATTCCCTAAAAATTAGTGGGAGCCGCGATAGCTCAGTGGTTAGTGAACTGGACTACTACGGACAAGAGGTAGGGTTCGATCCCAACCGACGGCTCCGGGTTCACCCAGCCTTAAATGGGTACCGGATTTTTTCTGGGAAAGTAAAGCAGCACGGGCGTAATACCGACCACATTACCCCAAAAATCATGTGCTGAAGGTCTGTAAAATATAGGGTCACTAACACCATATTTCCCTATACGCCGCCACTTGGCGTGACGGGGGGTACTTTACTTTTTTACTATTGATGTACGATGTTTTAGAGAGAGACAGAGACAGGTTGTGGCAATTACTAAGCTTTAATTGATGTACGATGTTTTAGACAGACGGACAGAGTGAGTGAGAGAGAATGTGCAGTGAGAGAGAGAGAGAAAGAGATAGAGAAGAAAGGTTGAGTACGAACCGAAGAAATCAAGCTCAGGGGTGATAATTGAGACACGCTTGAACAGAGAACAGGTGAAAGCTATCATGGACGAACTGATTGGGAAAGTAAACGATAAATGGCAAAACAGAATCACGAGACGGCGCTCACGCAACCGGAAGTGAGGGTTAATGAGAAAAGTTGATTCTTAGTTGAGTTGATTGTTGGGTTCTAGCTCGCTAAAGGGGAGGTTATTTTTGATGATAAACGACGTTGTCCACCAGAAGGTTTACAGTAAAAGTCGTTAGAAGATGTGTTAGAAGATGTGTTTGAATGTGTAGATAGAACACAAATCAGTTACAAGATAGAAAGTGATGGCCGGACAAAAATTGTTATAGAACACAAATCAGTTACAAGATAGAAAGTGATGACCGGACAAAAATTGTTATAGAACACAAATCAGTTACAAGATAGAAAGTGATGACCGGACAAAAATTGTTATAGAACACAAATGAGTTACAAGATAGAAAGTGATGACCGGACAAAAATTGTTATAGAACACAAATGAGTTACAAGATAGAAAGTGATGGCCGGACAAAAATTGTTATAGAACACAAATGAGTTACAAGATAGAAAGTGATGGCCGGACAAAAATTGTTATAGAACACAAATCAGTTACAAGATAGAAAGTGATGGCCGGACAAAGATTGCTAAAACAAATCTGCTCATGCTGAAGACAGATATTTCGGGCCCAATTTATAAATATCGAGGGTTTGCCGTGAACTAGCAACACCCATCCACCCTGATGACATAGCTCTCCTATCACACAGCCATCAACAGATGCAGAATAAAATGAGCATACTTGATGAGAGATCACAACAGCTAGGACTGAAGATTAATAGAGATTAGACCAACATTATGAGAATTAATACAGTTGGGAATAACCAAATAAAACAAGGAGAAATACCTCTATTAGATGTACAATCTTACATATATCTGGGCAGTAATATAGATAAAGAGAGCGGAACAGAAAATGATACCAAAATAAGGATATCAAAAGCAAGAGGAGCTTTCATTGCACTGGGAAACATATGGAAATCCAAAGAAATTAGGTTAAATACAAAAATAAAAATTTTCAACTCAAATGTTAAGGCGGTCCTATTATATGGCTGTGAAACATGGAGAACAAAATTGACAATCATGAAGATACAGACTTTCATTAATGGATGCTTACGCAGAATAAAAGGATGGAAATGGCAGGACAAAATCACTAACATAGAATAATGGAAATGTACCAGTCAAACACCAGTGGATAAAGAGATACCGCGAAGACGATGGCGCTGGATAGGACACACACTACGGAAGCCAACTGAGAGTATTACACAACAGGCCCTTTTTGGAATCCTCAGTGGAAAAGACAAAGAGGAAGACCAAGGAATTCTTGGAGAAGACAGACAGAAGCTGCGATGAAGATGATGGGGAAGACATGGAATGATCTTAAAAGAATGGCAAAAAACAGAACGACTTGGAAAGTGTTTGTTGAAGACCTATGCCTCACAGGGAGCTAAAAAGGTAGAAGAAGAGGTGGTATGAACTCTTTTGATGTTTGTTGCATTGATTCTTTTAGCATTTCCCACTGTTCATCAATGCTTTGTATCTTCTCTATTGCATTGTACCGGTTCTGAATTGTGATTTTATATTTGTCTTGTAGCTTCTTGTCTGATTTTTAGTAAATTCTAAATTTAACTTGTTGTCAACTGAGGCTGGTTTTGTTGTTTTTAATTTTACTCTAAGCTTTCCCACAACTGGTACATAATCACTATTGCAATCTGCCCCTGGTCTAGTTTTCACACACACCAGACTGTTTCTAAATCTATTGCTTATCATTATATGATCAATTTAATTACGTGCGTTGTCCCCTGGGCTTTTCCATGTCCACAGACGTCTTGGATGTTGCTTAAACCAGGTGTTTCCTATCATCATGTTGTGTGTTCTTGCCCAGTCAATAAGTTTCTCACCTCTTTCATCCTCTCGCCTAAGCCAAAATGACCAACTACTTCCTCAACTCTTTCCTTTCCTACTTTTGCGTTAAAATCCCCTAGAACTATGGTGTTTTCATGTGGTTTGCATTTATGAAGTGCCTCGTTTAACTCGTCGTAAAATTTATCAATTGTTTCCTCTAGACTGTCTGCTGTTGGTGTATAAACTTGTATAAGATTTATGTCTATTGGCTTTCCATTCAATTTCACTAAAAGGACTCTCTCAGATATTGGGTAAAAGCCTTTCACTGTTCTTGCTCTTTCTGCATCCAAGATGATACCTACTCCTCTTTGGTGTTCAGTACCTCCATAATAGATGATCTATGTTTATCAGAATACATCTCCCCTGATCCGGCGTATCTCATTTCGCAAAGTCCCAGTAATTGTAAACCCATTCCTTTCATTTCTTGTATGATGTTTTCTAGTTTACCCTTCTGCATGAGTGTTCTCACATTCCAAGTACCTATCTCTAGAGTTTGTTTTATCTTTATTTTGCTTACAATAGCTTGATGACGATCGGGTATCACCTGTAGCACATGATGTCCCCTACCGAACGAGGGTTTTCCATTGGAATCCCCCTTAACGTTGTTGTCGTTATTTCTATGGTTGTGGCGATTCATGATTGTACAAAGAAGTTACGACGGTGGTTTTCTGTTGCCTTCCGTCGGTTTGTTTACGGTTGGCTCCGCTAGCCTTTGACTAAAAAGTCTCACCCACAAGGCAGTGGGGTTGTTTTACTTCGGGGTAACCTCCCTTAGCCTTATACTCTCCCGAGCTTACCTGCAAGGCAGCAGGGCAGCCACAGGTTGTACTGTTTACTGCATACAGTAGCAGGTAAAATTACCTGACCTGACCTGATTAGGCATATGAACGCTGCTAAATGACAAGAGAGTTAGAAGACTGAAACGCTTTGGAATAGGAATAACTAAGATGAATACTCTGTGTACAAGGGAATGAATTCAAGACTAATATAAAGATAAGAGAAATGGACATACAACCAATGATCACATTTACCATTAGGAAGAGAAGAGGACATACAACCAATGATCACATCTACCATTAGGAAGAGAAGAGGACATACAACCAATGATCACATCTACCATTAGGAAGAGAAGAGGACATACGTGGGTCATATATTTAGAAGAGACTACGAAAGAATTTAAAAACATGCTTTTTTGAGAAACATCAGGATACAAGAAAAGAGGAAGACCTAGAGAGAGAGAGAGAGAGAGAGAGAGAGAGAGAGAGAGAGAGAGAGAGAGAGAGAGAGAGAGAGAGAGTGAGAGAGTGAGAGATAGACTCTTATGAGAAGCAATGTTGGTAGGCATAGACTCATTAGATAAAATCGAACATCTCTCGACAAGAATAATGATGGCGGCGGACACTACACGCCCTTTGGGACGTCTAGCGGCGCTGGAAGAACTCAGATAAATGATGAAGGTGATGAAGACAGCATCTGCAAAGACCATAGTGTCTTTTGATCAATGGACTTTGAAGGTTGTCACTGTACGATGACTCATATAACACGCTCTGTGAACTGTTGAAATGATCAATGCTGTTACAAATGACATGATCATGTCACAAAGCAAATGAAACTGTAACTTTAAGGAGTATTACACGATGTCAGATGCGGTTAACTACACCATGCGTTACACGGTCTAAATGATAACGCTCTTCATACATGGCAGCAATAAAAATCATTCATTTAATCCAGTTCTTAAGTTATTTTAAGTTTGCAAACGTAATTGTTAAGCCCGATGCGGGCCCGGAATAACCCTGAATAACATGACCTTGAGATAGTCATTGCCTGTGATAGAGGATCTATTTAACAAGCATTTCTCGCAACGGTACGCTGCTCGGCTTCTACACTTTTCTTTGTCTCACAGAATTAGCTCCATGTTGAGGAGATGTGTAGCAAGTAGTCCCATTTGTGTCCTGCATTTTCCTATTTATTCATTCACTTTCCTCACGGACCAAAGACGGCACATGGAACGTAAGATAAAGTTCTCCACGATTGCCGATTTGCTGCTAGTTCTTGGCCGGTTCTCAGTCCCATGGTTGAACCTTACTTGCCGATTTGCTGCTAGTTCTTGGCCGGTTCTCAGTCCCATGGTTGAACCTTACTTGCCGATTTGCTGCTAGTTCTTGGTCGGTTCTCAGTCCCATGGTTGAACCTTACTTGCCGATTTGCTGCTAGTTCTTGGCCGGTTCTCAGTCCCATGGTTGAACCTTACTTGCCGATTTGCTGCTAGTTCTTGGTCGGTTCTCAGTCCCATGGTTGAACCTTACTTGGCGATTTGCTGCTAGTTCTTGGCCGGTTCTCAGTCCCATGGTTGAACCTTACTTGGCGATTTGCTGCTAGTTCTTGGCCGGTTCTCAGTCCCATGGTTGAACCTTACTTGGCGATTTGCTGCTAGTTCTTGGTCGGTTCTCAGTCCCATGGTTGAACCTTACTTGCCGATTGTTCTGTCTAGCGATTCTCTTGATTTGCCTTGTTTTGCTACTGAAGCGTTAACACTTTTCTTGTGATATCCCAAGCAACAATGGAGACTTTCAGGAAGAGACCAAAAGATTAGCAATGGAATCTTACAAAATAAATGTCAGTAAGAACAAATGGCACAACACAAGCAAGGCAGTAACATTTAAATTACTGATGATAAGTAACTTCCCGATGGCAACATATGATTGTGAATCATGGACAATCTCGCAAACAGGGAGGAAGAAAATCGATTCATTCAAAACAAAATGCCTCAGAAAAATCCTTAAGATATCTTGTCTTGGATAAAGAAAAGAGCAGCGAAGAAATATTACAAAACTCAACAAAGAACTGACTTATAAACACCAGAAATATTACAAAACTCTACAAAGAACTGACTTACAAATACCAGAAATATTACAAAACTCAACAAAGAACTGACTTACAAATACCAGAAATATTACAAAACTCTACAAAGAACTGACTTACAAATACCAGAAATAACAAAACTCAACAAAGAACTGACTTACAAACACCAGAAATATTACAAAACTCAACAAAGAACTGACTTATAAACACCAGAAAGATTACAAAACTCAACAAAGAACTGACTTACAAACACCAGAAATATTACAAAACTCAACAAAGAACTGACTTACAAACACCAGAAATATTACAAAACTCAACAAAGAACTGACTTACAAACACCAGAAATATTACAAAACTCAACAAAGAACTGACTTACAAACACCAGAAATATTACAAAACTCAACAAAGAACTAACTTACAAACACCAGAAATATTACAAAACTCTACAAAGAACTGACTTATAAACACCAGAAATATTACAAAACTCAACAAAGAACTGACTTATAAACACCAGAAATATTACAAAACTCAACAAAGAACTGACTTATAAACACCAGAAAGATTACAAAACTCAACAAAGAACTGACTTACAAACACCAGAAATATTACAAAACTCAACAAAGAACTAACTTACAAACACCAGAAATATTACAAAACTCAACAAAGAACTGACTTATAAACACCAGAAACATTACAAAACTCAACAAAGAATTAACTTATATAAACACCGTTCTCCACAGGAAATTAAAATACTATGGTCACGCCAAAAGACACAGCGGACTGGAAAGAACAATAATGGAAGACATGGTTCCTGGGCGATGCACCAGGGGCAGACCAAGTAGAAGGTGGTTTCAGGACATCAAACATGACAACAGAAGAAGTAAGAGATCTGGCTAGAGACGGAGATTCTTTCAGACGGGCTGTGGTGAATGTAACGTTCTGTGGGCGATCTGGCTAGAGACAGATTCATTCAGACTGGGTGTGGTGAATGTAACGTTCTGTGGGAGATCTGGCTCGAGACAGATTCATTCAGACTGGCTGTGGTGAATGTGGTGAATGTAACGTTCTGTGGGAGATCTGGCTAGAGACAGATTCATTCAGACTGGCTGTGGTGAATGTAACGTTCTGTGGGAGATCTGGCTAGAGACAGATTTATTCAGACTGGCTGTGGTGATTGTAACGTTCTGTGGGAGATCTGGCTAGAGACAGAGATTCATTCATACGGGCTGTGGTGAATGTAATGTTCTGTGGGAGATCTGGTTAGAGACAGAGATTCATTCATACGGGCTGTGGTGAATGTAACGTTCTGTGGGAGATCTGGCTAGAGACAGAGATTCATTCAGACAGGCTGTGGTGAATGTAACGTTCTGTGGGAGATCTGGCTCGAGACAGATTCATTCAGACTGGCTGTGGTGAATGTAACGTTCTGTGGGAGATCTGGCTAGAGACAGATTCATTCAGACTGGCTGTGGTGAATGTAACGTTCTGTGGGAGATCTGGCTAGAGACATATTCATTCAGACTGGCTGTGGTGATTGTAACGTTCTGTGGGAGACCTGGCTAGAGACAGAGATTCATTCATACGGGCTGTGGTGAATGTAACGTTCTGTGGGAGATCTGGCTAGAGACAGAGATTTATTCAGACGGGCTGTGGTGAATGTAACGTTCTGCAAAGGACATGCCACCTGATGATGATCCCAAGTAACAATGCTAGGAGTGAAAGAGTGTTTTCTATAATTAAAGCAAAGTCAACATTGTTTAATGCCAAGTCAACAGTGTTTAATGCCAAATCAACAGTGTTTAATGCCAAATCAACAGTGTATACTGCCAAATCAACAGTGTTTAATGCCAAATCAACAGTGTTTAATGCCAAGTCAACAGTGTTTAATGCCAAGTCAACAGTGTTTAATGCCAAATCAACAGTGTTTAATGCCAAGTCAACAGTGTTTAATGCCAAATCAACAGTGTTTAATGCCAAGTCAACAGTGTTTAATGCCAAATCAACAGTGTTTAATGCCAAGTCAACAGTGTTTAATGCCATATCAACAGTGTTTAATGCCAAGTCAACAGTGTTTAATGCCAAATCACGTGTTTAATGCCAAGTCAACAGTATTTAATGTCAAGTGAATAAAAGAAATGTAAAAAATAATCAGTGAAGCAGAACTATCCAGACCCTTCACAACTTCACATGTGTCCGTGGCACTTGTGTCACCATTTATCATTTTATACATCATCTATCTCTCTCTCTCTCTCTCTCTCTCTATATATATATATATATATATATATATATATATATATATATATATACCTTACTATCTCTGTATGTGCCTCGTGAATAATACAAATGCTCTGCTATTTCAGCTTAGAGCTATCTTAGCCATAAACCATTGCGTCAGTTGCCGATTACCATATCTAACCGTGGGGCTCTACATAAGATCACGTGCTGCATGCCACACTCCCTTCTCATGTTCTTTACTTATAACATGCATTACAAGCCGCGAACACGCCTACCGGGCCTTGCTACACACAATCTAATCAAATGCTAACTTTATAATTTCCTACTCGTTCTATGCCAGACACCGATAAGTTTATTATGTAGAAAGGTGGACGCTTTTAGTCTCTCGATGTTCTTTTTATGTTTTATTTCTCAGTCGGAAGGAAAGATGCGTTCTTTCATCTTGCTTTACACTTCCCAAACTCAATGAGCTATGCCCTCTTTATTTCAATTGATGCGTGTCCGTCACGGTTCAAGGATCCAGGCCATCTATAAACCCTATCATTGTCTCTAGTGCACTAGATCTACCCAGTTTTCAGAAATATTTGTAACATCCAAATATTCTATATACTGATATTGTAATATTCTAAACACTGATATCCAAATATTCTAAACATTGATCATCATCATGTGCCATACCGGCTGGCATAGGTGATCATGTCCCTCCACAATCTTCTATCCACAGTGCAACGTGTAAATTTTGTTGTTGACTGTTTTCCATGCCATGACACCTCTTTGAGAATTTCCTCGTTGATCTTTTTAGCTGTCCAGGGAACTTTCAACATTCTTCTGAGAAATCCTATCTCTGTGACATCTAATAGTCTTTTAATTTCTTTGTTTACTGTCCATGATTCGCTTCCATAGGTCAGAATTGGCTCAATATAGCACTGATGAGCTATCTTTCTCACTTCTATTGACAGAGGTTTGTTACTTAAGACGTTGCTCATTTTCTGAAATGCTATTTTGGCCTCAGCTATTCTGCTTCTTATTTCTGTGGTGTATCTTCCATCATCATCATCATCATGTACCGGGCCTGAAAGCGTAGGTGATCATGTCTCTCCACAACTTTCAATCTCGAAAGCTATTTATCATTTCTATTGTTGACCTTCTGCCAAGCCATTCTCTTAAGCTGTCTGCTATCTTTTCTCTTTGCTTCCCTCTGTCTCTTCGTCAATTTTCCCAGTTGTTACAATATATTCCAGTTGTTCACTTCTCACTACATCACCAAAAAATGATGATTGTTTCTTCCTAATATTGGAAATTAGCTCTCTTTTTGCTTTGGCCTCTTTCATGAACATTTTTATTATTTTTCATAGCTGCCCGCGGTATTCTCAACATTCTTCTGTAAAAACCACATTTCTACAGCCTCCAGTAATTTTACTGTCTGTTGTCCTATTGTACATGATTTACATCCATATATTAAGACAGGCTCTACATAACATTTAAGAACGCTTTTTCTTGTTTCTATTGTCAAATATGGACTGCACAGTATCTTCCTCATTGTTTGGAAAGCTGCTTTTGTCTGAGTAATATCTTCATCTCACCTGTGTTGTACATCTACCATCTCACCTCTGTTGTACATCTACCATCTCACTTCTGTTGTACATCTACATCTCCACCATCTCACCACTATTGTACATCTACCATCTCTATCATGTAACCTCTGTTGTACATCTACCATCTCACCTCTGTTGTACATCTACCATCTCACCTCTGTTGCATATTTAGCATCTCTCTACCATCTCTACCATCTCACCTCTGTTGTACATCTACTATCTCACCACTGTTGTACATCTACAATCTCGCCTAATTTGTATATCTACCATCTGAACTCTGTTGTACATCTACCATCTCACCTCTGTTGTACATCTACTATCTCACCTCTGTTGTACATCTACCATCTCACCTCTTTGCATATTTAGCATCTCTCTACTATCTCTACCATCTCACCTCTGTTGTACATCTACCATCTCACCTCTGTTGTACATCTACCATCTCACCTCTGTTGCATATCTAGCATCTCTCTACCATCTCTACCATATCACCTCTGTTGTACATCTACTATCTCACATATGTTGCACATCTACCATCTCTACCATCTCACCTCTGTTGTACATCTACTATCTCACCTCTGTTGTACATCTACCATCTCACCTCAGTTGTACATCTACCATCTCACCTCTGTTGTACATCTACCATCTCACCTCTGTTGTACATCTACCATCTCACCTCTGTTGTACATCTACCATCTCACCTCAGTTGTACATCTACCATCTCACCTCAGTTGTACATCTACCATCTCACCTCTGTTGTACATCTACCATCTCACCTCTGTTGCATATCTAGCATCTCTCTACCATCTCTACCATATCACCTCTGTTGTACATCTACTATCTCACATCTGTTGCACATCTACCATTTCTACCATCTCACAGCTGTTGTACATTTACCATCTCACCTTTGCTGTACATATACCATCTCACCTCTGTTGTACATCTGCCATCTTACCTCTGTTGTACATCTACCATCTCACCTCTGTTGTACATCTACCATCTTACCTTCTGCTGTACATCTACCATTTCACCTCTGTTGTACATCTACCATCTCACCTCTGTTGTATATCTACCATCTCACCTCTGTTGTACATCTACCATCTCACCTCTGCTGTACATCTACCATCTTACCTCTGTTGTACATCTACCATATGAGGTTTACATTTTTCCAAGCACCTCCCATCTGATGTTATTATTGTGGCCAAGTATTTGATGCGTTGCACTTGTTTCAAATTTGTTCTCTTTATTTTTATGCTACATGATGGTGATGATTGTTTCTTCGATATGACCTTTACTTCTGTTTTCTTACTATTCAGACTGAGACCTTTCTTGTTACTTTCTGTTACTATTATGTCTATCATTCTACACACTGATATCTAAACATCCTACACACTAATATCTAAGTATCCTACACACTAATATCTAAATATCCTACACACTGATATCTAAATATCCTGCAGACTGATATCTAAATATCATACAAACTGGTATCTAAATATCCTACACACTAATATCTAAATATTCTAAACATAGATATCTAAATATTCTTCATACTGGTATTCTCTACTATCTGAATCATCAACGCCTTTCACAACAATGGGTTTGTGTCTAGCTCAGTACTTGTTCATTATTCACGAGGGACATATATCCATGTATGGCTGCCTACAACCGACCGCACTTTCCACTGTTTATTGAGATCAATATCATGCTGACCTCTGACAAAGCTTGACGTTAATTCTCTCATAAAATCCACTACAGGTAGGCTGTATACCAAATGTTGTCTTCATTGTGTATGAGTTAGCCAATCCTTTGTTGGCCTCACTCGACGAGCGTCCCTTAGTTCCCGTTTTGTGGGGCGCAAAACAAGATGCGATGTTCATTATCTTCCTCCATTATTTGTGCTTCAGTTATTTTTATTCTTGTTTTCGTTCCCTTGAATTGTTTCTCTACCTAACATTAACTTATTCAATAATTTCGCTTCTTTGGTTATCTTTCCTTCTTCTCAGCCTTCACTCGTTAAATGGGCGTTGATGCGTTGTGTCGCTGCTTACGGAAAACTACAATGTTTGCGTCTTTCGGCCCGACACATCCATCTTCGGAATGGGTAGATTTTTAATGTAACAATTCTTTTCCCGAGCAACATCCATTTCGTGGCCTACACTTCTCGACTTTTTTTAAGTTGCTAATTGTTCTTCAAAGTGCGCAGAGTGCACACAGCTCCACTTGCTTTATGTCGTTTTCCGAAGAGGGCTAGATATGGGATCTCATTACCCAGAGAGGTCTAGACATCGGATCTCATTACCCAGAGAGGTCTAGGCAATCGGATCGCATTACCCATGGAGGTCTAGACATGGGATCTCATTACCAATGGAGGTCTAGACATCGGATCTCATTACCCAGAGAGGTCTAGACATCGGATCTCATTACCCATGGAGGTCTAGATATCGGATCTCATTATCCAGAGAGGGCTAGACATCGGATCTCATTATCCAGAGAGGTTTAGACATCGGATCTCATTACCCATGGAGGTCTAGATATCGGATCTCATTACCCAGAGAGGTCTAGACATCGGATCTCATTATCCAGAGAGGGCTAGACATCGGATCTCATTATCCAGAGAGGTCTAGACATCGGATCTCATTACCCATGGAGGTCTAGATATCGGATCTCATTATCCAGAGAGGGCTAGACATCGGATCTCATTATCCAGAGAGGTCTAGACATCGGATCTCATTACCCATGGAGGTCTAGATATCGGATCTCATTACCCAGAGAGGTCTAGACATCGGATCTCATTATCCAGAGAGGGCTAGACATCGGATCTCATTATCCAGAGAGGTCTAGACATCGGATCTCATTATCCAGAGAGGTCTAGACATCGGATCTCATTATCCAGAGAGGTCTAGACATCGGATCTCATTACCCATGGAGGTCTAGATATCGGATCTCATTATCCAGAGAGGTCTAGACATCGGATCTCATTACCCATGGAGGTCTAGACATCGGATCTCATTACCCAGAGAGGTCTAGACATCGGATCTCATTACCTTGGAGGTCTAGATATCGGATCTCATTACCCAGAGAGGCCTAGACATCGGATCTCATTATCCAGAGAGGGCTAGACATCGGATCTCATTACCCAGAGAGGGCTAGACATTGGATATCATTACCCAGAGAGTTCTAGACATCGGATCTCATTACCCAGAGAGCTCAAGAGATCGGATCTCATTACCCAGAGAGGTCTAGACATCGGATCTCATTATCCAGAGAGGTCTAGACATCGGATCTCATTATCCAGAGAGGTCTAGACATCGGATCTCATTACCCATGGAGGTCTAGACATCGGATCTCATTACCCAGAGAGGTCAAGAGATCGGATCTCATTACCCAGAGAGGTCTAGCCGCTGAATCTCATTACCCAGAGAGGGCTAGCCATCGGATCTCATTACCCACAGACCAGGGTTAAGTCATTAAGGAACACCGGATTCCACGAAAAACACCCACCTCCTCTAATGGATTCGAACCCACAACCTTCTTGACCTGGTGCCGAAGGCTTACGTCTAGACCATTCTGCTTTTTTCTGTCCTTTTTAATTTGCATTCCAACGTCGACGGGAGATATAATTTGCGGTCTTTTGCTCTTCTGTTGTTGTTATTAAGATTCTTAGTGTTTCCAATATTCTATCAATCCATCTTTTTCATGGTCGGCCCTTGGGTTTGGTGTTGTCGCAATGTTTCTTAAAGGCTCATTGTGTTGTGTTTTGGTATTTCAGCCTTATCACGTGACCATATCATTTTATCTGTTGTTTCTGTGTGTACTCTATGTCGGGGGTTATTACTAGCTTTTTTTGCAGTTCTTCTTTTCTGATCTGATCTCTCAGGATCTTTCTTGTCATTCGTCAAAAACCTTTCATCTCGGTAGTGGTTATTTGTCTTCTTGTTCGTTAGTCTGTGGTCCAGGGCTGGTTTGATTGCTATCAAAACAATGGGATGAAGATTGTATTTTAGAGTGCTCATTTTACCTCTAGAGTTTATTCCGTGACGGACAATAGTAGTCATTGATGTCCAATGATTTGACAAGCTTTGTTGCATCTTGAGTCTATTTCTGCTACTTGTCAAGTTTAGTTTATCACAAGACTTCCTAGATTTTTAGATTCCTCTACTTGTTTTAGTTGTATGCCGTCTATAGTTATGTTGATGTCCTGTTTTAGTTGTCTACCGTCTATAGTTATGTTGATGTCCTGTTTTAGTTGTCTACCGTCTATAGTTATGTTGATGTCCTGTTTTAGTTGTCTACCGTCTATAGTTATGTTGATGTCCTGTTTTAGTTGTCTACCGTCTATAGTTATGTTGATGTCCTGTTTTAGTTGTCTACCGTCTATAGTTATGTTGATGTCCTGTTTTAGTTGTCTACCGTCAATAGTTATGTTGATGTCCTGTTTTAGTTGTCTACCGTCTATAGTTATGTTGATGTCCTGTTTTAGTTGTCTACCGTCTATAGTTATGTTGATGTCCTGTTTTAGTTGTCTACCTCTATAGTTATGTTGATGTCCTGTTTTAGTTGTCTACCGTCTATAGTTATGTTGATGTCCTGTTTTAGTTGTCTACCGTCTATAGTTATGTTGATGTCCTGTTTTAGTTGTCTACCGTCTATAGTTATGTTGATGTCCTGTTTTAGTTGTCTACCGTCTATAGTTATGTTGATGTCCTGTTTTAGTTGTCTACCGTCTATAGTTATGTTGATGTCCTGTTTTAGTTGTCTACCTTCTATTGTTATGTTGATGTCCTGTTTTAGTTGTCTACCGTCTATAGTTATGTTGATGTCCTGTTTTAGTTGTCTACCGTCTATAGTTATGTTGATGTCCTGTTTTAGTTGTCTACCGTCTATAGTTATGTTGATGTCCTGTTTTAGTTGTCTACCGTCTATAGTTATGTTGATGTCCTGTTTTAGTTGTCTACCGTCAATAGTTATGTTGATGTCCTGTTTTAGTTGTCTACCGTCTATAGTTATGTTGATGTCCTGTTTTAGTTGTCTACCGTCTATAGTTATGTTGATGTCCTGTTTTAGTTGTCTACCTCTATAGTTATGTTGATGTCCTGTTTTAGTTGTCTACCGTCTATAGTTATGTTGATGTCCTGTTTTAGTTGTCTACCGTCTATAGTTATGTTGATGTCCTGTTTTAGTTGTCTACCGTCTATAGTTATGTTGATGTCCTGTTTTAGTTGTCTACCGTCTATAGTTATGTTGATGTCCTGTTTTAGTTGTCTACCGTCTATAGTTATGTTGATGTCCTGTTTTAGTTGTCTACCGTCTATAGTTATGTTGATGTCCTGTTTTAGTTGTCTACCTTCTATTGTTATGTTGATGTCCTGTTTTAGTTGTCTACCGTCTATAGTTATGTTGATGTCCTGTTTTAGTTGTCTACCGTCTATAGTTATGTTGATGTCCTGTTTTAGTTGTCTACCGTCTATTGTTATGTTGATGTCCTGTTTCTCTTTTGATATATCAATGACTTCTGTTTTGTTGATTTTCATGTTCGTATTGAACGTTTTCTAGTCGAATTCATAATGACTGGACTAAATCTTCATAGAAAGGAACAACGAGATATGGAAAGATTATATGGGTTTAATGGTCTAGGGGTAAGGCGTCGGCCTCTGGACAGGGAGGGTACGGGTTCGTATCCACCAGAGGCGCTGGGAATTTTTCTTGTGGAACCCGGGGTTTCTTCATGACTTCATCCTCCTCTGGATAATGAGATCCGATGTGTAGACCGTTAAGTCCCTCTAATACTTCAACACTTGATGGTTTCCTGTATCGGTGATTTGTTCAAGACGTTTAAAAGTTTGACATGCCAGGATAATGCATCATTTATTTCTCCTTACAATTGTATGGGGCTGGTTGACAACAAATTTGTGTATCATTATTTTATAAACCATCTCGTTTGGGACGTGATAAAGATATCACGGTATCACATCGTCTCCTTAGGTGATACTTTTCTTTTTAATCCTATAACTGGAATCCACATTTCACTACTTATATATATATATATATATATATATATATATATATATATATATATATATATATATATATATATATTAGTTCCATAGTTATTCCCCTCCCATGCAGCTGTTGTTCCGTGATCGTTATTGTGTACACGTTAAATAGAACTGATGACAATAGTGAGCCTTGTGGCAGCCCAGGAACTTCCACATCTGAGTATCACCTTTCTCTGAAACAGTGCTGCAGCGATCCATCTAGTGAGGAAGGGGTGCACCGCCAGTTTGAGGAGCATATGCATGAGATATTCAAATGGTACCCTGTTGTATGCATCCTCCAGATCTATAGCAGTGCCACATGTCTCCTCTCCTTTGTGCAAGCCTTCGAAGACCTCATAGGCAAAGACTGCCGCATTGAGTCATGTCTCTTTGTTATATCTATAACCTCCGAGTATGGGTGGGAATGTGCGTTTCTGTTCAAGGTGAGGACATGGGAAACTATTTTCTCCAGTAGCTTGCCCGCGGTGTTCTGCATCGTGATGTTTCTGTTGGCACTGATCTGAGAATGGTCCTTGTTTGGCTTCGGTAGCGGTAGTAAGTAGTTGTGTAGCCACTCCTCCTTAATCTGGCCACTCCGAATACTGGCATTAAACTCTTTGGCCAGTTTTTGCAAGTCGTCGTCAGCTAAATCGCCTATGTCGTCGTACCGAACACCATCTGGACCAGGAGTAGTGTTGTGTGACCATTTAAGTGTTGTGTGAATGGTATCAGTTGTGATTGTGAGATCTTCTCCTAGCACTACATTCTCACACAATTCTGAAAGGGACCCCAGTATCCTCATTCTTACAGCCTCATTTCTTTGGTCAGTCTGTTCAATGTAGCGGGCAAGCAAGGCCTTACCTTTGCTCTCATCAGATTTGTGCCATATCCGGCCTGCGCTCTGAATGTCTGGTATGTCTCTGTGTCGTGTTGTGCCATTCATGCTCTGATCAAGGCGCCAGAATGTGGCTAGCGATTTTTCTAAGCACAGTTTTTTTTTGACAGAAATCATCCCATTTGGCATCCCTAGCCTGCTTAGCGCATAGTTTAAAGTGCATCATTTTTTGGTCGGCCTCTTATTTCAGACGCTTCAAGAGCTCAGGTTGTGTTCTTCCATTCCTTCTAGCTTTCTGCCATGTCTTGACCGTTTGTCTCTTGCTCCGCCAAGCTTCCTCGACTTCTACGTCCCACCAGGGTAGCTGCGTCCATCTCTCCTACCTCATGCGAAGGACGCCTTGTTTCCTATGCGTGATTTTGCGAACGACGTCCTTGTCTGTGTTCTCATAATGGAATGTGTTGACCTTGCTTTTCTGGCTCCTATTTTTGCCTTTCTCAATTAAGAGGACACATGGATAGTGATCACTTCCAGTACTGACGGATGTTGCGCTGTACTGTAAGAAAACCAAGCTGGTTCTTCTCTTCAAGTCAGTCCTCTTCAACCTTTCTAGCTCCCAGTGGAGTATAGGTCTTCAACAAACAGTTTCCAAGTCGTTCTGTGTTTTGCCATTCTTTTAAGATAATTCCATGTCTTCCCCATCATCTTCATCTCTGCTTCTACCTGTCTTCTCCAAGAATTCCTTGGTTTTCCTCTTTGTCTTTTCCCCTGGGGATTCCAAAAAGGGCCTGTTGTGTAATACCCCTCAGTTGGCTTCCGTAGTATGTCCTATCCAGCGCCATCGTCTTCGCTGTATCTCTTTATCCACTGGTGTTTGACTGGTACATTTCCATAATTCTATGTTAGTGATTTTGTCCTGCCATTTCCATCCTTTTATTCTGCGTTAGCACCCATTAATGAAACTCTGTATCTTCGTGATTGTCAATTTTGTTGTTCTCCATGTTTCACAGCCATATAGTAGGACCGCCTTAACATTTGAGTTGGAAATTTTTATTTTTGTATTTAACCTAATTTCTTTGGATTTCCATATGTTTCCCAGTGCAATGAAAGCTCCTCTTGCTTTTGGTATCCTTATTTTGGTATCATTTTCTGTTCCTCCCTCTTTATCTATATTACTGCCCAGATATGTGTAAGATTGTACACCTAATAGAGGTATTTCTCCTTGTTTTATTTGGTTATTGCCAACTGTATTAATTCTCATAATGTTGGTCTTATCTCTATTAATCTTCAGTCCTAGCTGTTGTGATCTCTCATCAAGTATGCTCATTTTATCCTGCATCTGTTGATGGCTGCGTGATAGGAGAGCTATGTCATCAGCAAAGTCTAAATCATCAAGTTGTTTGGTTAGTGACCACTGGATTCCATTTCTGTTGTTTTGAGTTATTTTCATAATCCAATCTATGGCCAGTAGAAAGAGAAATGGAGACAGAAGGCATCCTTGCCTTACTCCTGTTCTTATTTCAAATGTTTCTATAAGCTGTCCTTCATGCACCGCACTAAATTTTGTTCCTTCATACATTGTTTTTATCAGGTTAATAAACTTTATGGGGATTCCGTAATGACTCAGCAACTTCCAAAGCATTATTCTGTCTAAACTATCAAATGCCTTTTCGTAATTTATAAATCCAATATAAAGTGGGGATTTTAGTTCTAAACTTTGTTCAACTATTATACGTAGAGTAGTTATTTGATCAGCACATGATCTGTTCTTCCTAAAACCTGCTTGTTCATCTCTCAAATGTTTCTCTATGGCCTCTTTTAGTCTCTCCAGAATGATTCTGCTTAATATTTTTCCTGGCACTGATAGTAGCATAATTCCCCTATAATTTGTGCACTCCTGTAAATTTCCTTTCTTTGGTAGTTTGATCATATAACCTTCTTTCCAGTCTTTAGGTATTTCTTCCCTCTCCCAAATTTTATCTAATAGATTATGTAGCATCTTGGTAGAGGTGTTAATATCCGCTTTGATGGCTTCCGAAGGAATTTCATCTGGCCATGTGGCTTTACCATTTTTTAATAGTTTGATGGCTTTCATTATTTCTTCTTTGCTTGGTTTTCCGCAGTTAACGTGTAACTCTTCTACTGCTGGTAGTATATCTGGAGGATTATTTGAGCCGGGTCTGTTCAAAAGTTCTTCAAAGCGCTCTTTCCATCTCTCCATTTGTTCCCTTATATTACTAAACAGATTTCATTTCTTATCTGTAATAAAGGCATTGATCTGTTTGTATTTTCCACTTAATTTCTTTCTGCTGTTGTACAGTTCTTCCATATTCCCTTTATTTGCTGCTTCTTCTGCCTCTTTAGCTAGTCCATCTATATATTTCATCTTATCCCTTTTAATGCATTTTCTCACTTCTTTGTTCACCTCTGTGCAAGCTTCCTGTGTCTTGGCTTTATTACTTCTCGTTTTGCTTTTATTTATGTCTGCTTTCTTGTTCTTTCTTTCTTTAATTTTATCCAGGGTCTCTGCTGTCATCCATGCCTTATTCTGGCGTTCTCTTTTCACCAGTGTTTCTTCGCATGTCCCTTTCCATATATTTTTTACCTGTTTCCAATGATCTTCTATATTTATTGTATTTTCTAGTTGTTGGAGGACTTGGCATTTGTTTGATATTGTGACTGCGAATTTATCTTTAATTCCTTGTTCTTTAAGAAACCCTACATTGAAATACTTTCTGCCCTTATTCGTTGTAGTATACCTTTTTAGTTTAATTTTAAGTTTGGCTAACAGAAGATGATGATCAGAAGCTATATCTGCCCCTCTATATACTTTTACATCCTGTAAGGATGACTTAAACTTATTATTAATACATATGTGATCAATTTGATTTTCCGTTCTATGATCTGGTGACACCCATGTAGCTTTGTGTATTCTTTATTGTTGGAATATTGTTCTTCCTAGGCTCATTTGATTAAGGGCGCAGCAATTCACAAATATCTCTCCATTCTCGTTTATATCTCCAAGTCCATGTTTTCCCATAATCTCTTCGAAGCCTCTGTTGTCTGATCCTACCTTAGCATTTAGGTCTCCCATCACGATTATAATATCCTTGGCTCGTCAGTAGTATAGCAGGAAGGATTTGGCCCGTATTGTGGCGCTAAATTAACAAAGATATATTGGGCGGCGCGCGGCGCGCATAAAGCGTGCGGCGCAGGGGGAGTTAACCATGACATTTCGTGTCCGGATGTTGACCTATAGTCCCGGTGACCCCGGAAGTGACGTGTTTATGTCTGGTGTGTGCTGAATTTGGAGTTCTTGATGCACTTGATCGATAGTGATAGGTTAGTAGATTATACAACAGCATTGAAAAACAATCAAAGTAAAACAAAAGACAAAAGATATATTTTATTCTTTTATTACCTCAATAGGTGTATAACATACAGTGGATATTATATATCATTACAAACATATTTAGTACACGAAATAAATATATAGTACAAGGATAACATTTATTTATAGCTATGTAGTTGGGCGTCTGCTTAGCTTTGTGTCATAAATGAATCATAAGGGGTGAAACTGTTAGAGATTGCTGGGTAGTCTAAGCTGGTAAAGTAAAGAGTTAAATATCCAGTGGCGTAGTCGAGACGTTATCAGCAGCTACCTTTCTTTTTATATAGAAATAGGAAAGAGCATTTCTTGTTTGACTGTAGGAAAATATGGAATTATTTAAGACTTTGAAACCTACATTTTTCCCACCCTTAGCCTTTTGCGTGGCGAGAACCTCTAAAAACATATCTTTATCTAATTTGTTGTGTTGCTTGCTTAGCCCTTTACAACTGATTTTATCGTAATCCCCACTGCAATGGTACGTCTTACTACATAAACTAACAAGAGCCGTCCCTTCGTACTCTAGTTTAAAAAGCCCGGGCGTTCGTTTGGTGTATGCTTTAACACCCTTACAGTTTACACAGTCTGGCTTGCTAGTATGTTCATCACAAAACTCGGCAGGAAACCAGTCTTTGTATACACTATTAAACTCATCCCGCAGACCTGACTTAACTATGTCCTCTAACTTAGGGGCGCTTAAGGCTAAGTGTAAACTATCAGTATCTGTTTCACATAACTGAAAGTTGGACCTATCTACAAACTTATCTAAGAACTCGAAATAAAAATCTAACATACGAAGCTTTGCATATCGATACACGAAGAAATCGATTTGTAGGGGTAAGTCCCATCCTACCGGGTGTGGGAAAACGGTATTTGTACAAAAGTTTATACAGAACCTTCTAGGAGGCACGGTCAGAAACCTAGGGGGCAAGGGCAGAAACCAAAGAGGCAAGGGCAGAAACCTAGGAGGCAAGGACAGAAACCTAAGAGGCAAGGGCAGAAACCTACGAGGCAAGGGCAGAAACCAAGGAGGGAAGGGCAGAAACCTAGGAGGCAAGGGCAGAAACCTAGGAGGCAAGGGCAGAAACCTAAGAGGCAGGGCAGAAACCTAAGAGGCAAAGACAGAAACCTAGGAGGCAAGGTCAGAAACCTAGGAGGCAAGGGCAGAAACCTAGGAGGCAAGGACAGAAACCTAGGAGGCAAGGGCAGAAACCTAGGAGGCAAGGGCAGAAACCTAAGAGGCAAGGGCAGAAACCTAAGAGGCAAAGACAGAAACCTAGGAGGCATGGGCAGAAACCTAAGAGGCAATGGCAGAAACCTAAGAGACAAGGACAGAAAACTAGGAAGCAAAGGCTGAAAAACACTCGTACTGACTAAGGCTTCCAAGGTGTATTTGATTGTCTCCCTATTTTTGTCTGTATAACCTAATATATTACTTTCATTTAATCTATCGATAAACGTTTCAAAGTCATTTCTGTTGTTAACTAACAAGGGTTTGTCTAACCCTGTCGCGTTATTTGAGCTTGTGTGTGAAAGTAACGCAGCCCTGTGTCTCTCTATGTCTTAAACTAGATGATGACTATAATTTTAGGTTACACAAATAACACGTGGATACTAAAAAAACCAACTTTTCGAAAATAGGTTACTAAAGTAACATACTATAACATTAAAGATCTAAGATAACACTTACTTTTATGTGTTTGAAGGTACGAGACACATCCATCGTCAACAACTGTAAGCGTATGTCTGATTACAAGCTTCTCAGATATATACACTTGAAACCCTAGAAGTGTTACTAAAAATAGAACTGACCTCTGAGTCAATACCGGATGTGTTACTAAACAGATTTTGACGTATGATAGCAATTTTATGAGTTTACCCCTTAGCATTTTTTAGGGTTACGCCCATAAAATCGGTAAAAATCGTAAATTTTCACGCTAGGCATACCCCCAAACTTTATTTTAGACATCCCCATTGCAAAAATTTACATAAAAACCACTTTTAGGATTTTACCCCCTTATCATTTTTTGAGGGTTACGCCCCTGAAATCGGTAAAAATCGTAAATTTTCACGCTAGGCATACCCCAAACTTTATTTTAGACATCCCCATTGCAAAACTTTACATTAAAAACCACTTTTAGGATTTTACCCCCTTATCATTTTTTGAGGGTTACGCCCCTGAAATTGATAAAAATCGTAAATTTAGCACGTAGGCTTACTTAAAACTTTATTTTAGACATCCCCATACCAAAAATTTACTTGAAAATCACTTTTGAAATTGTAACCCCCCTTACCATTTTTTAGGGTTACGCCCCTGAAATCGATAAAAATCGTAAATTTAGCACGTAGGCTTACTTAAAACATTATTTTAGACATCCCCATACCAAACATTTACTTAAAAATCACTTTTGAAGTTGTAACCCCCCTTACCATTTTTGAGGGTTACGCCCCTGAAATCGATAAAAAATTGAAATATAAACTCAAGGCATACCTCCCACATAATATTTGACACCCCTATATATCAAATTCCAGCAAAAAGCTAGTAGTATGTGTGGTGGTGAACATACCCGAACATACTACTTCTCGTGCGGTTTTGGTGCAGTTTCTGTGCATGTACGTGCACTTTTAGTATGGGTTAACAGCCACACATACTACACACCGTCGTGGCTATAAAAGTGTATTGTCAATAGTAGCCACGTTGTTTCGACTGGAAAGCACAAGTAGTATACAAGGGTGTAACTATGCCGTATTTAGGCGCTAAATTAACAAAGATATATAGTAGGCGCGCGGCGCGCCTAATGTACTGTAGGCGCAGGGGGAGTTAACCGTGACCGCTGGTCCCAGTGACCCCGGAAGTGACCTGTTTATGTCTGGTGTATGCTGACTTTAGAGTTCTTTATGTACTTGATCGTTAGTGATAGGTTAGTAGATTATACAACATCAATGAAAAACAATCAATATAAAACAAAAGACAAAAGATATATTTTATTCTTTTATTATCTCAATAGGTGTATAACATACAGTGGATATTATATAACATTACAAACATATTCAGTACATTGAGTAAATATATAGTACAAGGATAACAATTATTTATAGCTATGTAGTTGGGTGTCTGCTTAGCTCTATGTCATAAATGAATCATAAGGGGTGAAACTGTTAGAGATTGCTGGGTAGTCTAAGCTGGTAGTGTAAAGAGTTAAATAGCTAGAGGCGTAGTCGAGACGTTATCATCAGCTACCTTTCTTTTTATATAGAAATAGGAAAGAGCATTTCTTGTTTGACTGTAGGAAAATATGGAATTATTTAAGACTTTGAAGCCTACATTTTTCCTACCCTTAGCCTTTTGCGTGGCGAGAACCTCTAAAAACATATCTTTATCTAATTTGTTGTGTTGCTTGCTTAACCCCTTACAACTGATTTTATCGTAATCCCCACTACAATGGTACGTCTTACTACATAAGCTAACAAGAGCTGTCCCTTCGTACTCTAGTTTAAAAAGCCCGGGCGTTCGTTTGGTGTACGCTTAACACCCTTACAGTTTATACAGTCTGTTTTGCTAGTATGTTCATCGCAAAACTCGGCAGGAAACCAGTCTTTATATACGCTATTAAACTCAGCCCGCAGACCTGACTTAACTATGTCCTCTAACTTAGGTGCACTTAAAGCCAAGTATAAACTATCAGTATCTGTTTCACATAACTGAAAGTTGGACCTATCTACAAACTTATCTAGGAAGTCATAATAAAATTCCAACATCCGCAATTTTGCGTACTGGTAGACGAAGAAACCGATTTGTAGGGGTAAATCCCAAACAGTTTTCTTTTTCTCCAGCTCAATTTCAAAAAGATCCTCCCCTATTTCAGTCATCTTTTTAAACCGGGAACTATTAATAATTTTCGATATCTCACCCCCCTGAACGTACGAGACAGCACTATGATTGGCCTTATTGGTTAGAGTCTTCCCGTAGGCCGAGTTTCCTAAGAGCTTCATCGTATCGCTTACTATAGATTGACTTTCGTCTAGATCACCAGCCCTCCTAGCGTCAGAAACCATTTCGCCAAACTTTTTAAAACAACTAGACGGTTGATATTCTATCACTTGATAAATTTTTGTTACCTCCAATCCGTGGTCTAAATACCATTTTAACAGTGGTGTTGCCAACAAAATTTTTTCCCCGATATAACTACCGATTACGGTGCGACGAGGGGTTGACAACAAGTTATGTTTGAGGGCATATTCACCCATAAACGGGCCAATATCATCAAACGTGACGTCAATATTTTTGAAAATTGGAGTCATCTCACTGAAATGTCCCGGAGTGAGGGTGCCCTGGTAGGAGAGAAGTAATACAGTTGAATAACCTGTTATCGTTAACCCTTACTATACTTTAAGAGAAAACATTCAATCTTACAGTATAAAATGTAGTCTCAATCATCTACAATGAATATAACCTGTTATCGTTAACCCTTACTATACTTTAAGAGAAAACATTCAAACTTACAGTATAAAATATAGTCTCAATCATCTACAATGAATATAACCTATTATCGATAAGCGTTAACATACTTTAAGAGAAAACAAGCCAACTTACTGTGCAAAATATAGTCTCCGCTAGAGTGAACAGTAACTTTCCTTGAATCAACCAAACTTATAACACAAAGTCTCGCATGAGACTAGTTTAAATATAGCCTGGTAGCAGATTTTAACCAATCAGCGAGTGAGTACGTCAACATCGCTTGATATCGGGATTAACCAATCAGAAAAGAGTATTAACATAGAAGGCGGGGCGAAGAAATGGTTGACAGGTGGATTAACCAATCAGAAAAGCGCGTTAGCCGAAGCGTAGGTAGTGGCTGTCGGGTCAGTGGTGGGGGAAAAAATGCGGGGTGGTGGATTACTTAAACTCATTTTGACCCCTGAGCCAATTCCAGAAGAGTTCTATGACCTCATTTTGACCGCTGAAGGCTTTAATACCAGTGTTTCCCACTTCAACGAACGACATACATCATTAAAGGTGATTACTTCAGCTCTTAGACTTTGGAGTTCCATATCTTTATCACTTGATTGAATGACAACAGTAAAGATGATCATTTCAGGTAAGAAAACTTAGTTCCAAACCATAAAATTTTGGTTCATACTCACAAAGTTGAACACAAACTCTACAAATTTAGGCCCAAAGTTGTAATTGTTAGACACGAAAGTCGTAAATGTTATATGCAAAGTCCAAAAGTTTGTCAAAAAGACAACCTAAACTCAAAATTTACTATTTTTAACAGTTTCATGGGCGTAACCGCCAAAAATGGGTACCGGGGTAGTAATTTTAAAAGTTGTTTTTATGTAAATTTTTGTTATGGGGATGCTTAATATAAAGTTTGGGGTATGTCTAGATGTTAAATTTACTATTTTTAACAGTTTCATGGGCGTAACCGCCAAAAATGTGTACCGGGGTAGTAATTTCAAAAGTTGTTTTTATGTAAATTCTTGATACAGGGATGACTAAAATGAAGTTTGGGGTATGTCTAGGTGTTAAATTTCAATTTTTTATCGATTTCATGGGCGTAACCGCCAAAAATTGGTACAGGGGTAGTAATTTCAAAAGTTGTTTTTATGTAAATTTTTGTTATGGGGATGCTTAATATAAAGTTTGGGGTATGTCTAGGTGTTAAATTTCAATTTTTTTATCGCTTTCATGGGCGTAACCACCAAAAATGGTTACGGGGGTTGTAATTTCAAAAGTTGTTTTTATGTAAATTCTTGATACGGGGATGCTTAATATAAAGTTTGGGGTATGTCTAGATGTTAAATTTACTATTTTTAACAGTTTCATGGGCGTAACCGCCAAAAATGGGTACAGGGGTAGTAATTTCAAACGTTGTTTTTATGTAAATTTTTGTTATGGGGATGCTTAATATAAAGTTTGGAGTATGTCTAGATGTTAAATTTACTATTTTTAACAGTTTCATGGGCGTAACCGCCAAAAATGGGTACAGGGGTAGTAATTTCAAACGTTGTTTTTATGTAAATTCTTGATACGGAGATGCTTAATATAAAGTTTGGGGTATGTATATATGTTAAATTTACTATTTTTAACAGTTTCATGGGCGTAACCACCAAAAATGGTTACGGAAGTTGTAATTTCAAAAGTTGTTTTTATGTAAATTCTTGATACGGGGATGCTTAATATAAAGTTTGGGGTATGTCTAGATGTTAAATTTACTATTTTTAACAGTTTCATGGGCGTAACCGCCAAAAATGGGTACAGGGGTAGTAATTTCAAAAGTTGTTTTTAAGTAAATTTTTGTTATGGGAATGTCTAATGTAAAGTTTGGAGTAACCCTAGAGTGTAAATTTACTATTTCTAACAGTTTCATGGGCGTACCCCTCATAAAGGGTCAAGGGGCCTAACAATCATAAATGTGGTATTTTAAGTAAAATCTTGTTTTTCTTAGTGGGGTTATGGTAGGAGTGTAACCTACGTGTTTGGTAATACTTTCGTTTAGTAGAGTTATAGCAGGGGACATAACTTTCATGCTTTGCAGTACTTTTCTTAGCAGAGTTGTGACAGGGGCGTGAACTTTAAGTTCATTCTTTCAATGTGGTGTTTTAGTGTGTTTGGCTTTTACTAGAGTTCTATGAATATTTTCAATAATAATTTAGACACAGTCGCAACTATCATCAAGTGCAACATTTTTAATAAATTGTAATTATTTATTAGGGTTTTCTCAGCTGTATTAAAGACTTTGGTTGATAAGTGGACACTTTTTAGGGTTTTGAGTTCAACTTTTTGGTTATGAGACGAAATTTTGGGGTTAAGTGCTACATTAGTTGTCTTTTGGAGTAACTTTTTGGACTTTGCATATAAATTGTTGGGCTTTGTGTCTAACTATTTTGAGTTAAGGTTGTCTTTTTGACAAACTTTTGGACTTTGAATATAACTATTTGGTCTTTCGTGCCTAACTATTTTGATTTTGGGTTTAAATTTTGTAGGGTTTTGAGTTCAACTTTTTGGTTACGCAACGAATTTTTTGTGTAATGGTGTTACATTAGTTGTCTTTTGGAGTAACCTTTTGGACTTTGCATATACTTTTTTGACCTTTCGTGTCTAACTATTTTGAGTTTAGGTTGTCTTTTTTGACAAACTTTTGGACTTTGCATAAAACATTTACGACTTTTGTGTCGAACTAGTATCACTTTGGGACTAAATTTTTTTAGGCTTTTGAGTTCAACTTTTTTGGTTATGAGATGAGATTTTGGGATTAAGAGTTACATTAGTTGTCTTTTGGCGTAACTTTTTGGACTTTACATATAAATTTTTGAGCTTTGCATCTAACTATTCTGAGTTTGGGTTGTCTTTTTGACAAACTTTTGAACTTTGCATAAAACATTTACGACTTTTGTGTCGAACTAGTATCACTTTGGGACTAAATTTTTTTAGGCTTTTGAGTTCAACTTTTTGGTTATGAGATGAAATTTTGGGATTAAGAGTTACATTAGTTGTCTTTTGGAGTAACTTTTTGGACTTTACCTATAAATTGTTGGGTTTTGTGTCTAACTATTTTGAGTTTAGGTTGTCTTTTTGACAAACTTTTGGCTTTGAATATAACATTTACGCCTTTTGTGGTGAACTAGTACCACTTTGGGACTAAGTTTTTAGGGTTTTGAGTTCAACTTTTTGGTTATGAGACGAAATTTTGGGATTAAGTGTTATATTAGTTTTCTTTTGGAGTAACTTTTTGGACTTTGCCTATAAATTGTTGGGCTTTGTGTCTAACTATTTTGAGTTTAGGTTGTCTTTTTGACAAACTTTTGGACTTTGCATATAACATTTACGACTTTCGTGTCTAACAATTACAACTTTGGGCCTAAATTTGTAGAGTTTGTGTTCAACTTTGTGAGTATGAACCAAAATTGTATGGTTTGGAACTAAGTTTTCTTACCTGAATGATCATCTTTACTGTTGTCTGTCATTCAATCAAGTGATAAAGATATGGAACTCCAAAGTCTAAGAGCTGAAGTAATCACCTTTAATGATGTATGTCGTTCGTTGAAGTGGGAAACACTGGTATTAAAGCCTTCAGCGGTCAAAATGAGGTCATAGAACTCTTCTGAAATTGGCTCAGGGGCCAAAATTAGTTCAAGTAATCCACCACCCCGCATTTTTTCCCCTACCACTGACCCGACAGCCACTACCTACGCTTCGGCTAACGCGCTTTTCTGATTGGTTAATCCACCTGTCAACCATTTCTTCGCCCCGCCTTCTATGTTAATACTCTTTTCTGATTGGTTAATCCCGATATCAAGCGATGTTGACGTACTCACTCGCTGATTGGTTAAAATCTGCTACCAGGCTATATTTAAACTAGTCTCATGCGAGACTTTGTGGTTTAAGTTTGGTTGATTCAAGGAAAGTTACTGTTCACTCTAGCGGAGACTATATTTTGCACAGTAAGTTGGCTTGTTTTCTCTTAAAGTATGTTAACGCTTATCGATAATAGGTTATATTCATTGTAGATGATTGAGACTATATTTTATACTGTAAGTTTGAATGTTTTCTCTTAAAGTATAGTAAGGGTTAACGATAACAGGTTATATTCAATGTAGATGATTGAGACTACATTTTATACTGTAAGATTGAATGTTTTCTCTTAAAGTATAGTAAGGGTTAACGATAACAGGTTATTCAACTGTATTACTTCTCTCCTACCAGGGCACCCTCACTCCGGAACATTTCAGTGAGATGACTCCAATTTTCAAAAATATTGACGTCACGTTTGATGATATTGGCCCGTTTATGGGTGAATATGCCCTCAAACATAACTTGTTGTCAACCCCTCGTCGCACCGTAATCGGTAGTTATATCGGGGAAAAAATTTTGTTGGCAACACCACTGTTAAAATGGTATTTAGACCACGGATTGGAGGTAACAAAAATTTATCAAGTGATAGAATATCAACCGTCTAGTTGTTTTAAAAAGTTTGGCGAAATGGTTTCTGACGCTAGGAGGGCTGGTGATCTAGACGAAAGTCAATCTATAGTAAGCGATACGATGAAGCTCTTAGGAAACTCGGCCTACGGGAAGACTCTAACCAATAAGGCCAATCATAGCGCTGTCTCGTACGTTCAGGGGGGTGAGATATCGAAAATGATTAATAGTTCCCGGTTTAAAAAGATGACTGAAATAGGGGAGGATCTTTTTGAAATTGAGCTGGAGAAAAAGAAAACTGTTTGGGATTTACCCCTACAAATCGGTTTCTTCGTCTACCAGTACGCAAAATTGCGGATGTTGGAATTTTATTATGACTTCCTAGATAAGTTTGTAGATAGGTCCAACTTTCAGTTATGTGAAACAGATACTGATAGTTTATACTTGGCTTTAAGTGCACCTAAGTTAGAGGACATAGTTAAGTCAGGTCTGCGGGCTGAGTTTAATAGCGTATATAAAGACTGGTTTCCTGCCGAGTTTTGCGATGAACATACTAGCAAAACAGACTGTATAAACTGTAAGGGTGTTAAAGCGTACACCAAACGAACGCCCGGGCTTTTTAAACTAGAGTACGAAAGGACAGCTCTTGTTAGCTTATGTAGTAAGACGTACCATTGTAGTGGGGATTACGATAAAATCAGTTGTAAGGGGTTAAGCAAGCAACACAACAAATTAGATAAAGATATGTTTTTAGAGGTTCTCGCCACGCAAAAGGCCAAGGGTGGGAAAAATGTAGGCTTCAAAGTCTTAAATAATTCCATATTTTCCTACAGTCAAACAAGAAATACTCTTTCCTATTTCTATATAAAAAGAAAGGTAGCTGATGATAACGTCTCGACTACGCCTCTAGCTATTTAACTCTTTACACTACCAGCTTATACTACCCAGCAATCTCTAACAGTTTCACCCCTTATGATTCATTTATGACATAGAGCTAAGCAGACACCCAACTACATAGCTATAAATAATTGTTATCCTTGTACTATATATTTACTCAATGTACTGAATATGTTTGTAATGTTATATAATATCCACTGTATGTTATACACCTATTGAGATAATAAAAGAATAAAATATATCTTTTGTCTTTTGTTTTATATTGATTGTTTTTCATTGATGTTGTATAATCTACTAACCTATCACTAACGATCAAGTACATAAAGAACTCTAAAGTCAGCATACACCAGACATAAACAGGTCACTTCCGGGGTCACTGGGACCAGCGGTCACGGTTAACTCCCCCTGCGCCTACAGTACATTAGGCGCGCCGCGCGCCTACTATATATCTTTGTTAATTTAGCGCCTAAATACGGCATAGTTACACCCTTGTATACTACTAGCACAGCAAGTTGCTAGGATAATGGCTTACGCCGACGACACCATCTTCTTCCCCACAAGCGACCGCTCAATAACAAGCATCATCCAACAATGATAACTTACCACCACTGTGTGTCTATATGTTTGGAATTGGAGTCATCAATGATGGCCTAACATCATCAAGTGCTATGACGATCATCATTTTCGGGAGGTGAACTCCCATGGTATATGGTGGATAGGCGGCAGGAACTATTGAAGGCTATGTCTGAAAAGTGTTCCTTCTTGCAGTTTCCTCATATTCCAAGTCCGGCTTGTTGCAGGAGCTACTGAGTTAAGTGTTCTGTGCATACCGTGAGCTGTGTGTCTCATCCGTTTTGATCCTGCTTCGATATCCCGCTTGTTTACGATGAATGATGATATCGTATGACAGGGAACAGTTGGCTGTGTTCACTTTCTGCGCGGTTTCGCCTTATGTCTTTTGGCGTGTGCTGAGACTGCTACGATGGGGACTACAGTTACCTTTCTTTGTTTGGGAGATGAGTTAGTAATTCGGATGATTCCACTGGCACGGGCGGTTGAGCAATTATGGATTTTAATTCGTTTGCTGTGATACCGAGGCCTTCCATAACCAATAACCAAAAAAAAAAAAAATAAATAAAAATAACCATCATCAAAGCATACACAGACTTCGGTAACAGCAGCGGAGCGAAGATCAACGTGAGGAAGTCATCCATCATGGAGATCGGCAGGTGGCAGAACAAAAAGGATTTCCCTTTAGGACTGGCATCCGACGACGTCATGACGGTGTACGGCATCACCTTCCCGTGCAACCCCAAGACAAGCAAACCCACATGGCAGGTTCTAACCACAAAAATCACTGACACCCTGCTGAGATATCAACACAAAACATCACCGACACCCTGCTGAGATATCAACACAAAACATCACCGACACCCTGCTGAGATATCAACACAAAACATCACCGACACCCTGCTGAGATATCAACACAAAACATCACCGACACCCTGCTGAGATATCAACACAAAAATCACCGACACCCTGCTGAGATATCAACACAAAACATCACCGACACCCTGCTGAGATATCAACACAAAACATCACCGACACCCTGCTGAGATATCAACACAAAACACCACCGACACCCTGCTGAGATATCAACACAAAACATCACGGACACCCTGCTGAGATATCAACACAAAACATCACCGACACCCTGCTGAGATATCAACACAAAACACCACCGACACCCTGCTGAGATATCAACACAAAAATCACCGACACCCTGCTGAGATATCAACACAAAACACCACCGACACCATGCTGAGATATCAACACAAAACATCACCGACACCCTGCTGAGATATCAACACAAAACATCACCGACACCCTGCTGAGATATCAACACAAAACACCACCGACACCCTGCTGAGATATCAACACAAAACATCACGGACACCCTGCTGAGATATCAACACAAAACATCACCGACACCCTGCTGAGATATCAACACAAAACACCACCGACACCCTGCTGAGATATCAACACAAAAATCACCGACACCCTGCTGAGATATCAACACAAAACACCACCGACAACCTGCTGAGATATCAACACAAAACATCACCGACACCCTGCTGAGATATCAACACAAAACATCACCGACACCCTGCTGAGATATCAACACAAAACACCACCGACACCCTGCTGAGATATCAACACAAAACATCAACTATCTTCGGCAGAAGCGTCATCGTCAACAACATGATCATTCCCCAACTACTCTACACGACCACAGTCCTCGATCCACCTCGGCACATTACTCAGGAAATCAACAAGCACATCAACAAGTTCATCTTCCGAAACGTCATACACAATATAAAACACGAAACACTGATCCAAAGGAAATACGACGGGGGAATTGCTCTCCAAGACATCAACTCCAAAATAAAATCCTTCAGAATCGGCCATGTGGGACGCATCGTTCAACGGCCACACAGCCACCCTTTCGCCCATTACTACATGGTGCTCAGGCTCATCAGGCACACAAAAATCAACAACGCAAGCCCACACCATTACGGGACCATGCCTGCTTTCTACAAGCCATACAAGGAAACGAACAACTCATGCACCAGACAACAACAAGCCCACACCATTACGGGAACATGCCTGCTTTCTACTAGTCGTGCATACAAGCCATACAAGGAAACGAACAACTCATGCACCAGACAATACAATATATATACCAACAATTACTACAACAAGCCCCACCACTATAACGAAGGATCAAATGGGGTTACACACACAACATCCAAAATTACAGCGGCACGTTCCAGAACCTGCACAACCCAGTTGTTACTCCAAAGGAGAGAGAAGTCGCATATCGACTTCTGTTTAATACGACGCCACTGGAACAAGGAGAGAGAAGTCACATATCGACTTCTGTTCAATACGACGCCACTGGAACAAGGAGCGAGAAGTCGCATATCGACTTCTGTTCAATACAGCGCCACTGGAACAAGGAGAGAGAAGTCGCATATCGACTTCTGTTTAATGCGACGCCACTGGAACACAAGGAGACAGGTGACAAATGTGCAATACAAACACACAAGCAAACGAAGAACACATCTATTATAGATGCCCAACCATCACACCACCAATCCAAGCACTACATGACACACTTCAAACATATACCAAACACAAAGTAGACATACACAGAGCGATAATGCTAAACACGATACCAAACATGACACAAGAACACCACAACATTTTAGTTTCTCTACTTTCATATTTTAGATACCTAGTATGGGTCTGTCGGAATGAAACCAAATACCGCTTAAGCCATAAATTTTCTTACAAATATATATGGAAAAACAAATGTCCATTATAGAGAGAATGAGAGTGCGAATGAAGGCAGACCCCCCCCCCCCTTTTTCCCCAAACCTAGCTAAAATAAAGGCAAAGCCCAGGACGCCCACGATGATGAAACGATTTCAACAAACAAATCTCCTGCCTCCCCAAACCTAGCTAAAATAAAGGCAAAGCCCAGGACGCCCACGATGATGAAACGATTTCAACAAACAAATCTCCTGCCTCCCCCAACATTGCTAAAATAAAGGCAAAGCCCAGGACGTCCACGATGATGAAACGATTTCAACAAACAAATCTCCTGCCTCCCCCAACATTGCTAAAATAAAGGCAAAGCCCAGGACGCCCACGATGATGAAACGATTTCAACAAACAAATCTCCTGCCTCCCCCAACATTGCTAAAATAAAGGCAAAGCCCAGGACGCCCACGATGATGAAACGATTTCAACAAACAAATCTCCTGCCTCCCCCAACATTGCTAAAATAAAGGCAAAGCCCAGGACGCCCACGATGATGAAACGATTTCAACAAACAAATCTCCTGCCTCCCCCAACATTGCTAAAATAAAGGCAAAGCCCAGGACGCCCACGATGATGAAACGATTTCAACAAACAAATCTCCTGCCTCCCCCAACATTGCTAAAATAAAGGCAAAGCCCAGGACGTCCACGATGATGAAACGATTTCAACAAACAAATCTCCTGCCTCCCCCTACATTGCAAAGCCCAGGACGTCCACGATGATGAAACGATTTCAACAAACAAATCTCCTGCCTCCCCCTACATAGCAAAGCCCAGGACGTCCACGATGATGAAACGATTTCAACAAACAAATCTCCTGCCACTTCTTCATTGACAGGCAGGAGGAAATATAAATCACTGAGTGGGAAAAAAAAGATGCTAGGATAAGCTAGGACAAGTAACTTAAATTTTTTTCGAGTGTTTTGCGTATTAAGTGTAGTTATTTTGTGCCGAACATACTGTGTAAGCCTTAGAGGCGATGCAGTAGGAGGTCGACGCCTGGGAGTCATGACCCAGGCGGCCCATCTCCCCTCGAGTGTCAAGAAGCTAAAGGGCTGAAACACTTGCTCGATGTGGTTTGCTTCTGATGATCAGATTGCCTTCTGCTGTGAAGCTCTGTACAAAGAGTTTCCTACTACCGTGGAATCCCAGTTCACTCCATCCACAGTAGGGGAGGCCAACAGTAGAACAAAAAGATGAATTGTTGAAATATTAGAAACGTTAGGAAACATAACAGTAGGGGAGGCCAACAGAAGAGCAAAAGATGGATTGATGGAATATTAGAAACACTAGGAAACATAACAGCAGCAGAGGCCAACAGAAGAACAAAAATTGGATTGATGGAATATTAGAAACACTAGGAAACATAACGAAAGGCAAAAAGAAGATCACAAGACAGCAAAATTATATCACTCCTCGGCGTTCAAAGGTAGAAAAGGAAAGAAAGAAGAATTCTTCAGCTTGAGACATGACAATGTTTCAAAATCACATATTTACATGTAAAACGATACAGTGATATGAAACTAGAGCACATATTTACATGTAAAACGATACAGTGATATGTAACTAGAGCACATATTTACATGTAAAACGATATAGTGATATGTAACTAGAGCACATATTTACATGTAAAACGATACAGTGATATGTAACTAGAGCACATATTTACATGTAAAACGATACAGTGATATGTAACTAGAGCACATATTTACATGTAAAACGATACAGTGATATGCAACTAAGCACATATTTACATGAAAAACGAGGCAGTGATATGTAACTAAGCACATATTTACACGTAAAACGTGGTAGTGATATGCAACTAAGCACATGTTTCCACGTAAAACGCGGTAGTGATATGTAACTAAGCACATATTTACACGTAAAACGTGGTAGTGACATGCAACTAAGCACACATTTACACGTAAAACGCGGTAGTGATATGTAACTAAGCACATATTTACATGTAAAACGCGGTAGTGATATGTAACTAAGCACATATTTACACGTAAAACGTGGTAGTGATATGTAACTAAGCACATATTTACACGTAAAACGAGGTAGTGATATGTAACTAAGCACATATTTACACGTAAAACGTGGTAGTGATATGTAACTAAGCACACATTTACACGTAAAACGCGGTAGTGATATGTAACTAAGCACATATTTACATGTAAAACGCGGTAGTGATATGTAACTAAGCACATATTTACATGTAAAACGAGGTAGGGATATGCAACTAAACATGAGCACATATTTACCTTCACTAGAACAAGAGAACTAGCTAGCCAGCACATCGGGCAGACTCCTACACACACAGATGACAGGGTTACGCTTGTGTCATAAGTTCATGAGCAATTATGGCCATATTCCGCTTGCGTACACACAACAGTGCAATATTCTGTTATCGGAGGCGGGACCTGTTATGTTAGGACATCAAATGTCAGTTATTTTAGCTGACAAAGAAAACATCAAATTTTTATTAATACGATGAATTGGGTATGTGTGTGTATGTGTGCAGAGATTTTTTCCCATTAAAGAGATTCACAATCCATAAATGTAATGCCGTTGTTTAATCTTTTATATCTCAGCTTTGGTGAAGTAACAATTGTTTAATCTTTTATATCTCAGCTGTGGTGAAGTAACAATTGTTGAAAATACATATTTATATCGATATCATCGTCAACCCTAGGTCACAATGTTTCCCCTCCTGTCAGGTAATAGGAAAGATTTCTGCTTCTTCGAGATAGAGAAATATATTGTAATCCTGGCTTGGTTACTGTTTATGAGTTTTACTGACTATGTTGTGGTAGCAATCAACTGGCTGTTCACAATAGCACATTTCAGGTTTCACTAAAGAAAATCCTCAACGAACTTGCACATAATGAACATCAATTGTCATCGCGTCTAAATGCTGAGATGTATAAACAACAGCAAACATTTGTACACCCGCTGTATGTGTAATATAGGCATTAAAGCGCTCTATATGTGTAATATAGGCATTGAAGCGCTCTATATGTGTGTTTAGAGAAGAGAGAGAGAGAGAGAGAGAGAGAGAGAGAGAGAGTTATGGTAGATGATGATATTAAGAAAGAAAGAATTTGAGAATGGAGAGAGGATGGGATGAAGTGCGAAAAGGATGAGAGAATAACAATAAATATAGGGTCGAGAGAAAAGAAGCAGAGACGACTTTCTCGTTGACTAACAGATAACATAGACAGAGAGACACATAGAAAGTAGAGTAATTGGCTATCATATAGTTGACGTAGATAGAGAGACAAACAGAAAGTAGAGTATCTGGCTATCACATAGATGAAGTAGGTTGAGAGACAAATAGAATGTAGAGTAATTGACTATCAGATAGATGAAGTAGGTAGAGAGACAAAAAGAAAGTAGAGTAATTGGCTATCAGATAGATGAAGTAGGTAGAGAGACAAAAAGAAAGTAGAGTAATTGGCTATCAGATAGATGAAGTAGACAGAGAGACAAAAAGAAAGTAGAGTAATTGGCTATCAGATAGATGAAGTAGGTAGAGAGACAAAAAGAAAGTAGAGTAATTGGCTATCAGATAGATGAAGTAGACAGAGAGACAAAAAGAAAGTAGAGTAATTGGCTATCAGATAGATGAAGTAGGTAGAGAGACAAAAAGAAAGTAGAGTAATTGGCTATCAGATAGATGAAGTAGACAGAGAGACAAACAGAAAGTAGAGTAATTGGCTATCAGATAGATGACGTAGGTAAAGAGACAAATATAAAGTAGGGTAATTGACAATCATATAGTTGAAGTAGACAGAGAGACAAACAGAAAGTAGAGTAATTGGCTATCAGATAGATGACGTAGGTAGAGAGACAAATAGAAAGTAGAGTAATTGGCTATCAGATGGATGAAGTAGGTAGAGAGACAAATAGAAAGTAGAGTAATTGGCTATCAGATAGATGAAGTAGGTAGAGAGACAAATAGAAAGTAGAGTAATTGGCTATCAGATGGATGAAGTAGACAGAGAGACAAACAGAAAGTAGAGTAATTGACAATCATATAGTTGAAGTAGACAGAGAGACAAACAGAAAGTAGAGTAATTGGCTATCAGATAGATGAAGTAGGTAGAGAGACAAATAGAAAGTAGAGTAATTGGCTATCAGATAGATGAAGTAGGTAGAGAGACAAATAGAAAGTAGAGTAATTGGCTATCAGATGGATGAAGTAGGTAGAGAGACACATAGAAAGTAGAGTAATTGGCTATCAGATGGATGAAGTAGGTAGAGAGACAAATAGAAAGTAGAGTAATTGACTATCAGATAGATGAAGTAGGTAGAGAGACACATAGAAAGTAGAGTAATTGACTATCAGATAGATGAAGCAGACAGAGAGGCAAATAGAAAGTAGAGTAATTGACTATCAGATAGATGAAGCAGACAGAGAGGCAAATAGAAAGTAGAGTAATTGACTATCATATAGATGAAGCAGACAGAGAGGCAAATAGAAAGTAGAGTAATTGACTATCAGATAGATGAAGTAGACAGAGAGACAAATAGAAAGTAGAGTAATTGGCTATCAGATTGCTGAAGTAGGTAGAGAGACAGATAGAAAGTAGGGCACTTGACAAACAGATAGATAAAGTAGACAGAGAGACAAATAGAGTAATTGACTATATTATAGATAAAGTAGACAGAAAGATACTTAGAGGTGTTTGCTATCTGTGGGGGAAACAAAGGTAGATGTGATCTCTGGCAGTTGTTACCCCCGCTATAACGATCAGAAGCACTAGTTCTCTTCCATCTCTTAAAGCTAGCGACTGGCCGTAGCAGCCCACCCTGGCAACAACACAAACTGGTCGACAAAACGAGAGGGTGATGACGTAAGGAGATCACTAGAAAGAAGACCAAGTCGAAGCCATGGACCAGGAAAGAAACTGTCACAAGATCAACCGTTTATGATCTGAGCGATGTTTTGGTCTTAATTGGGGGGACAAAAACAGGACATTAAAAAAATAATCTATTTACAGGAAGCTATAATAGTAGCTTCGGTGGCTGGGTGGTTAGTGTGCTCGCTTCCTAATGAGAAGGGTACAGGTTCGATTCCCAGATGTGGCGGGCTTTTGTTCGAACCGACAAGACTCCGGGGTTCACCCAGCCTCTAAAAACGGGTACCAGATATTATTATGGGAAGTAATGGCGGCCTGGCGTAATGCCAAACATATCACCCAAAAATGTGCCGTAGTCATGGATAATTCTGGTCACTAACACTGAATTGTCCATACATCTGGCAAGGGAGGGACCCTCGACGTTTTGCTCACGTTATTGTAACTATGAAGTGAGTGTTGTGACTTTTTGCTCACTTTATTGTAACTATGAAGTGAGTGTTGTGACGTTTTGCTCACTTTATTGTAACTATGAAGTGAGTGTTGTGACTTTTTGCTCACTTTATTGTAACTATGAAGTGAGTGTTGTGTCTTTTTGCTCACTTTATTGTAACTATGAAGTGAGTGTTGTGACTTGTTACTCACTTTATTGTAACTATGAAGTGAGTGTTGTGACTTGTTACTCACTTTATTGTAACTATGAAGTGAGTGTTGTGACTTGTTACTCACTTTATTGTAACTATGAAGTGAGTGTTGTGACTTTTTGCTCACGTTATTGTAACTATGAAGTGAGTGTTGTGACTTTTTGCTCACGTTATTGTAACTATGAAGTGAGTGTTGTGACTTTTTGCTCACTTTATTGTAACTATGAAGTGAGTGTTGTGACTTTTTGCTCACTTTATTGTAACTATGAAGTGAGTGTTGTTCTATTTCAGTAATTTTATTATGAAATGGGGATTAGAGGAATTATTCCGTTGAAAGAGTGCACTATAGTAAATTCGCTGCTTGAAACTATCAAATCAACGGTAAAATATATGGTGAATATGGACTTTCTTTCTTTCTTTCTTCCTCTTATTCCTTCATTCTTCTCCTCCTCCTCCTTCTTGTTCCTCTTTTCTTCTGATATCCTTTGAAGGTACCAACATTGCTACATCATTCTAGCTGTCGTAACCCCTATAGCCTCTATCATTATCTTGTGTAGCTGTTGTACGGACTTCCTGATGTTTGCACTCCATCTTACTCTGTCTCGAGTTAACGCCTGTCTCCTGCTTGTCTATGACTAGTATGACATGGGATCACGTGACATTATTTCTGTCACAAAAGGTCATGACACGAGCTCATACACTAGTAAGAGCTGAAGCTCCCTCTAATGTGAAAACATGTCATTTCTGGGACTGGGAGACAACACGCGTGACACCAGGGACAGTTGAACCATCACCTGGTCTCCTACATTAACACACATTAACACATTAATCGTGAGTGCTTAGTTTTCTTAATCTCCTACACATATGTAATGTCCCATATGTAATGTTACAATTGGGATATCGGAGTTGTAATATTATCTTCTGTTACACGTTACGTATGGACACAAATTGTAACAGTTTTGTATATGTGAGCGTCCAACTCCTGTCTGTGATAGTATCGCTAACATATGGGTGTGATACCAGTGCTAACATATGGGTGTGATACCAGTGCTAACATTTGGATGTGATACCAGGGCTAATATATGTATGTGATATCAGTGCTAACATATGGATGTGATACCAATGCTAACATATGGATGTGACACCAGCGCTAACATATTGATGTGATACCAGTGCTAACATATGGATGTGATACCAGTGCTAACTTATGGATGTGATACCAATGCTAACTTATGGATGTGATGCCAGTGCTAACTTATGGATGTGATACCAGTGCTAACTTATGGATGTGATACCAGTGCTAACATATGGATGTGTCCAGGAAACTCTCATTTTCTGAGAAATCCCATCTCTGTGGCCTTTCATTTGTTTGTTCACTGTCCATGATTCGCTATATATATATATATATATATATATATATATATATATATATATATATATATATAATTTAAATTGCTTAATCTGTTGATTACATAGAACACACTATCAGTTGAGATTGATTCATACTTACATAGAACACTACCAGATGAAATTCATACTTACATAGAACACTGCCAAATGAGATTGATTCATACTTACATAGAACACTGCCATATGAGATTGATTCATATTTACATAGAACACTGGCAGATGAGATTGATTCATACTTACATAGATCACTACCAGATGAGATTCATACTTACTTAGAACACTGCTAGATGAGATTGATTCATACTTACATAGAACACTACCTGATGAGATTGATTCATACTTACATAGAACACTGCCAGATGAGATTGATTCATACTTACATAGATCACTACCAGATGAGATTGATTCATACTTACATAGAACACTGCCAGATGAGATTGATTCATACTTACATAGATCACTACCAGATGAGATTGATTCATACTTACATAGAACACTGCCAGATGAGATTGATTCATACTTACATAGAACACTGCCAGATGGGATTGATTCATACTTACATAGAACACTGCCAGATGAGATTGATTCATACTTACATAGAACACTGCCAGATGAGATTGATTCATACTTACATAGAACACTGCCAGATGGGATTGATTCATACTTACATAGATCATTACCAGATGAGATTCATACTTACATAGAACACTGCCAGATGGGATTGATTCATACTTACATAGAACACTGCCAGATGGGATTGATTCATACTTACATAGAACACTATCAGATGAGATTCATACTTACATAGAACACTGCCAGATGGGATTGATTCATACTTACATATAACACTACCAGATGAGATTCATACTTACATAGAACACTAACAAATGAGATTCATACTTACATAGAACACTACCAAATGAGATTCATACTTACATAGAACACTGCCAGATGGGATTGATTCATACTTACATAGAACACTAGCAGATGAGATTCATACTTACATAGAACACTAGCAGATGAGATTCATACTTACAAATGCACAAGTTTGTATTGTTTTTTTTACTGCTAAGCTACACAGCTGGGATCGTATTCCTATGACAATTCCCAAATGAAAGAGAAGGCAGTAACTGAGCAGGTCGTGTTTTTATCCTGCCTCGGAAGCGAAAACCTGGCCGCGAGGTAAGTTTTGAAGGGGGGCCCCACTCGATCGAGACAACTTGACGGTACACTTGTGTATGTTTATCAGGAATCGTATATAATTTCAATTGTTTGCTTTGAGCAAAAAAAAAAAAAAAAAAGAATTGAAATAGTTGCAGTGGCGTTGTTCCTGACAGTGAGACTACAGGCATTTGTGTAGAAACCACGCAGATCTCACTGAAACGGATATCAAAAGTGATAGTCCTACCATCACGTCAGAATTGTTGGTTTCATGAAGTATGAAAGATACGATTTGAATGTTATGTTATGTAATGTTAGGGTAATCCACCCTGCGCCCCGGACAAATCCATAACTGTGTTCCTCCCCCAACAACCTTCCTCCCTGGAAATATCGAGACATCACGACGTTGAAGTAACACCTGCAATATTTCTGGACAACTACAAACTCGATGTCGCTATCTGGGGTCCGTGATCAACTATCAACTATCGTTAGACATAGAAATGGACACATTGGTTCTCAGTTTGGTAATAGTTTGTTGGTCTCTTCAGTTCGTTAATGTTCTCAGATAAAATATAACAAGGAGAACTCTACACCCATGGATATAAAAAGAGGAGTAAGACAAGGATGCGTCCTATCACCAAGCTTGTTCAATCTATACACTGAGCAAATCTTTAAAAACATCACAGAGATGCCAGGCCTAAACATTAATGGAAAGATAATCAATAACCTGAGATATGCTGATGATACTGTTCTACTAGCAGAAAATCCTAAAGACCTACAACAATTACTTAATGAAATAAACATGACAAGCAACAAATATGGACTAGATATGAATATCAAAAAGACTAAAACTATGATCATAAACAAACAAAATTCTCAAGACCTACAATTAAATATCACAGTTGAGGGAATACATCTGGAGACAGTCCAGAGCTACAACTACCTGGGACATACTATAACCAGTGATGGAAAATGTACAACTGAAATAAACAAAAGAATAGGTATGGCAAAAAGTAATTTTAATGCCGTGTAAAATATACTAACATCAAAACAAATAACACCAGGACTAAAACTAAGAATCGCAAAATGTTATATCATCTCAATATTCCCGTATGGTGCAGAAACATGGACATTAGACAAGAAAACAGAACAGAAAATCGAAGCCTTTGAAATGTGGATTTATAGAAGAATAGGTAGAATTGGATGGAAAGAAAAGAAAACAAACGAGGAAGTTTTAAAACAACTAAAAATGAAAAGAGAACTACTAAACACAATTAGAACAAGACAAATGAAATTTTTGGGGCATGTTAAAAGACACAACAGCCTACTAAAAGTAATATTGGAAGGGAAAATACAAGGTAAAAGAGGCAGAGGCAGACCAAGACTAATATGGACGAGTATCATCAAAAGACGGACAAATCAAGCTATGACAATCTGCACCATCAAAGCAAGAGACAGAGCGGAATGGCGTTCCATGTTAGCCAACCTTCGATGCGGAGACGGCACTCAATGATGATGGATGTTGTCGTGGCTGTTTGGGCTTGTCATGTTAAACAAATATAATACACGAAGCAGCACATACAAGTAAGGATCACACACACACACACACGCACGCACGCACGCACGCACGTACACACACACACACACACCCACACACACACACATGAATGTCGTATAATTCTGCGTCGTTATCTACATAAAGTGAGACACACGCACACACACCACACACACACACACACACACACAAACACACATGAATGTTGTATAATTCTTCGTCGTTATCTACACAAAGTGACACACACACACCACACACACCACACACACACACAAACACACATGAATGTTGTATAATTCTGCGTCGTTATCTACATAAAGCGAGAACCAGACTGAATCTCGGCATTTTGTTTTTTCTTTATCTCGGGAAAAGTAGACGAGGGTCGAGGTAACAACTATAACTAGAGCATCGTTTCTGAGCTGGAAAAGTAGACGAAGGTCGAGGTAACAACTATAACTAGAGCATCGTTTCTGAGCTGGAAAAGTAGACGAGGGTCGAGGTAACAACTATAACTAGAGCATCGTTTCTGAGCTGGAAAAGTAGACGAGGGTCGAGGTAACAACTATAACTAGAGCATCGTTTCTGAGCTGGAAAAGTAGACGAGGGTCGAGGTAACAACTATAGCTAGAGCATCGTTTCTGAGCTGGAAAAGTAGACGAGGGTCGAGGTAACAACTATAACAAGAGGATAGTTTCTGAGCTGGAAAAGTAGACGAGGGTCGAGGTAACAACTATAACTAGAGGATAGTTTCTGAGCTGGAAAAGTAGACGAGGGTCGAGGTAACAACTATAACTAGAGCATCGTTTCTGAGCTGGAAAAGTAGACGAGGGTCGAGGTAACAACTATAACTAGAGGATAGTTTCTGAGCTGGAAAAGTAGACGAGGGTCGAGGTAACAACTATAACTAGAGGATAGTTTCTGAGCTGGAAAAGTAGACGAGGGTCGAGGTAACAACTTTAACTAGAGGATAGTTTCTGAGCTGGAAAAGTAGACGAGAGTCGAGGTAACAACTATAACTAGAGGATAGTTTCTGAGCTGGAAAAGTAGACGAGGGTCGAGGTAACAACTATAACTAGAGCATCGTTTCTGAGCTGGAAAAGTAGACGAGGGTCGAGGTAACAACTATAACTAGAGCATAGTTTCTGAGCTGGAAAAGTAGACGAGGGTTGAGGTAACAACTATAACTAGAGCATCGTTTCTGAGCTGGAAAAGTAGACGAGGGTTGAGGTAACAACTATAACTAGAGCATCGTTTCTGAGCTGGAAAAGTAGACGAGGGTCGAGGTAACAACTATAACTAGAGCATCGTTTCTGAGCTGGAAAAGTAGACGAGGGTCAAGGTAACAACTATAACTAGAGCATCGTTTCTGAGCTGGAAAAGTAGACGAGGGTCAAGGTAACAACTATAACTAGAGCATCGTTTCTGAGCTGGAAAAGTAGACGAGGGTCGAGGTAACAACTATAACTAGAGCATCGTTTCTGAGCTGGAATACGTTTTGTCGATGGAACAATCGAGAGCGAAACTGAAAACAAGCACAGGAACAAAATAGTCAGAAAGAAAAGTCCAATTATCTAAACAAATACAAACATACGATGAATTATACAAATAAAAAAAAAAGCAATATATCTTGCGTGCTTTGAAGTGTCATTGTTCCCACCTCTAAGAGTAGTAGTTTGGCAAATGTTGTAGTGTTTGATGCTGTTTTGCTGGTGAGTTTTTCGCGCGGCTGAATCTGCCAATATTGGACAAACAGATCCGTTCGCTGAACGAACAATATAACCTCGAGGTGCCTGACCTCGTCTCTCTTCTCCTGTACTTTTTGTTTTCTGATTTGATATCAACACTTCCTCGACTGTTGCTGTGCCATTTTTTTTCTTGTTGTTCTCCATGTGCTGGCCGTGCAGCTAAATCCACAGTTTCGATGAAAAGCCGACGTCAGGTGTTCGAAACCCGCGGTAGACAAAGGATTTTTGTTCTGTTGGGGGGTGGGGTGGGGGGGGGGGGTGAAATAAAAATCCTGAATCTCACTCGTTGTGTTGACCGCTTTGTAGAAGCGGGCTTTATCCCTATGTCCTTGTAGACCCCGACATACACCAGTAGTGGCATTGTGTCGTAAAATAGTCTCCATGACCGCTTTGTAGAAGCGGACTTTACCCTATGTCCTTGTAGACCCCGACATACACCAGCAATGGTATTGTGTCGTAAAATAGTTTCCCCCTCGACGCTGAAAGGAAAATGAGGAAGGACAGAAAAAGATGTGCTACGATCTGCAAATTTTTCTGGTTTCTTTCGCTGATTGAAAATTCACTCAAGGAAGCCCTGCAAACATCCTTATATCTCAGCACTGGTCTGCCCTTTGGTCTCTTCCGTCCTTATGTTTGACATACAATATTTATATGAGCATAATAAAGTGCTAAACGTTTTATAACACATCATTATAGTCGGCCATTGCGAAGGCTGTCTGGTGGTATGAATTGTAGGCCAGACTGTAATTAGTGCTGTCGATTCTGCCAGAAGCTTGTGGGGAGTGACAGGTCTGTAGCTTATAATTACCAGCATTAACCTGTTTTAGCAGTTCTTCGTTTCTTATATCCTACCAGTGGCGTATTCTCTATGTTGCCGCAGCTACGGCCGGTAGCCTTGAACATACTAACGAATTACAAAAAGAAATGATAATTTATTTTATTTTTTTAAATAATTATATTACGAATTTTCGAATATTCTATTACACATTTCGTAGGTCAATATGATTTATTTGCTTTGATTTTCATTTAATAAAGCAAGGTTTTCCTCTGACCACTATAACGTTTGTGAATGAAACCGAAACTACTTCACATTGAAACCTCTAGTAGCGAGCGGTACATTTTTCCTCTATCCCGACCTTGTATTAACGACCTTGACATTCAAAAATTGGAGTCAAAATAATATAGCAGGAGTTACCGCTAGAGGAATGCGGTTTCATTTGTTATTTTTAGCTCTAGCCAATTAGAAGCGTTAAAAGTGAAAGTGAAACTATGTCTGATTACCGGAACTTCCTTAGCTATTTATAACTACGTTATCATCACTACGTGCATCAGCATCTGTAGAAAGAGCTTTTTCTGCTCTCAAGAGAATCAAATCTTATTGTCGCTCAACTCAGACACAAGAACGCTTATCTGGTTTGGCATTAATGTCCTTTGAGAAATCGTTCCCTCAGAAACTTAGAAACCAACCCAACAGTACTTTCAATGACAAAGTCATCAATACATTTTCGCCCCAAACAAAACGGATATAATTAATATATAAATAATTAAGTAATTTAAAATGTAGGAATGTCATTAGAAAATATTACTTTATGTTAGCCTACTGAATATAATGTATGTTTTTATTTATTACGTCAGCGGTAGCCCAGACCCCAAAACTAGTATACGCCACTGTATCCTACCACCCCTTCCATGACGTAATGGAGATTCCACTACAAATAAATTATAATTTTGTTTGGTACATGCGTGCGTATTTTTGCTTTTATCAGTGATTCCAAAAACATATATCTTTGAACACCGACTACGTTCATCGGTTCCAAGGTTAGTCCGTTAAGACTGCAATTAAAGTAAACCCGTTTACAGAATCTGAGACACATACACAAAGATGGAGAGGACGAAGAATTCAAGTACGTCAATGTACTTGCCATTGCATCTTTCCAAAATTGTGAAAATCATAGAATTCTTGTTTGATATGAATCTAGAAAACAAATATGTTATTGCAACAACCTCGGTTCCTTTAATTGCTCTCACATTTGTATACGGACAAACATGCAGAGCCAATTTAGTTTGAAGTGACGGATGTGTTTTTGGAAAATATCATCATTATCATAAGCCAAGCCGGTTGGCGTGGGTTAGGCGATTATTTCCCTGCACAATGTTCTGTCCACAGAGCATTGTTATCAATTATGTTGTTGACTGTTTTTCATGCCACTACACCGAACTTGGAGTTCGTTTCCGATTGACCAAGACGGCGGTTGTTTTAAATTTCGGACTGTGGGTTATGTGATAAAAGTGACCGAAAAAAAGTGTTTCTACCGGATATATATTTGTTAACAGTTGTATAAATTGTCCAATTCAAGGAGCAGGATAAGATCAGATAAGTAGTTTTTACATGTAATCATTTTAAAAAATGTATAGTTAGACCGTAAATGATCGCATGTGAGACCTAGTGATCTACGTGAGGGAAACATCAGCCGGGCTAAACCTCCACTTACGACTGGCTCAGCAGGTCGGTAAGGGATACATGTTTTATGCTCAGAGAAATCACAGAAGATTGAGATAGATAAATAGAAGGTAGCAACCAAAAATATATGCGGAATAAAAAATAAAGAAGTTGAACTTATAGAAAAAATGACAAAAAATTAAATAAAAATACTTAAATATTAGGATTAGTGGACACCAGAGTAAAAGGACAACAGATAAAGAGAACACACACAAACTACACGATAATATTCTCAGACTCGACAACACAGAAAGAGCAACACACGGAGTTGGCTTTGTCATCGCCCCAGAACATTATCAGACTACTAGATGACGATAGAAAAACAACTTACATACAATTCTATGCACCATGCAATAGGAATGAAAAAGACAGCGAAGAATTCTATGACACAATGAATGAAATCATTAACAAGATTGACGAAAGCGACGACATGTTAGTGATGGGAGATTTTAATGGAAGGCTTGAGAAACGCAACAGTGAGATCAGTGATATCTTGGGACCCTTTGGTGACAGCTGAAATAGAAGAAAATAGAAGCAGACTGCAGGAAATATGTAATCAAAATGATTTATTTATCACCAACACATTCTTCAAACACATTGAGTCCAGTGGCGTATACTAGTTACCAACTACCAATATTACTACTATATACATGTCCCTGAATCTAGCAACCTATATACATGTCCATGATTCTAACAACCTATATACATGTCACTGAATCTAACAACCTATATACATGTCCATGATTCTAACAACCTATATACATGTCACTGAATCTAACAACCTATATACATGTCCATGATTCTAACAACCTATATACATGTCCCTGAATCTAACAACCTATATACATGTCCATGATTCTAACAACCTATATACATGTCCCTGAATCTAACAACCTATATACATGTCCATGATTCTAACAACCTATATACATGTCCCTGAATCTAACAACCTATATACATGTCCATGATTCTAACAACCTATATACATGTCACTGAATCTAACAACCTTTATACTTGTCCCTCGCTTTAACAAACCATATACCCGTCCCTGGCTCTGTCAACCCATGTATTTGCCTAGCCCCGGGCCCTGAAAACCCATGTACTTGCCTAGTCCCGGGCCCCGACAACCCATGTACTTCCCTAACCCCGGGTCCTGACAACCCATGTACTTGCCTAGCCTGGGCCACGACAACCCATGTACTTGAATAGCCCCGCGTTCTGACAACCCAGGTACTTGCCTAGCCAGGGGTCCCAACAACCTATGTACTTGCCTAGCCCTGGGTCCCGACAACCCATGTACTTGCCTAGCCCAGACAACCCATATACTTCCCTAGCCCTGGTCCCTGACAACCCATGTACTTGCTTGCCCCGGGCCTCGACAACCCATGTACTTGCCCAGCCTGAGGCACTAACAACACATGTACTTACTTATCACCGCGTTCTGACAATCCATGTACTTGCCTAGCCTGGGGCCCTAGCAACCCATGTACTTTCCTAGCCCTACGTTATGACAAACCATGTACTTGCCTAGCCCGGGCCCTGGCATCCAAGGTATATGCCTAGCCTGGGACCCTGACAACCCATATACTTGCCTAGCCCTGGACCCTGAAAACCCATATACTTGCCTAGCCCAGAGACCCTGACAACCCATATACTTGCCTAGTCTGGGACCCTGACAACCCATCTACTTGCCTAGCCTGGGACCATGACAACCCATATATTTGCCTAGCCCTAGGCCATGACAACCCATGTATTTGCCTAGCCCTGGACCATGACAACCCATATACTTGCCTAGCCATAGGCCTTGACAACCCATATAATTGCCTAGCTCTAGGCCCTGACAACCCATATACTTGCCTAGCCTTAGGCTCTGACAACACATATACTTGCCTAGCCTGGGATCCTGAGAACCCATAAACTTGCCTAGCCTGGGACCCTGGCAACCCATATACTTGCCTAGCCTGGGACCCTGAGAATACATATACTTGCCTAGTCTGGGACCTTGACAACCCATATACTTGCCTAGTCTGGGACCATAACAACCCATATACTTGCCTAGCCCTAGGCCCTGAAAACCCATGTACTTGCCTAGCCCTGGACCCTGACAACCCATATACTTGCCTAGCCCTAGGCCCTGACAACACATATAATTGCCTAGCCCTAGGTCCTGACAACCCATATACTTGTATAGCCATAGGCCTTGACAACACATATACTTGCCTAGCCTGGGACCCTGAGAACCCATATACTTGCCTATCCTGGGACCCTGACAACCCATATACTTGCCTAGCCTGGGACCCTGACAAACCATATACTTGCCTAGCCCTGGCAACCAAAGTACTTGCCTAGCCCCGGGCTCTGACAACCCATGTACTTGCCTTGCCCTCTTGCCCAATAACAAAAAACACAATACTCTCATCGTCTCAGCCACCAGTGGAAATCTCTGATGAGATGGCAGAATACACATCCACCTGTGCTGTAGCAGGTAACATTGATGTCGTCATCAGCGCGAGCACACCTAAGAGGTGCCTGCTGTTTTTCTGTTGAGGCACGCTCAAGTAGAGACAACATACCATAAGCAATGTTTGTTTTGTACTCGCAGATCAAATTATAGACACTGGGAAAGAGAGAGGAGTGGGGAAGGTTAAAGACAGGGGGAACGAGAAAACTAGAAAGATAGAAAGATAGAAAGGCAGAGAGAACTAGGAAAACAGAGGGAACGAGAAAACTAGAAAGATAGAAAGGCAGAGAGAACTAGGAAGACAGAGGAAACGAGAAAACTAGAAAGATAGAAAGACAGAGAGAACTAGGAATACAGAGGGAACGAGAAAACTAGAAAGATAGAAGGACAGAGAGAACTAGGAATACAGAGGGAACGAGAAAACTAGAAAGAATGAAAAACAGAGAGAACTAGAAAGACAGGGGAAACGAGAAAACCAGAAAGATAGAGACAAAGAGAACTAGGAATACAGAAGGGGGGAACGAGAAAACTAGAAAGATAGAAAGGCAGGAAGAACTAGGAAAACAGATTGAACGAGAAAACTAGAAAGATATAAAGAAAGATAGAACTAGGAAGACAGATGGAACGAGAAAACCAGAAAGATAGAGACAAAGAGAACTAGGAATACAGAAGGGGGGAACGAGAAAACTAGAAAGATAGAAAAGACAGAGAGAACTAGGAAGACAGAGGGAACGAGAAAACTAGAAAGATAGAAAAGACAGAGAGAACTAGGAAGACAGAGGGAACGAGAAAACTAGAAAGATAGAAAAGACAGAGAGAACTAGGAAGACAGAGGGAACGAGAAAACTAGAAAGATAGAAAAGACAGAGAGAACTAGGAAGACAGAGGGAACGAGAAAACTAGAAAGATAGTAAAGACAGAGAGAACTAGGAAGACAGAGGGAACGAGAAAACTAGAAAGATAGAAAGACAGAGAGAACTAGGAAGACAGAGGGAACGAGAAAACTAGAAAGATAGAAAGAAAGGCAGAGAGAACTAGGAAGACTTTCTATCTGGACAGTTATTTATCATTTCTGTTGTTAACCTTCTGCCAACCCATTCTCTTAAGTTGTCTGATATCTTTTCTCTTTGCTTCTCTCTATCTCTTCGGCCTTCAATTTTTCCAGTTGTTACAATATATTCCAGTTGTTCTCTTCTCATTACATGGCCAAAAAATGATGATTGTTTCTTCCTAATATTGAAAAAGCTCTCTTTTTGCTTTGGCCTCTTTCAGAACGTTTTCATTACTCTTCTTAGCTGCCCATGGTATTCTCAACGTTTTTCTGTAAAACCACATTTCTACAGACTCCAGTAATTTTCTTTTCTGTTCTTCTACTGTCACATGATTCACATCCATATGTTAAGACTGGCTGTACATAATAGTTAAGAACTTTTTTTCTTGTTTCTATTGTCAAAAATGGATTGCACAGTATCTTCCTCCCTCAATTTTTGGAAAACTGCTTTTGCCTGAGCCATTCTACATCTCACATCTGTTGTACATCTACAATCTGAGGTTGACATTGTTCCCAAATATTTAAATTCATTTACCTGTTTTAATATTGTTCCACTTGTCTTTATGTGCATTGTGATGTCTTTTTCTTTGTTGCTACCATTACTATTGTGATTACCATTTACTTTCCTTCACTATAATGTCTAATTTTTTGTAACTCATTTTCACTTTTAGTGATTAAGACTGTATCATCAGCATCTATCTATCTATCTATTGACCTTTCGAGCCGTAACCGGCCCATAGGGCGTAGACCAAGATACACCTTCTCCTATATGAATTTTTGTTCTAGCAGTTTCCTTTTAAAGATATTTTATCAAATCTCGCCATCTGTCTCTGTTCTGTGCAAGCAGTTCTATCTCATTGAGGGAGCCGATTCCTGCTGCTCTTGCCTCTCTCATCAATGTTCTTCTCAGTGTCTCCCTGGGTCTTCCTCTTTTTCTTTTACCTGTTGTTTCCCATATGAGGGCTTGCTTTGCTATTCGATTATTATATCTTCTCATCACATGTCCAACGTATGACCATCGTCTTTTCTTTATTACTGAAGATATTAGTGGTTGATTGGCGATTTCTCTAATTTCCTCGTTTGTTTTGAATTCGTTCCATTCTATACCAAGTATTTTCCTTAGACATTTATTTTCGAATGCGTTCAACTTTGTTTCTATATCTCTTGTTGTTTTCCAGCTTTCACACGCATACGTAAGGGTTGATAGTACATTTCAGCATACCTTAGATTATTTATATTATGACAATTGTTATTCAAGGTATGTCCCTTATGGATCTTAAAATAATCTCACTATACATATTAATGGTGACAGCATTGGTCACCAGTTCTTTTAGCCGCTGTTTGTTGCCAGTACATGTTCTTTATTATTTGTATATTTTTGCTGTTAACGTTTATACCTTCTAAAATTGTGATTGTCAAATGCTTTGGTATAATTTATGAAACATAGATCTGTTTTCACCTCTATGGCCCTTTCTATTAAAGATCTTTTGATGTATATGGCATTGCTCGTTCCTTTACCTCATAAGTAAAAGAAGATGACAAAAGAAGAAAGGAAGATGATGCAAGAAGTGGCGGTTAGAAGGATGCATTTATCACTTCTGTTTGGTTGATTATTTACAGAATGAATGCTTGGCCCACACCCACTAACTCCCAAACTAACTAAGTTGGGCCAGGCGCCGAAACTTTGTTTTATGTTGGGGCCTTGCTGAACACTCTTATGTGTCCATCATGCATGTCTATAATCTTTATGTTACATTAATTTCTACAATCTTTATGTTGCATTAATTTCTACAATCTTTATGTTACATTAATTTCTACAATCTTTATGTTACAATAATTTCTACAATCTTTATGTTGCATTAATTTCTACAATCTTTATGTTACAATAATTTCTACAATCTTTATGTTACATTAATTTCTAAATCTTTATGTTACATTAATTTCTACAATCTTTATGTTACAATAATTTCTACAATCTTTATGTTACATTAATTTCTACAATCTTTATGTTGCATTAATTTCTACAATCTTTATGTTACATTAATTTCTATAATCTTTATGTTACATTAATTTCTACAATCTTTATGTTGCATTAATTTCTACAATCTTTATGTTACATTAATTTCTACAATCTTTATGTTGCATTAATTTCTACAATCTTTATGTTACATTAATTTCTATAATCTGTATGTTACAATAATTTCTACAACCTCTATGTTAAATTAATTTCTACAATCTTTATGTTAAATTGTTTTATGCAACTTTTATGTTAAATTTACCTAAAACAATCTTTATGTTAAATTTGCATTAAACGATCTGTATGCTAAATTTGCCTTAAACAATCTTCATGATAAATTTGCCTCAAACAATCTTTATGCTAAATTTGCCTCAGACAATCTGTATGCTAAATTTGCCTCAAACAATCTTTGTGCTAAATTTGCTTCAAACAATCTTTATGCTAAATTTGCCTCAAACAATCTTTATGCTAAATTTGCATCAAACAATCTTTATGCTAAATTTGCATCAAACAATCTTTATGCTAAATTTATTTCATGTCATGTGTACAGATGTTCTTGAGATTAAAAAATACGAGTCACGTTAACATTATCATATCAAGCCAGTGCATTCTCTACATCAAAGGTTGACCTCGGTCAATTTACATAACGTTCAATTATACACCGTAGTGACACACTTCAAGCAACTCCATCTAACATGGACAAAACTACTGCTGCAACTGGAAAACAAATATAACGTTTGTTTCAGACAAACAAGATAACTGAAACCATTTACATATAACCACTTTAGTTCAGAGAAATTCTTCTACAATTTTTTATTTTAGTCGGAGGCGAAGACGCGCCTCACAGCACCAGAGCTGGAAGTTGTCAGCGACCCACAGCTGATGGCTTGCGCCAGGATCGGTGAACCAGAACCAACCAGACCCTGCTCCACCTCTCCGTGGTGCCTCTAGTAAAAGACTAACCTGTATAGTCTGGCTAAGCGATTAGGGATCGAAGAGGGAAGACAACCCGGTACTCAAAAATGTCGTGCTGAAGTGGGATGTGTTGGACCGAAAGGCGCAAATATCACAGTTATACTGCAAACCACAACACAACGCTGACACACCCACTTAACGTCCTTTTAACAATCGACATTTTTGGGGAACATCATGAGAAGAGGGAAGTTGAAATAATTTACAACTGGCAAAATTCAGGGAAAGAGAGATCGCGGACGACAAAGAGAGAACATACTTGATAGCTTGGTGTCATGGTATGGAAAACAGTCAACAACAGAACTGATACGATATACTGTAGATAGAAGAGTGTGGACGGACATTATCACCTGCGCCAACCTATATGGCACATTGTGATGATGAATTGGAAACTCCAGTTATCGTCTGTTTGTATTTTCATATTAAGAGAGTTAACTGATACATGGATGTCGACCAGAAAACCATGTACACAAACATGCGCGCGCGCACAAAAGTTTAGTTTTAAGTTGAGTTTATTCGACAGGTCATCTTTATTGTACAAAGGAATAGGTCATCTTTATTGTACAAAGGGATAGGTCATCTTTATTGTACAAAGGAATATGTCATCTTTATTGTACAAAGGAATATGTCATCTTTATTGTACAAAGGAATAGGTCATCTTTATTGTACAAAGGAATATGTCATCTTTATTGTACAAAGGAATAGGTCATCTTTATTGTACAAAGGAATGGGTCATCTTTATTGTACAAAGGAATATGTCATCTTTATTGTACCAAGGAATAGGTCATCTTTATTGTACAAAGGAATAGGTCATCTTTATTGTACAAAGGAATAGGTCATCTTTATTGTACAAAGGAATAGGTCATCTTCATTGTACAAAGGAATAGGTCATCTTTATTGTACAAAGGAATAGGTCATCTTTATTGTACAAAGGAATAGGTCATCTTTATTGTACAAAGGAATAGGTCATCTTTATTGTACATAGGAATAGGTCATCTTCATTGTACAAAGGAATAGGTCATATTTATTGGTCAAAGGAATAGGTCATCTTTATTGTACAAAGGAATAGGTCATATTTATTGGTCAAAGGAATAGGTCATATTTATTGGTCAAAGGAATAGGTCATCTTCATTGTACAAAGGAATAGGTCATATTTATTGGTCAAAGGAATAGGTCATCTTTATTGTAAAAAGGAATAGGTCATCTTTATTGTAAAAAGGAATATGCCATCTTTATTGCACAAAGGAATAGGTCATCTTTATTGTACAAAGGAATAGGTCATCTTTATTGTACAAAGGAATAGGTCATCTTCATTGTACAAAGGAATAGGTCATCTTTATTGTACAAAGGAATAGGTCATCTTTATTGTACATAGGAATAGGTCATCTTTATTGTACAAAGGAATAGGTCATCTTTATTGTAAAAAGGAATAGGTCATCTTTATTGTAAAAAGGAATATGCCATCTTTATTGCACAAAGGAATAGGTCATCTTTATTGTACAAAGGAATAGGTCATCTTTATTGTAAAAAGGAATATGCCATCTTCATTGCACAAAGGAATAGGTCATCTTTATTGCACAAAGGAATAGGTCATCTTTATTGCACAAAGGAATAGGTCATCTTTATTGTACAAAGGAAAACGACACGGCGCTCACACACAACCAGCCCAGCCCCTTCCCACGAATAAAACATGTCTTGTCCACACATGCTGTGTAAGCGCTGAAGATAAGATTTTGATCAGACACGAACTGCACCGGCGATTCAACAAGCCTGGTAGATGACATTGCGTTATTCCTTTATCTCTTGACCTTGTCCAGGGACGGCCACACGGACACGGCTCGGTTAGAAGAAAACTGAATAAGATGTATTAATCATTCATCCGTTCAGAAATCATTCATCAATTCAGTTAATCATTCATCCATTCAGTTAATCATTCATCCATTCAGTTAATCATTCATCCATTCAGTTAATCATTCATCAATTCAGTTATTCATTCATTCATTTTCCTCTCGGGTCGAAGGTGGTAGAGCGGAAGTCGTAGTTCTCCGTGATCGGCAATTTGCTGCCAGTTCCTGTAGGTCTTGGTTGTTTCTTAGTCCCATGGTTGAGCCTTCCCTAGCAATTGTTCTGCGCAGCGTTTCTCTTGGTCTGCCTTGTTTTCTTTTACCAGACGGTTTCCACATGAATGCCTGACGGGGAAGTTTATTCATTCTCAGCACATGACCGATGTACGCATTCTTCAGATAAAATTAGGTACGTATAGTAATGCCATGATTAAAGAAAAAGAGAAAAATTTAATAAACATTAAATAGATGAGGTTAACGGATGACCCGTGAGGTAGTGATGTCACGAGGGAATGAAATATTAAGCTTGAAGCTTCCCTGTAACAAGTTAAAGTATTTGGAAGTGATAGACAGCTGTCCTTCCTCTATGTTGTTGCATCCACTTAGCTGAAGAGTCAGGTACATATTAATTTTTCGGTTCAGTCGATCGTGGATCATCGAGTCGGAATAATATCAGCGATTAGAAGTAAACAAGCAAAAATAAGCTTTGATAGCTAACGAAACAGTGATTTGAAGTAAACAAGCAAAAATAAGCTTTGATAGCTAATGAAACAGTGATTAGAAGTAAGCAAGAAAATATGAATTATAACATAGATTAAACAAATAATTAGAAGTAAGCATGATAAGATCAATATTAGCAAATATTAAACCGATGATTAGAAGTAAGCATGAAAATATAAATATTAGCAAATATTAAACCGATGATTAGAAGTAAGCATGAAAAGACCAATATTAGCAAATATTAAACCAATGATTAGAAATAAGCAAGAAAAGATCAACATTAACAAAGATTTAAGAAATGATTAGAAGTAAGCATGACAAGATCAACATTAACAAAGATTTAAGAAATGATTAGAAGTAAGCAAGACAAGATCAACATTAACAAAGATTTAAGAAATGATTAGAAGTAAGCAAGACAAGATCAACATTAACAAAAGATTTAAGAAATGATTAGAAGTAAGCAAGAAAAGATCAACATTAACAAAGATTTAAGAAATGATTAGAAGTAAGCATGACAAGATCAACATTAACAAAAGATTTAAGAAATGATTAGAAGTAAGCAAGACAAGATCAACATTAACAAAGATTTAAGAAATGATTAGAAGTAAGCAAGAAAAGATCAACATTAACAAAGATTTAAGAAATGATTAGAAGTAAGCAAGACAAGATCAACATTAACAAAGATTTAAGAAATGATTAGAAATAAGCAAGAAAAGATAAGCGCGTGCAGCGATTGAAACACTGGTTAGAAGAACTAATCAAGAAAAATAAATCACGGACATCAAACACAAATGATTTCAGTCTATAAATGTATCACTTCTTTTTGTTCTTCTTCTACCTTTCAGCTCCCTGTGGAGCATAGGTCTTCAACAAACACATTCAGCTCCCTGTGGAGCATAGGTCTTCAACAAACACATTCAGCTCCCTGTGGAGCATAGGTCTTCAACAAACACATTCAGCTCCATGTGGAGCATAGGTCTTCAACAAACACATTCAGTTCCCTGTGGAGCATAGGTCTTCAGCAAACACTTTCAGCTCCCTGTGGAGCATAGGTCTTCAAGAAACACATTCAGCTCCATGTGGAGCATAGGTCTTCAACAAACACATTCAGCTCCCTGTGGAGCATATGTCTTCAACAAACACGTTCCAATCCGTTCTGTTTCTTGCCATTCTTTTAAGATCATTCCATGTCTTCCCCATGATCTTCATCTCCGCTTCCATCTGTCTTCTCGAAGAATATTTTGGACGTCCTAATTGTCTTTTTCCTTGGAGATTCCAAAAAAGGGCCTGTTGTGTAATACTCGCAATTGGCTTCTGCAGTGTGTGTCCTATCCAGCGCAATCGCCTTCGTTGTATCTCTTTATTCACTGGTATTTGACTGGTACTTTCCCATAAATCTATGTTAGTAATCTTGTCCTGCTATTTCCATACTTTTATTTTGGGCAAGAATCCATTATGTAAATTTTTTGTGGCTTCTTTTTTTTAATTTTTTTTTTACGTTACATGATAGTCAGTCCCTTACCTAACACTCCCTACAATACAGGATAGCCAGTCCCATATCTAACACTCCCTACAATACAGGATAGCCAGTCCCATATCTAACACTCCCAACATTACACGATAGCCAGTCATATACCTAAAACTCCCTATAATACAGGATAACCAGTCCCATACCTAACACTCCCTACAATACAGGATAACCAGTCCCATGTCCAACCCTCCCTACAATACAGGATAGCCAGTCCCATACCCAACCCTCCCTACAATACAGGATAGCCAGTCCCATGCCCAACCCTCCCTACAATACAGGATAACCAGTCCCATGCCCAACTCTCCCTACAATACAGGATAGCCAGTCCCATATCTAACACTCCCTACAATACAGGATAGCCAGTCCCATATCTAAAACTCCCAACATTACACGATAGCCAGTCATATACCTAACACTCCCTACAATACAGGATAACCAGTCCCATACCTAACACTCCCTACAATACAGGATAACCAGTCCCATGTCCAACCCTCCCTACAATACAGGATAGCCAGTCCCATACCCAACCCTCCCTACAATACAGGATAGCCAGTCCCATGCCCAACCCTCCCTACAATACAGGATAACCAGTCCCATGCCCAACTCTCCCTACAATACAGGATAGCCAGTCCCATGCCCAACCCTCCCTACAATACAGGATAGCCAGTCCCATGCCCAACCCTCCCTACAATACAGGATAGCCAGTCCCATGTCCAACCCTCCCTACAACACAGGATAGCAAGTCACATACCCAACCTTCCTTACAATACAGGGCAGCCAGTCCCATGCACAACCCTCCCTACAATACAGGATAGCCAGTCCCATGCACAGCCCTCCCTACAATACAGGATAGCCAGTCACATACCCAACCTTCCTTACAATACAGGATAGCCAATTCCCATGCCCAACCCTCCCTACAATACAGGATAGCTAGCCCCATGCCCAACCCTCCCTACAATACAGGATAGCCAGTCCCATGCCCAACCCTCCCTACAATACAGGATAGCCAGTCCCATGCCCAACCCTCCCTACAATACATGATAGCCAGTCCCATGCCCAACCCTTCCTACAATACAGGATAGCCAGTCACATACCCAACCCTCCCTACAACACAGGATAGCCAGTCACATACCCAACCTTCCTTACAATACAGGATAGCCAGTCCCATGTCCAAATCTCATTAGTCGCCTCTTATGAAAATAACAGCGCTACAATTCTTGACTCCCCTTTGGAGCCCCGGCAGTGCAAGACGAAATATATCACCTTATATATCACTTGAGATAACGGAAACAGTAGGCGGGCATGCGGGGCAACCAAACCGTGACACGACTTCCAATATGAGCATTGCTGATGTTTTCACAGTTAACACATTCAAGTTTAATTTTGCTCTCTTAAATCTAGCAAGTCATAGCCCATGTTTTTCTTGTGGGGGTAAAAACAGAATGTCTAACTGTCCACTGAAATACAATATGACAAGTCTTAATCTTTGACAAACATTCTGGTAGGGAAGAAAGATCAGACAGCAAACATAGCTCAAGGATGTAGACAAGGTTACATATACATGGAATAAAACCGTTCATCATCATTCCACCCGGTCTGTCTTCTCCCCACTTCTTCATTTATAATCGTTCCCGTTCTTCATTTTAATTTTTCTTTTTTTAGTAGTAGTAGTGCTGTAAAGTAATGTTTTTCTTCTTCTTATTTATTTCTTTTAAGATAAGCATTATCTCTCACGTTGATTCGGCTTATTCTTTTTCTTCCACTTTCGTTTCTTATTTCTTAATTTTGCATCTTCTGCTTCTGTATTTTCTTTTTACTTCTTATTATCTCTATTTTCAATTTCTCGAATTTTTTAAAGAAACTACCTCTTGTTCTTTTTTCTTTCGGTTTTCTTCTTCTGCTGGTACTACTACATTTACTTCTTCTTTTGTTGCAGCTACTACTACATTTACTTCTTCTTTTGTTGCAGCTACTACTACATTTACTTCTTCTTTTGTTGCAGCTACTACTACATTTACTTCTTCTTTTGTTGCAGCTACTACTACATTTACTTCTTTTGTTGCTGCTACTACTACATTTACTTCTTTTGTTGCAGCTACTACTACTTTTACTTCTTCTTTTGATGCAGCTACTACTACTTTTACTTCTTCTTTTGTTGCAGCTACTACTACATTTACTTCTTATTCTGCTGATACTACTACATTTACTTCTTTTGTTGCAACTACTACTACTTTTACTTCTTCTTTTGTTGCAGCTACTACTACATTTACTTCTTCTTTTGTTGCAGCTACTACTACATTTACTTCTTCTTTTGTTGCAGCTACTACTACATTTACTTCTTCTTTTGTTGCAGCTACTACTACATTTACTTCTTATTCTGCTGATACTACTACATTTACTTCTTCTTTTGTTGCAGCTACTACTACATTTACTTCTTCTTTTGTTGCAGCTACTACTACTTTTACTTCTTCTTTTGTTGCAGCTACTACTACTTTTACTTCTTTTGTTGCAGCTACTACTACATTTACTTCTTTTGTTGCAACTACTACTACTTTTACTTCTTCTTTTGTTGCAGCTACTACTACTTTTACTTCTTCTTTTGTTGCAGCTACTACTACTTTTACTTCTTCTTTTGTTGCAGCTACTACTACATTTACTTCTTCTTTTGTTGCAGCTACTACTACATTTACTTCTTCTTTTGTTGCAGCTACTACTACACTTACTTCTTCTTTTGTTGCAGCTACTACTACATTTACTTCTTCTTTTGTTGCAGCTACTACTACATTTACTTCTTCTTTTGTTGCTGCTACTACTACATTTACTTCTTTTGTTGCAGCTACTACTACTTTTACTTCTTCTTTTGATGCAGCTACTACTACATTTACTTCTTCTTTTGTTGCAGCTACTACTACATTTACTTCTTATTCTGCTGATACTACTACATTTACTTCTTTTGTTGCAACTACTACTACTTTTACTTCTTCTTTTGTTGCAGCTACTACTACATTTACTTCTTCTTTTGTTGCAGCTACTACTACATTTACTTTTTCTTTTGTTGCAGCTACTACTACATTTACTTCTTCTTTTGTTGCAGCTACTACTACATTTACTTCTTATTCTGCTGATACTACTACATTTACTTCTTCTTTTGTTGCAGCTACTACTACATTTACTTCTTCTTTTGTTGCAGCTACTACTACTTTTACTTCTTCTTTTGTTGCAGCTACTACTACTTTTACTTCTTTTGTTGCAGCTACTACTACATTTACTTCTTTTGTTGCAACTACTACTACTTTTACTTCTTCTTTTGTTGCAGCTACTACTACTTTTACTTCTTCTTTTGTTGCAGCTACTACTACTTTTACTTCTTCTTTTGTTGCAGCTACTACTACATTTACTTCTTCTTTTGTTGCAGCTACTACTACATTTACTTCTTCTTTTGTTGCTGCTACTACTACATTTACTTCTTTTGTTGCAGCTACTACTACTTTTACTTCTTCTTTTGTTGCAGCTACTACTACTTTTACTTCTTCTTTTGTTGCAGCTACTACTACATTTACTTCTTCTTTTGTTGCAGCTACTACTACATTTACTTCTTCTTTTGTTGCAGCTACTACTACTTTTACTTCTTTTGTTGCTGCTACTACTACATTTACTTCTTTTGTTGCAGCTACTACTACATTTACTTCTTTTGTTGCAGCTACTACTACATTGACTTCTTCTTTTGATGCAGCTACTACTACATTTACTTCTTCTTTTGTTGCAGCTACTACTACATTTACTACTTCTTTTGTTGCAGCTACTACTACTTTTACTTCTTCTTTTGTTGCTGCTACTACTACTTTTACTTCTTCTTTTGTTGCAGCTACTACTACTTTTACTTCTTCTTTTGTTGCAGCTACTACTACATTTACTTCTTCTTTTGTTGCAGCAACTACTACTTTTACTTCTTTTGTTGCTGCTACTACTACATTTACTTCTTTTGTTGCAGCTACTACTACATTTACTTCTTTTGTTGCAGCTACTACTACATTGACTTCTTCTTTTGATGCAGCTACTACTACATTTACTTCTTCTTTTGTTGCAGCTACTACTACATTTACTACTTCTTTTGTTGCAGCTACTACTACTTTTACTTCTTCTTTTGTTGCTGCTACTACTACTTTTACTTCTTTTGTTGCAGCTACTACTACTTTTACTTCTTCTTTTGTTGCAGCTACTACTACATTTACTTCTTCTTTTGTTGCAGCAACTACTACTTTTACTTCTTTTCTTTCTGTTACTACTACATTTACTTCTTCTGATGCTACTACTACATTTACTTCTTCTGATGCTACTACTACATTTACTTCTTTTCTTGCTGTTACTACTACATTTACTTCTTCTTCTGATGCTACTACTACATTTATTTCTTCTTCCTCTGCCACTACTACTACATTTATTTCTTCTTCCTCTGCCACTACTACTACATTTATTTCTTCTTCCTCTGCCACTACTACTACATTTATTTCTTCTTCTGCTTCTGCTACTTCTACATTTATTTCTTCTTCTGCTTCTGCTACTACATTTATTTCTTCTTCTGCTGCTACTACTACATTTATTTCTTCTTCTGCTGCTACTACTACATTTATTTCTTCTTCTGCTGCTACTACAACATTTATTTCTTCTTCTGCTGCTGCTACTACATTTATTTCTTCTTCTGCTGCTACTACTACATTTATTTCTTCTTCTGCTGCTACTACTACATTTATTTCTTCTTCTGCTGCTACTACTACATTTATTTATTCTTCTTTTGCTGCTACTACATTTATTTCTTCTTCTGCTGCTACTACTACATTTATTTCTTCTTCTGCTGCTGCTACTACATTTATTTCTTCTGCTGCTACTACTACATTTATTTCTTATTCTGCTGCTACTACTACATTTATTTCTTCTTCTGCTGCTGCCACTACATTTATTTCTTCTTCTGTTGCTGCTACTACATTTATTTCTTCTTCTACTACTACTACAACATTAATTTCTTCTTCTGCTGCTGCAACTACATTTATTTCTTCTTCTGTTGCTGCTGCAGCATTTATTTCTTCTTCTGCTGCTACTACATTTATTTCTTCTTCTGCTGCTTCTACATTTATTTCTTCTTCTGCTGCTACTACTACATTTATTTCTTCTTCTACTACTACTACTACATTTATTTCTTCTTCTGCTGTTGCTACTACATTTATTTCTTCTTCTGCTGCTGCTACTACATTTATTTCTTTTTCTGCTGCTGCTACTACATTTATTTCTTCTTCTGCTGCTGCTACAACTACATTTATTTCTTCTTCTGCTGCTACTACATTTATTTCTTCTTCTGCTGCTACTACATTTATTTCTTCTTCTGCTGCTGCTACAACTACATTTATTTCTTCTTCTGCTGCTACTACTACATTTATTTCTTCTTCTGCTGCTACTACATTTATTTCTTCTGTTGCTGCTACTACTACATTTATTTCTTTTTCTGCTGCTACTACATGTATTTCTTCTGTTGCTGCTACTACATTTATTTCTTCTATTGCTGCTACTACTACATTTATTTCTTCTTCTGCTGCTACTATTACATTTATTTCTTTTGTTGCTGCTACTACTACATTTATTTCTTCTTCTGCTGCTACTACATGTATTTCTTCTGTTGCTGCTACTACATTTATTTCTTCTGTTGCTGCTACTACATTTATTTCTTCTTCTGCTGCTACTATTACATTTATTTCTTCTTTTGCTGCTGCCACTACATTTATTTCTTCTTCTGCTGCTGCTACTACATTTATTTCTTCTTTTGCTGCTGCCACTACATTTATTTCTTCTTCTTCTGCTGCTACTACATTTATTTCTTCTTCTGCTGCTGCTGCCACTACATTTATTTCTTATTCTGTTGCTGCTACTACAACATTTATTTCTTCTTCTGCTGCTGCTACTACATTTATTTCTTCTTCTGTTGCTGCTACTACATTTATTTCTTCTTCTGCTACTGCTGCCACTACATTTATTTCTTATTCTGTTGCTGCTACTACAACATTTATTTCTTCTTCTGCTGCTGCTACTACATTTATTTCTTCTGCTGCTGCTACTACATTTATTTCTTCTTCTGTTGCTGCTACTACATTTATTTCTTCTTCTGTTGCTGCTACTACTACATTTATTTCTTCTTCTGCTGCTACTACTACATTTATTTCTTCTTCTGCTGCTACTACAACATTTATTTCTTCTTCTGTTGCTGCTACTACATTTATTTCTTCTTCTGCTGCTACTACATTTATTTCTTCTTCTGCTGCTGCTACTACATTTATTTCTTCTTCTGCTGCTACTATTACATTTATTTCTTCTTCTGCTGCTGCTACTACATTTATTTCTTCTGCTGCTGCTGCTACTACATTTATTTCTTCTTCTGCTGCTACTATTACATTTATTTCTTCTTTTGCTGCTACTACTACATTTATTTCTTCTTCTGCTGCTGCTGCTACTACATTTTTTTCCTTCTTCTTCTCCTTCTTCTTCTACATTTGCTAATAATACTATATTTACTTCATATTGTGCTGCTGCTTCTACTTACAATTCTTAACTGCTACAACTATATTTACACATTCTTCTACTGCTGCTACTACTTTTATTACTACTTCTACTTGTATTACTACTACTACTACTACTAATAATAATAATAATAATTCTACTATTACTACTACTAATGCTACTGTTACTACTACTACTTTTACTTTTTCTTCTTCTCCTCCTTCTAATAATGCTACTACTACTATTACTACATCTACTATTAGTACTACTACTACTACTACTACTACTACTACTACTATTAGTACTACTACTATTACTACTACTACTATTAGTACTACTACTACTACTACTATTAGTACTATTACTACTACTACTACTACTACTACTACTACTACTATTAGTACTACTACTATTACTACTACTACTATTAGTACTACTACTACTACTACTACTACTACTTACTACTACTACTACTATTAGTACTATTACTACTTCTACTACTGCTACTACTACTACTACTACTTACTACTACTACTACTATTAGTACTACTGCTACTACTACTACTACTACTACTTACTACTACTATTAGTACTATTACTACTACTACTACTATTAGTACTACTGCTACTACTACTACCACTACTACTACTTACTACTACTACTACTACTCGTGTTTCTAGCTAAATATTATTAATTTCGAAATACTTTCAAGTTTTTTGTTTTTGTTTTTGTTTTAAAATAAAGGCACTCGATGTCATCGCGTTATGCCACAATTTCATTTGTTTTCAAACCGTGACATTACATTTTGTTCCGAAGAAAGGTGAAGTGGGTAGCTACAGATTTGTTGTACTTTATTAAGTTTTATATAATTCAGTACAATTTTATAATTGGTAAAATCCGCGCCTTTCTTTGCTTTTCCTTTCTGTGTTGTTCTGGAGGTATAAATCTGGTAGAAATTAATTTGTATAACTTTTGATAACTATAAAATTATGTTCCTAAGTGTTATGTAAAACTTGCTGTCTTCCATTTTAATTACCTTTGGCCACACACACATTTATCTTCCATGACATTTTAAGGGCTTTTGTGACAAATTTAATGTTAATAAAATATATATCTTATTTTAAACAAAATATATTTTGTTTGTCTGAAATACATTTAATCTAAAGTCTGGCTCATCATCATAAGGTTGCATGTCTTTTGCAGAACGTTGCATCCACCACACCCCATGTGACAAAATCTGTGCCTCTAGCCAAATCTCCAATAAAACGTTGCATTCGTCACAGCCTATTTGAAAGAATCTGTCACTTGCCAGATCTCCCACTTCTTCTGCTGTCATGTTCAATGCCTTCCTTTTTGAAATCAAGTCCGTGAGAAATATTTTATTTTCGTTTCATAACGTGGAAGACTTTTGTGTTTACTGGTTGTCAAGGTGATCGATACATTATGGCGGAAAACGGTTTGACGGAAACAATATCTTAGTGAGTTCGCGTTATTTAATTATTATTACAAAGTGTGATCGAGTTGCTGCAAAATTATTTTACATAGTTTTTTAAAAGTATTATCTTCCAGCTCTTTCGAAATTTTGATAAATGTAATTGATATTGTGATTCTTGTTTTTAATAGTTGAACACACAGAACACGATTCTGTTATTTTAAGTTATTTATTTAAAGTTAAAGTTGTTATAGATTTGTTTGATTAAGATGGAAACTTTTGTGGGAAAACATCGAATCGAACACCAGACAGCTACCGCTACTACTAAAAATAATTTAAATAACAATTACATCTGATTATTCATTATTAATCTCCTCCCCCAAAAATAGCTAAATTATAAGGTAAAGTAAATACACGGAAATTTAAGAAATACTTGAAAACGCCATAGCAGAAGACGAGAAGACATGAAACCAGCCAAACGATCGCAACTATCTCTAACCAGTCCTCAAAACAACTCAGTTGTCAACTGTGTTATTAATGTGGACCACAGTGTGGTGTTATTATAATAGTATAATAGTGTATCTGAGTGTATCTTATTATCTAGTCTACACAACAAAGAAAAGAAATATTAAATATAAAATTATTTATATTAACTGTAGTTCACAGTAGAGTAGCAGCAGTCAAGATTCACGAGTGTAGGTCTGTAGTATCACAACTAGTTCAGGAGTGTAAATTATCCTCACTGCATGCCGTCTCTACATCAGAGGTTGGCTACCATGAGCACCATTCCGCTCTGTCTCTTGCTTTAATAGTGCAGATTGTCATAGGCTGACTTGTCCATCTTTTGATGTTACTCGTCCATGTTAGTCTTGGTCTGACTCTGCCTCTTTTACCTTGTATTTTCCCATCCAAGATTACTTTTAGTAGGCTGCTGTGTCTTTTAACATGCCCCAAATATCTCATTTTTCTTGTTTGAAATGTTTAGTAGTTATCTTTTCATTTTTAGTTCTTTTAAGACGTGATCTTTTGTTTTCTTTTCTTTCCATCCAATTCTTCCTATTTTTCTATAAATCCAAATTTCAAGGCTTCAATTTTCTGTTATGTTTTCTTGTCTAATGTTTATATGTTTCTGCACCATGCAGGAAAATTGAGAAAATGTAACAATTTGCTATTCTTAGTTTTAGCTTGTCAAATCATTGGACACCTATCACCAAAATGTCCAACAAGGAAATAACTCTAGAGGCAAACCGGGCACTCTACAAAACAATCTTCATCCCAACATTGTGTTACCAATGTCAGTCCTGGACCCTAGATGCTAGAACAATAAGAAAAATAACCTCTACTGAGATGAAATGTGTTAAACGAATGACAGGAAACATGGAAACAGCCTGAGAGACAAGATCAGAAATGAAGAACTGAGAAAAAAGCTAGGAATAACCCCCGCCATAGAACATATACAGAAACAACAGATAAAATGTTTGGCCACGTGACAAGGCAAAAGATCAAAACACAGCGAGTCATCAATAAACGTTGCAAGAACACCAGACCCAGGGGCGATATAGATGGATTTATAGAATTTTAGAAACACTAGGAAAACATAACAGCAGCAGAGGCGAACAGAAGAGCAAAAGACCGCAAATTATATTTCCCCTCGATGCTGAAAGGCAGATGAGAAAGGAAAGAAGAAGAATATCTAATCTATATTTTTATGCTAGTCATGGTTATCCCATGAAATAATTGTTGTAGATCTTTAGAATTTTCTGCTAGCAATACAGTATCATCAGTTATTAGGTTACAGATCATCTTTCCATTCATGTTTCAGCCTGGCATCTCTGTTCTTCCTCTTCTTTTTCTTCTATCCTTCCTCCATTGCCATTGACGTCGGGGAGATACAATCTGCAATCCTTTGCTCTTCTGTTGGCCTCTTCTGATGTTATTCCTTCTAGTGACTCTAGTATTCCCTTTATCCATCTTTCTCAGTCTTCCTCTTAATCTGATGTTTCGTAGCGTTTGTTATGACTCTTTGAGTCATTGTCAGTTCTTTTGTCTTGTTATGTGGCTGGACAAATTTATCTGTTGTTTCTTTATGTATTTGATGGCTGGTTCAATTTCAAGTTTCTTCCTCAGGTCGGTGTTTCTTACTCTGTCCCTTAAGCTGTTTCCTGTCATTCTTCTGACACATTTCATTTCGGTGGTCGTTATCTTTCTTATTGTTCTAGAGTCCAGCGTCCAATTCTGGCACTGATAGCACAGAGTTGGTAGAAAAATTGATTTCTATATTGCCCTTTTTGCTTCTGTAGTTATTGCTTTGTTTTTCAATAGTGTTGATACTTGGCCTATAACTTGGCATGCTTTGTTATCTTGGCATCTCTGTGATGTTTTTAAAGATTTGTTCAGTGTATAGATTGAACAAGTTTGGTGATAGGATGCATCTCTGTCTTACTCCTCTTTTTATATCAATAGGTGTAGACTTCATTTTGTTATATTTTATTATTGCTGTTTGTCCCAGTATAAATTATATATTAGTCGTATGTCTGTGTCATCTAGATATAGTATAAATACTAAGTAGTATCACTAGGCTTGAGTTTGGCCAGTTACTGGTTTCTAAGTGAATGACTGAATGATTATTGTGTTGTTACTCACATGGTGAAAGTTGCTGTTAGTGTTTGTGTGACTGATAACTCAGTAAATTTACTTATTAAAAGAATCTACCTGGTAGTACATTTTCTAGCTGAGATAAACACTGATTGTATATTGTATACATTTTCAATACTGAAAAGCCATCTTGTATTCTAGATATTATTTGCTGACCTCAGTCTAAAATCTACTGCTTCATGATCTAGTGATTGAGTGAAAAAGAAAGTTCATTTTAGTGCACTGCTGCTTTGTACTTTATTTAAAAGCTTGATACTGTTTCATTGATCAATAATTTTGTTTCCACCTTTTACCATTGACCCTGCATGTTAAACTTTTCTGGGGAGTGCTGTGTTGTGGTAATTGTGTTCTATGTCCAAGACATTTTATTTGATCTCTAGCATGCTTGTTAATTATTGAAGACTTATGCTACACAGGGAGCTGAAAGGTAGAAGGAGAAGATGCTAGTTAATTATTGAAGACTTATGCTACACAGGGAGCTGAAAGGTAGAAGGAGAAGATGCTAGTTAATTATTGAAGACTTATGCTACACAGGGAGCTGAAAGGTAGAAGGAGAAGATGCTAGTTAATTATTGAAGACTTATGCTACACAGGGAGCTGAAAGGTAGAAGGAGAAGATGCTAGTTAATTATTGAAGACTTATGCTACACAGGGAGCTGAAAGTAGAAGGAGAAGATGCTAGTTAGTTATTGAAGACTTATGCTACACAGGGAGCTGAAAGGTAGAAGGAGAAGATGCTAGTTAATTATTGAAGACCTATGCTACACAGGGAGCTGAAAGGTAGAAGGAGAAGATGCTAGTTAATTATTGAAGACCTATGCTACACAGGGAGCTGAAAGGTAGAAGGAGAAGATGCTAGTTAATTATTGAAGACCTATGCTACACAGGGAGCTGAAAGGTAGAAGGAGAAGATGCTAGTTAATTATTGAAGACTTATGCTACACAGGGAGCTGAAAGGTAGAAGGAGAAGATGCTAGTTAATTATTGAAGACCTATGCTACACAGGGAGCTGAAAGGTAGAAGGAGAAGATGCTAGTTAATTATTGAAGACTTATGCTACACAGGGAGCTGAAAGGTAGAAGGAGAAGATGCTAGTTAATTATTGAAGACTTATGCTACACAGGGAGCTGAAAGGTAGAAGGAGAAGATGCTAGTTAATTATTGAAGACTTATGCTACACAGGGAGCTGAAAGGTAGAAGGAGAAGATGCTAGTTAATTATTGAAGACTTATGCTACACAGGGAGCTGAAAGGTAGAAGGAGAAGATGCTAGTTAATTATTGAAGACTTATACTACACAGGGAGCTGAAAGGTAGAAGGAGAAGATGCTAGTTAATTATTGAAGACCTATACTACACAGGGAGCAGAAAAGGTAGAAGGAGAAGATGCTAGTTAATTATTGAAGACCTATGCTACACAGGGAGCAGAAAGGTAGAAGGAGAAGATGCTAGTTAATTATTGAAGACCTATGCTACACAGGGAGCTGAAAGGTAGAAGGAGAAGATGCTAGTTAATTATTGAAGACCTATGCTACACAGGGAGCAGAAAGGTAGAAGGAGAAGATGCTAGTTAATTATTGAAGACTTATGCTACACAGGGAGCTGAAAGGTAGAAGGAGAAGATGCTAGTTAATTATTGAAGACCTATACTACACAGGGAGCAGAAAGGTAGAAGGAGAAGATGCTAGTTAATTATTGAAGACTTATACTACACAGGGAGCAGAAAGGTAGAAGGAGAAGATGCTAGTTAATTATTGAAGACTTATGCTACACAGGGAGCTGAAAGGTAGAAGGAGAAGATGCTAGTTAATTATTGAAGACTTATGCTACACAGGGAGCTGAAAGGTAGAAGGAGAAGATGCTAGTTAATTATTGAAGACCTATGCTACACAGGGAGCTGAAAGGTAGAAGGAGAAGATGCTAGTTAATTATTGAAGACCTATGCTACACAGGGAGCAGAAAGGTAGAAGGAGAAGATGCTAGTTAATTATTGAAGACTTATGCTACACAGGGAGCAGAAAGGTAGAAGGAGAAGATGCTAGTTAATTATTGAAGACTTATACTACACAGGAGCTGAAAGGTAGAAGGAGAAGATGCTAGTTAATTATTGAAGACTATACTACACAGGGAGCTGAAAGGTAGAAGGAGAAGATGCTAGTTAATTATTGAAGACTTATACTACACAGGGAGCTGAAAGGTAGAAGGAGAAGATGCTAGTTAATTATTGAAGACCTATACTACACAGGGAGCAGAAAAGGTAGAAGGAGAAGATGCTAGTTAATTATTGAAGACCTATACTACACAGGGAGCAGAAAGGTAGAAGGAGAAGATGCTAGTTAATTATTGAAGACCTATGCTACACAGGGAGCAGAAAGGTAGAAGGAGAAGATGCTAGTTAATTATTGAAGACCTATGCTACACAGGGAGCAGAAAGGTAGAAGGAGAAGATGCTAGTTAATTATTGAAGACCTATGCTACACAGGGAGCAGAAAGGTAGAAGGAGAAGATGCTAGTTAATTATTGAAGACCTATGCTACACAGGGAGCAGAAAGGTAGAAGGAGAAGATGCTAGTTAATTATTGAAGACTTATGCTACACAGGGAGCAGAAAGGTAGAAGGAGAAGATGCTAGTTAATTATTGAAGACCTATGCTACACAGGGAGCTGAAAGGTAGAAGGAGAAGATGCTAGTTAATTATTGAAGACCTATACTACACAGGGAGCAGAAAGGTAGAAGGAGAAGATGCTAGTTAATTATTGAAGACCTATGCTACACAGGGAGCTGAAAGGTAGAAGGAGAAGATGCTAGTTAATTATTGAAGACCTATGCTACACAGGGAGCAGAAAGGTAGAAGGAGAAGATGCTAGTTAATTATTGAAGACCTATGCTACACAGGGAGCAGAAAGGTAGAAGGAGAAGATGCTAGTTAATTATTGAAGACCTATGCTACACAGGGAGCTGAAAGGTAGAAGGAGAAGATGCTAGTTAATTATTGAAGACCTATGCTACACAGGGAGCTGAAAGGTAGAAGGAGAAGATGCTAGTTAATTATTGAAGACTTATGCTACACAGGGAGCTGAAAGGTAGAAGGAGAAGATGCTAGTTAATTATTGAAGACCTATGCTACACGGGGAGCTGAAAGGTAGAAGGAGAAGATGCTAGTTAATTATTGAAGACTTATGCTACACAGGGAGCTGAAAGGTAGAAGGAGAAGATGCTAGTTAATTATTGAAGACCTATGCTACACAGGGAGCAGAAAGGTAGAAGTAGAAGATGCTAGTTAATTATTGAAGACCTATGCTACACAGGGAGCAGAAAGGTAGAAGGAGAAGATGCTAGTTAATTATTGAAGACTTATACTACACAGGGAGCAGAAAGGTAGAAGGAGAAGATGCTAGTTAATTATTGAAGACCTATGCTACACAGGGAGCAGAAAGGTAGAAGGAGAAGATGCTAGTTAATTATTGAAGACTTATGCTACACAGGGAGCAGAAAGGTAGAAGGAGAAGATGCTAGTTAATTATTGAAGACCTATGCTACACAGGGAGCTGAAAGGTAGAAGGAGAAGATGCTAGTTAATTATTGAAGACCTATGCTACACAGGGAGCAGAAAGGTAGAAGGAGAAGATGCTAGTTAATTATTGAAGACTTATGCTACACAGGGAGCAGAAAGGTAGAAGGAGAAGATGCTAGTTAATTATTGAAGACCTATGCTACACAGGGAGCTGAAAGGTAGAAGGAGAAGATGCTAGTTAATTATTGAAGACCTATGCTACACAGGGAGCAGAAAGGTAGAAGGAGAAGATGCTAGTTAGTTATTGAAGACCTATGCTACACAGGGAGCAGAAAGATAGAAGGAGAAGATGCTAGTTAATTATTGAAGACTTATGCTTCACAGGGAGCTGAAAGGTAGAAGGAGAAGATGCTAGTTAATTATTGAAGACCTATGCTACACAGGGAGCAGAAAGGTAGAAGGAGAAGATGCTAGTTAATTATTGAAGACCTATGCTACACAGGGAGCAGAAAGGTAGAAGGAGAAGATGCTAGTTAATTATTGAAGACCTATACTACACAGGGAGCAGAAAGGTAGAAGGAGAAGATGCTAGTTAATTATTGAAGACCTATACTACACAGGGAACAGAAAGGTAGAAGGAGAAGATGCTAGTTAATTATTGAAGACCTATACTACACAGGGAGCAGAAAGGTAGAAGGAGAAGATGCTAGTTAATTATTGAAGACCTATGCTACACAGGGAGCAGAAAGGTAGAAGGAGAAGATGCTAGTTAATTATTGAAGACCTATGCTACACAGGGAGCTGAAAGGTAGAAGGAGAAGATGCTAGTTAGTTATTGAAGACCTATGCTACACAGGGAGCTGAAAGGTAGAAGGAGAAGATGCTAGTTAATTATTGAAGACCTATGCTACACAGGGAGCTGAAAGGTAGAAGGAGAAGATGCTAGTTAATTATTGAAGACTTATGCTACACAGGGAGCAGAAAGGTAGAAGGAGAAGATGCTAGTTAATTATTGAAGACCTATGCTACACAGGGAGCTGAAAGGTAGAAGGAGAAGATGCTAGTTAGTTATTGAAGACTTATGCTACACAGGGAGCAGAAAGGTAGAAGGAGAAGATGCTAGTTAATTATTGAAGACTTATGCTACACAGGGAGCTGAAAGGTAGAAGGAGAAGATGCTAGTTAATTATTGAAGACTTATGCTACACAGGGAGCAGAAAGGTAGAAGGAGAAGATGCTAGTTAATTATTGAAGACTTATGCTACACAGGAGCTGAAAGGTAGAAGGAGAAGATGCTAGTTAATTATTGAAGACCTATGCTACACAGGGAGCTGAAAGGTAGAAGGAGAAGATGCTAGTTAGTTATTGAAGACCTATGCTACACAGGGAGCTGAAAGGTAGAAGGAGAAGATGCTAGTTAGTTATTGAAGACTTATGCTACACAGGGAGCTGAAAGGTAGAAGGAGAAGATGCTAGTTAGTTATTGAAGACTTATGCTACACAGGGAGCAGAAAGGTAGAAGGAGAAGATGCTAGTTAATTATTGAAGACTTATGCTACACAGGGAGCAGAAAGGTAGAAGGAGAAGATGCTAGTTAGTTATTGAAGACTTATGCTACACAGGGAGCTGAAAGGTAGAAGGAGAAGATGCTAGTTAGTTATTGAAGACTTATGCAACACAGGGAGCTGAAAGGTAGAAGGAGAAGATGCTAGTTAGTTATTGAAGACTTATGCTACACAGGGAGCTGAAAGGTAGAAGGAGAAGATGCTAGTTAATTATTGAAGACTTATGCTACACAGGGAGCTGAAAGGTAGAAGGAGAAGATGCTAGTTAATTATTGAAGACTTATGCTACACAGGGAGCTGAAAGGTAGAAGGAGAAGATGCTAGTTAGTTATTGAAGACTTATGCTACACAGGGAGCTGAAAGGTAGAAGGAGAAGATGCTAGTTAATTATTGAAGACCTATGCTACACAGGGAGCAGAAAGGTAGAAGGAGAAGATGCTAGTTAATTATTGAAGACCTATGCTACACAGGGAGCAGAAAGGTAGAAGGAGAAGATGCTAGTTAGTTATTGAAGACTTATGCTACACAGGGAGCAGAAAGGTAGAAGGAGAAGATGCTAGTTAATTATTGAAGACTTATGCTACACAGGGAGCAGAAAGGTAGAAGGAGAAGATGCTAGTTAATTATTGAAGACTTATGCTACACAGGGAGCTGAAAGGTAGAAGGAGAAGATGCTAGTTAATTATTGAAGACCTATGCTACACAGGGAGCTGAAAGGTAGAAGGAGAAGATGCTAGTTAATTATTGAAGACCTATGCTACACAGGGAGCAGAAAGGTAGAAGGAGAAGATGCTAGTTAGTTATTGAAGACTTATGCTACACAGGGAGCTGAAAGGTAGAAGGAGAAGATGCTAGTTAGTTATTGAAGACCTATACTACACAGGGAGCAGAAAGGTAGAAGGAGAAGATGCTAGTTAATTATTGAAGACTTATGCTACACAGGGAGCAGAAAGGTAGAAGGAGAAGATGCTAGTTAATTATTGAAGACTTATGCTACACAGGGAGCTGAAAGGTAGAAGGAGAAGATGCTAGTTAATTATTGAAGACCTATGCTACACAGGGAGCTGAAAGGTAGAAGGAGAAGATGCTAGTTAATTATTGAAGACCTATGCTACACAGGGAGCAGAAAGGTAGAAGGAGAAGATGCTAGTTAGTTATTGAAGACTTATGCTACACAGGGAGCTGAAAGGTAGAAGGAGAAGATGCTAGTTAGTTATTGAAGACTTATGCTACACAGGGAGCTGAAAGGTAGAAGGAGAAGATGCTAGTTAGTTATTGAAGACTTATGCTACACAGGGAGCTGAAAGGTAGAAGGAGAAGATGCTAGTTAATTATTGAAGACCTATACTACACAGGGAGCTGAAAGGTAGAAGGAGAAGATGCTAGTTAATTATTGAAGACCTATACTACACAGGGAGCAGAAAGGTAGAAGGAGAAGATGCTAGTTAATTATTGAAGACCTATACTACACAGGGAGCAGAAAGGTAGAAGGAGAAGATGCTAGTTAGTTATTGAAGACCTATACTACACAGGGAGCAGAAAGGTAGAAGGAGAAGATGCTAGTTAATTATTGAAGACCTATGCTACACAGGGAGCAGAAAGGTAGAAGGAGAAGATGCTAGTTAGTTATTGAAGACCTATGCTACACAGGGAGCAGAAAGGTAGAAGGAGAAGATGCTAGTTAGTTATTGAAGACCTATGCTACACAGGGAGCAGAAAGGTAGAAGGAGAAGATGCTAGTTAGTTATTGAAGACCTATGCTACACAGGGAGCAGAAAGGTAGAAGGAGAAGATGCTAGTTAGTTATTGAAGACCTATGCTACACAGGGAGCAGAAAGGTAGAAGGAGAAGATGCTAGTTAGTTATTGAAGACCTATGCTACACAGGGAGCAGAAAGGTAGAAGGAGAAGATGCTAGTTAGTTATTGAAGACCTATGCTACACAGGGAGCTGAAAGGTAGAAGGAGAAGATGCTAGTTAATTATTGAAGACTTATGCTACACAGGGAGCTGAAAGGTAGAAGGAGAAGATGCTAGTTAGTTATTGAAGACCTATACTACACAGGGAGCAGAAAGGTAGAAGGAGAAGATGCTAGTTAGTTATTGAAGACTTATGCTACACAGGGAGCAGAAAGGTAGAAGGAGAAGATGCTAGTTAGTTATTGAAGACTTATGCTACACAGGGAGCAGAAAGGTAGAAGGAGAAGATGCTAGTTAATTATTGAAGACCTATGCTACACAGGGAGCAGAAAGGTAGAAGGAGAAGATGCTAGTTAGTTATTGAAGACTTATGCTACACAGGGAGCAGAAAGGTAGAAGGAGAAGATGCTAGTTAATTATTGAAGACTTATGCTACACAGGGAGCTGAAAGGTAGAAGGAGAAGATGCTAGTTAATTATTGAAGACTTATGCTACACAGGGAGCAGAAAGGTAGAAGGAGAAGATGCTAGTTAATTATTGAAGACCTATGCTACACAGGGAGCAGAAAGGTAGAAGGAGAAGATGCTAGTTAGTTATTGAAGACTTATGCTACACAGGGAGCAGAAAGGTAGAAGGAGAAGATGCTAGTTAGTGTGTGCATGCAATTTGTTGTGATACCAACCATATTTTTAAACAAAATGTGTCCAGGTCAAGGAGAAATATGACCATTAGATCATATTCCCCATAGGCCTAACAAGGATGAAACCTCAACTTGGTTATTTTTGGTTTACAAGATAGGGGGGTCTACAAAAAATAGCTTCTTATCCATCACCTCAGTGACCTTTCCATTCAAATGGGAATGGTTCCCATGTCTTTCAGTTTCATACAATTATATTATTTCCTATAATAAAAAAAAAATATAAAATATAAAAAAAAATATACTATGCAATCCATTTTTGACAATAGAAACAAGAAAAAGAGTTCTTAAAGGTTATGTAGAGCCAGTCTTAACATATTGTTGTGAATCATGGACAATAGGACAACAGACAAGAAAATCACCGGAGTCTGCTGGGAGTCTGTAGAAATGTGTGGTTTTACAGAAGAATGTTGAGAGTACCATGGACAGCTAAGAAGAGTAATGAAGATGTTCTGAGACAGGTCAAAGCAAAAAGAGAGCTAATTTCCAATATTAGGAAGAAACAATCATAATTTTTTGGCCATGTAATGAGAAGAGAACAACTGGAATATATTGTAACAACTGGAAAAATTGATGGACAAAGAGATAGAGGGAGGCAAAGAGAAAAAAATAACAGACAGCTTAAGAGAATGGCTTGGCAGAAGGTCAACAACAGAAATGATAAATAGTTGCCGAGATCGAAAGTTGTGGAGAGACATGACCACCTACGCCAGTAGGCCCAGTACTTGATGATGATGATGATGATGATAATACAAAATTGTGACCAGCAATTCTGTTGAAATATTATCATTTTCTATTTATAACTCTATGTAGATGCACTTAGTTTATTATGCTGCAGAACTGACAATTCAAAAATTGTCAGAATCGGCCATGAAAGACTTTACAAAATGGTGATTGCCAGACTGACATCAGCAAAAAAACAAGCCATTTCACCCTGAAACATATAAGGAATATGGTGTTGGTGCTCATATTATTTTTACCAAGACACCTTCAATGAAGATTGCAACAGACCTCTTGTCTTTAGTCTATTTCACAACTACTGTTCTATCTCTGCATTCAATATTATAGGGGAGTGAAGTATTACATTTATACGAACAAAAGCAAAGTTGTGACTGAAAGTAAATGGCATATCAGGAACTTCATGGAGCTGATAGGTCACCTACTTGGATATGATCCAGAAATTGTATTAGCTGTCATGTCATGGACCTCAAAAGAGATGGAGATGAACAATGTGGCTGAGACCTCTGGAAGCAGACACACATAATGTTGATTCTCTTGGAAAAAACCACAAATATATGATGGACACCAGAGCCATGCCAGCAAATGTCAATTTTATGTTTTAGGCTACAGATTACAAAGAAGAGTTAATTAATAAGAAATAGTCATGAGCTAATTTGCAGCTGATTAATCACACATCAAATTTGCCCAAGGTATTATTTTTTATATAAGTTTGAGAAGACTAGATTTGAAATGTTGATAAATGAACTTGCATTGTTTTAGTTTGTACCTTTTACAAATTGAACCATGATTTTTTCAATCAATATTTCTCTCTGACATTCTAGAATGTAACAAATTCCTTCGGGATATACATCACAAGCAAGAATGTTGATGTGGCCTATGGGAACCGATGATACTTTTGATGAAATCCCTAACTATGATGGACATGTTGACCATCTCAGCTTGGACAGCAAAAATGAGGAAATATCAGAATCACAGTATGTGATTTCTTATGTCTCATACATACTCATAACACGCTTTCTATCTCAGGATCGTACAAAAGCAAACACAGCAAAGAGATGACCTTCCACAAACTGGGGCAAGGGCAATGGAGATTATGTGTTTCTCAGAATTTTCCTTCAGTCTATCTTTTTGTCTTTTCCATCATAAGACGGCACATAGGACAGAGGTTCTAGACTCTTTGTATCCGATGATCTTTGTTATCGAGCATCAGACCTCGCACACCACCCACATTGTATCTGCACACGACTCTGTTCTGGGCAAGTTCTTCAACCTCAGTGAGAGAGCAAATGCCTGCTGTTGTTGCCCCTTGCCTGAGTGTTCTATTTTATGTTTCTCTAGGTTGGCTTTTTAATGTTTTACCCACTGGTCCCCATTTCAGAGCTTGCTTTGAGATTCTCTTGTTGTCTCTTCTCATCACATGGCCATCATAAGACCACCTACTTCTCTTGTTGTCTCTTCTCATCACATGGCCATCATAAGACCACCTACTTCTCTTGTTGTCTCTTCTCATCACATGGCCATCATAAGACCACCTACTTCTCTTGTTGTCTCTTCTCATCACATGGCCATCATAAGACCACCTTCTTCTCTTGTTGTCTCTTCTCATCACATGGCCATCATAAGACCACCTTCTTCTCTTGTTGTCTCTTCTCATCACTTGGCCATCATAAGACCACCTTCTTCTCTTGTTGTCTCTTCTCATCACATGGCCATCATAAGACCACCTTCTTCTCTTGTTGTCTCTTCTCATCACTTGGCCATCATAAGACCACCTTCTTCTCTTGTTGTCTCTTCTCATCACATGGCCATCATAAGACCACCTTCTTCTCTTGTTGTCTCTTCTCATCACATGGCCATCATAAGACCACCTTCTTCTCTTGTTGTCTCTTCTCATCACATGGCCATCATAAGACCACCTTCTTCTCTTGTTGTCTCTTCTCATCACTTGGCCATCATAAGACCACCTTCTTCTCTTGTTGTCTCTTCTCATCACATGGCCATCATAAGACCACCTACTTCTCTTGTTGTCTCTTCTCATCACATGGCCATCATAAGACCACCTACTTCTCTTGTTGCCTCTTCTCATCACATGGCCATCATAAGACCACCTACTTCTCTTGTTGTCTCTTCTCATCACATTGGCCATCATAAGACCACCTACTTCTCTTGTTGCCTCTTCTCATCACATGGCCATCATAAGACCACCTACTTCTCTTGTTGTCTCTTCTCATCACATGGCCATCATAAGACCACCTTCTTCTCTTGTTGTCTCTTCTCATCACATGGCCATCATAAGACCACCTACTTCTCTTGTTGCCTCTTCTCATCACTTGGCCATCATAAGACCACCTTCTTCTCTTGTTGTCTCTTCTCATCACTTGGCCATCATAAGACCACCTTCTTCTCTTGTTGTCTCTTCTCATCACATGGCCATCATAAGACCACCTACTTCTCTTGTTGCCTCTTCTCATCACATGGCCATCATAAGACCACCTACTTCTCTTGTTGTCTCTTCTCATCACATGGCCATCATAAGACCACCTTCTTCTCTTGTTGTCTCTTCTCATCACATGGCCATCATAAGACCACCTTCTTCTCTTGTTGTCTCTTCTCATCACTTGGCCATCATAAGACCACCTTCTTCTCTTGTTGTCTCTTCTCATCACATGGCCATCATAAGACCACCTTCTTCTCTTGTTGTCTCTTCTCATCACATGGCCATCATAAGACCACCTTCTTCTCTTGTTGCCTCTTCTCATCACATGGCCATCATAAGACCACCTACTTCTCTTGTTGTCTCTTCTCATCACATGGCCATCATAAGACCACCTACTTCTCTTGTTGCCTCTTCTCATCACATGGCCATCATAAGACCACCTACTTCTCTTGTTGTCTCTTCTCATCACATGGCCATCATAAGACCACCTACTTCTCTTGTTACTTCTTCTCATCACATGGCCATCATAAGACCACCTACTTCTCTTGTTGTCTCTTCTCATCACATGGCCATCATAAGACCACCTTCTTCTCTTGTTGTCTCTTCTCATCACATGGCCATCATAAGACCACCTACTTCTCTTGTTGCCTCTTCTCATCACTTGGCCATCATAAGACCACCTTCTTCTCTTGTTGTCTCTTCTCATCACTTGGCCATCATAAGACCACCTTCTTCTCTTGTTGTCTCTTCTCATCACATGGCCATCATAAGACCACCTTCTTCTCTTGTTGTCTCTTCTCATCACATGGCCATCATAAGACCACCTACTTCTCTTGTTGTCTCTTCTCATCACATGGCCATAATAAGACCACCTTCTTCTCTTGTTGTCTCTTCTCATCACATGGCCATCATAAGACCACCTTCTTCTCTTGTTGTCTCTTCTCATCACATGGCCATCATAAGACCACCTTCTTCTCTTGTTGTCTCTTCTCATCACATGGCCATCATAAGACCACATTCTTCTCTTGTTGTCTCTTCTCATCACTTGGCCATCATAAGACCACCTTCTTCTCTTGTTGCCTCTTCTCATCACATGGCCATCATAAGACCACCTTCTTCTCTTGTTGTCTCTTCTCATCACTTGGCCATCATAAGACCACCTTCTTCTCTTGTTGTCTCTTCTCATCACTTGGCCATCATAAGACCACCTACTTCTCTTGTTGTCTCTTCTCATCACTTGGCCATCATAAGACCACCTACTTCTCTTGTTGCCTCTTCTCATCACATGGCCATAATAAGACCACCTTCTTCTCTTGATAATAATTGATATTTGATATTTTTTGTCATTTCTCTTATTTCTGCCCCAGTCTTAAATTAATTCCATGGTATACAAAGTCTTTTCCTCAAACATTTGTTAATTCCCCTTTCTGTCTCAGTTTATTCCAAAGGAACACATTTGAGCTACATTTAGTATCATTCTGACTGTAAGGACCTTCAACAGATCACTACCGCCTTATGCTATTCATAGCGCTGGTAATAAAGCACAGGTACCTTTTAAAATATCAGACTTGATAAATGTCTCTTTATAAAAATCAGAATCACAATATTGAATATGTGGTTTGTTATAATCTCAGACAGAAGTGAAATCACTTTATGTGGTTTGTTATGTCTCATTAGGCATTGATATAAAAGAATTGCACTGTGTTTTTCCATCTTTAGGTCAAGTGCATCCATTATCATCACATATCTGTTGTAATGAATATCATTTCATGATTTTTTCAATGATTATTTATTTCAGAATACTTTTGATCATTTTCTTATCGATTGCCAGCTAATTGTAATAAATTGTGTCTGTTATATTACAGTTTGGTATGAGCCAGCTCTGAAAGTCTCAGCTAAGATCGATCAGGTCTGACAGTATGCAACACAATAGATGTTCTACAATAAAATGGGGGTCTATGCATTCAAACATTTCCAGTATATTATCTGTAAAAATTTGCTCCTCAGACGTTCCTCTACCACAAAGTGCTAGGGGACCCTGTGTTCCCATATCCCAATGAGCTCTTCTAGTGGTAGCAATGCTGCCAAGGGATTACCCAAGCTAGACTGGTCAAAAGAATGGGACCCCCCTATTCCATTTCTTCATGGTGCCTCTAGTAACAGAACCTGCCTAGTCTGGTCAAGTGAGTAGGATTCGAAGAGGGAAGGCAACCTGGTCCTCAAAAATTGTGTGCTGAAGTTGGATACATTGGGCCACTAGACACAGATAAGCCAGAACACAATGCATCTACACCCACTTAATGTTCTTCTAAGTATGGATGATTATCCATTCCTTTCATAGTCACCGGGTAAATGCCTGAGACCAGGAGCTGAATTTTGCGTGTTAATCCATTTTTTTCCCTGGCAGCCATGTGCACAGGAGTCCTGCACAGGCAGATAACTCTATCTTTGGAGGTACTCTTATTTGTTCCATCGATGATAATTGATGTTTCAACCCAGGCCTCACTGTTGAGAACAGGGGTAGTTGCCACAGAAAGAAAAAGGCAAATATAAATCCCAACTGGTGCAGCCCGGATTTGAACTCACAAGCTCTCTCTCGAGAGACCAGCATTTTGCCTAGGGAACAACCAGCCCCCCCGCACCCCCCTCCTCCTTCCCCCCTCCTCCTTCCCCCCTCCGAACCACTTTTAGTTTATACATAATTAAATTGAAGATGTGAATTTCCCACTACCTAGTTCACATGATATAACATCTTAGGTCACAAGTGTAGACTGTATTTGTTTTCATTATGAAGCATTTCAAGAATTTAACCCTAGATTATGATACATACACGGAAAACCGGTCAATATGGCGGATAGGCAGCAAGAACCATTGCGGCTCAGTCTGAAAAGACTTCCTTGTTGCAGTTTCCTCATATTCCAAGTCCGGCTTGCTGCCAGAGCTACTGAGTTTGTGCTCTGTGCACACTGTGAACTGTGTTTTTAATCCGGATCGTGTTTCGATATTCCGATTACTAACGATGAATGCCGTTGGTGAGACATCAAACAAATCTTTGTAACACAGGATAGACAGTGAACAATGCTTTGAGGGTGCCGAACATATGGTTGAATTGATAGACTTACAATGACAGCGTGAATAGACAACACAACACCTCAGGCAGCCACGGTGCCATGCATTCAAATTTCAGGCCATAGATCTAATGTAACCAAGGAAATGATGACAGCATCCGATTCCCGTGTGTCAGCTTGGGTAAACACGCAGCTGTGTAGCAAAGGTTCAAAGAAAATACTATTTTTGAAACTCCAATTGTAATATTTAAGTGGTAGTAATCTACGACATAATCGTGAAAACGTAACAAACAGATATATATCATTTGGTTATCGTTAGTCGAAGACCCCAGTATCACTGCAACTGAATTAAAATCCATAATTGCTCAACCATCCATGCCAGTGGAATCCTTCGAATTAAAACTCATCTCATTGAAGGATCCAAACAAAGAAAGGCAGCTGCAATCCCCATCATAGCAGCTACAGCACATGTCAAAAGACATAAGGCCAAGTGGCACCGAAAGTGAACACAGCTGAACTGTCCTTCATCATATGATATATGTATACATACATCTTCTATACTGAGTTCATTTTGTTAAGAAGGTCACAATGTTGAGATGAATTATCCCAGTAATACTATTGGTAGCAGGTGAGAGTTGTTACAGTCCCATGGTGTGTTTTCTATGCATTTTTTTTTTAAAAGCCAGATTTTATATTTTGCATTATTTGAAATCGAACAATTTTGCCAAGAATGCCATGCGATTCCTTACTATACAGTGATTATATTAAAAGAGGAGAAAGGAGAAGAGCAAGCGATAGACCCAGAGTAAAACGAATAGATAACATCAATAACAATTGGCATTTATTTTAACAACATCAATTGGTAATTATTGAAGCCGCCAAATGGGTGAGAACCTGAACTTTAAATTTCCCTCGATTCCTGAACGTGTGCAAGAGAAAGAGAAGAAGATATTTTCAAGATGTGTTCTAGAGTTTAAAGACCCACTTGACAAGTGGCCTGTGGAGTTGTGGTTGCCTCAACTGTTAGAGGTGTGAATTCCATCTTGAATATTTAGTCTGATATGGGAATGCAGTAACACGACCTCTTCAAACCAAACCGAAGCCAATTCAATCTGCGATGTCCTATTTTGAGTCTGAGTTATTTGTGGTCTTAACAACTTCCTTTTATTTTGATGTCTTCTCATGATATTTTGTCTAAATCCTTTCTTTTTGGTGCCTTCTTAGCTAGTTTGTTGGTTTTCTCATTTCCAGCTAAGCTATGAAATCTATTTCATCATTTCAAGGTTTCAAACTCCAGAACAAAAATAGTATGAAAAATTAATTTGTTTATTATGTTTATCTTAAGAATAATGTAGCTCTTTGTTTTATATCCAAATCCAGACATCCACAGGAATATCCAGAAATGCCAGAGGAAAAGATAAACTGGCAAGAGCAGATTCATATGATTCATCTTCGCAGCCACTTGAATAAGTTGTTGGAAACATTGAGGCATGCTCAGTATATAGCAGATAAAACAAGGTAAGACTGATGTCACAGAATCTCTGCCAGATTTGATACCTAATGAAGGTTAATTTGATAAAAAAAAATAGACTTCAAAACTGTCTTTAAAGTCAGTAATGAGATCTAAAGGTGAAAGAATGTCCTGTAACTTCATTTACATTTATCAACTTGTGTTCTGTAGTTCTTTATTCACTTTCAGCTGTTTCAAAGCTTCATTTATTTTCTCCTTTCCGTCCATAGATTTATTGTATTCATCCAGATTTCAAGGACTGCAATGTTCTTTTCTTATTTAATGTCCTTGTTTCTACACCATACAACAATATTGAGTAGATATAACACTTTATTATTCTAAATGGCTGGGTGGACTAGAAGTAAGATATCAGCCTCTGGACAGGATGGTCCTAGGTTCAGATCTCGCCAGAAGTAGTGGGAAGTTTTCTGTTTGAATCCACAGATTTTTTGTGGCTTTACCTCTCCTGGGACCTGGGTATTGAGACCTAGCCCTCTCAGACAGAGCAAAGAACAGAAGTTATTGCCTGGGCAAAAGTTTATAAAAGGGATACAAATCTATTCATTTTACCGCTTCATTTTCAAGATCTTCGCTGGTGCTTTTGAGCTGAAACCATCTTCATTGCTTTCACTAGCATGCAGTAGAAGTACTGCTGTTCTAGTGTCACCACACTTCAAGATCTTCTCTCACGTACTTCTCTGCATGGAACAACAACAGCCGTCATTAAATAGCAAAGAGTTTATTCATCATCACGCTTCATCTGAACAATAAATAATCATGAAGATAATCTTGACATTGTGTCACCACACTTCACAAAAATCTGTCTCGCATACTTAGTTGTGTGCAACAATAACAGTTGTCATAAGAACAGCAATATAATTAGTCATCATCATGCTTCATCTGAACAATAAATAATCTTGAAGATAATCTTGACATTGTGTCACCACACTTCACAAAAATCTGTCTCGCATACTTAGTTGTGTGCAACAATAACAGTTGTCATAAGAACAGCAATATAATTAGTCATCATCACGCTTCATCTGAACAATAAATAATCTTGAAGATAATCTTGACATTGTGTCACCACACTTCACAAAAATCTGTCTCTCATACTTAGTTGTGTGCAACAATAACAGTTGTCATAAGAACAGCAATATAATTAGTCATCATCACGCTTCATCTGAACAATAAATAATCTTGAAGATAATCTTGACATTGTGTCACCACACTTCACAAAAATCTGTCTCTCATACTTAGTTGTGTGCAACAATAACAGTTGTCATAAGAACAGCAATATAATTAGTCATCATGACACTTCATCTGAACAATATCAATAATATATCTTCAGAAAGGGTCTTGACATCATGTCACCACACCTCACGAAAATCTGTCTCTCATACCTCGCTGCATGGCTGAGCTTGACTAAACTTTTACTAAAGAGAGAGACTGAGCTTGACTAAGCTATTACTAACGAGAGAGAGCTTTTACTAACCAGTGAGAGAGCGTGGCTGACCAGTGAGAGAGTGATTTTTCTGCATCTTAGCTTTTTATATTTCCTAATCTCAAGCTCCTTCGCGCATCCAATCAAATTTCGCCCCTCCAAATTCCTTTGTCTCCTATTTGCCAAAACAATACGTCACAGCCTTTTTATCCATGAGAACCTTCCAGATCGCTCTCCTTGAACTTTCGACCTTGGACACATTTGTGGATCTATTAAAATGATCTAACTCTGTCCTCACCTGTGCTATTCCCACAATCCTCTCGCCCATAGACACTCTAACAGGTATACTATTACACTGCATCCTGAGGGAGGTTCTGGGATGGGGATCTAAACACTATGGAGTACTTCAGTATGCAATGTAGATGATGATCTGTCAACCAAATTAAACTTTATTATTCTCAGTTTTAATCCACAGGTTATTTGCTTTGACTTTGTATCACTAATGTTTTGTCTCTCACATACTCACAAAACACATGTACACACATACACACACACAAACAAATACTCCTTTGACTGTTTTCCTTTTGAATAAATTTCTTAAAACCTCTTGCAGTGTTTTGAAAACACTAGTCTGCACATTTTCAAAAGTGGCATGGTTCAGAAATGAATTCCATTTTAATGATTTTTCAATATTTAAATTCACATAAAATGTTTTTAAAATGAACATTTATACCTTTTCCATCATAATTCAGTGGCTTTTCAACTCCTCTTAACTTGTTTCTTGTTTTGAAGTCATGAGAGATCTCTTGTCACTGTCTAGCAATATCTACAAGGATTGAAGGACCCCAACATTCCTGAACCCTTGTCTCCACAGCAGCAATGTCTAACCACCATGCTCATCGCTCACTGCTCCACTGTTTAGTGGAAAGAAATTGAGATGTGAGTGCAAGAAATCAATCTTCAGAGATATATTACAGCCAAGCATGTTTTCTACATCGGAAGGTGATTTTCTACAATTTCCTGGTGGTTATCTGCTTCTGTTGTTTCCAATAAAATTTCTTGCCACTGACTGAAATGCCATCCATGCAACCTTTTCTCTGCCTTGAAACATGCAAAGGAACTCATCATCTGCAATAAGTTTATACATTTTGGGACCAACAATTATTTCCTTTATTTTAGCTTCACTCCTTGGAAATTTTCTGAGAAAAGTCTCTCCTGTGTAATCCATTGCCTTGACAAAGTGGCTTTTGACCTAAATCACTCTCTTCTTCATTCCTGGATTTTATGCTCATCAGATCCACCCTTTCATGCAGTTTCTTTGCATTTATGAATGTATGCAAGTATATCTAGTGCAAAAAATAAGAAATTTAGCCCCTCAACCAAAAGTCTCATTTATAGTCAGAAGGAGAACGTAGGTGGGTGTATGTGGGGAGCCAGTAGTGGGGTGTGATAAACACTCCAAGGTATGTTGACAGCTTTACAAGGAAGGAACACAACACAATACTGATGTTTCGTCCTGTGGCCTTCTTCAGAATACTAGGACAACGACAATAAATGGTGAAGCACAGTTATCTATAACTACATGTTAGATGATCAAGTGGAGGGAGAGGTGGACAGAGAGAGGAAAGTAAGGTGTTGAAATAGGAAAGGAGAGAGAGATGTGTGTGCTACATGAGGGGAGATAGGCGCGTCAAGATATATAAAATAGAAAGATTAGAAAATGAGGAAGATCTCGAGACTAAAGAGTAGAAATTAAATAGAAATTATCATTAAAAGTATATGAAAATGACTTAGCTCAAACGACTGATCTGTCCTCCGTGAAGAGATTCATCTAAATGACCGGGTGTGTTCAGGCTACATCCGGAAAGCATCACGTGTCGTAAACACGTGAGGATAAGATAGACAAAGGACAAGGGTCATGAGATACCAGCCAGACTGCTGAGTAAACAATGGCCAGAGGAAAGGTAGAAGCCCAAAACAATGGCTCGGGTGGGGCATGTCTGCGTGCAAACAAAGAACGGGAGGGAGGGGAAGAAGGAGATAAGTGGCATCATAAATCTACTAGGACAATACAGGAGGGTCACATGTGGTGACAAGAAATAATCAAAGAATCACAAAGCAAGCACTTAAGTGGGAAATGACCAGAAAAATAAAAAGATACCAACCTCAAGAGATCCTGAGAAGAACACTGATGAGAGAAACAAAGATAGCAGGCATCAGCACCCTTAATGAGAAACTTTTACAGAATAGGGATATATGAGAAGGTACACTGTGAGCCCTGTATGATGACTGATGGCACTAGAAGGATGTAACATTTAAGATAAGATGTAAGTTAGCAAGTGTATGTGTGTGACTATCAGCATTTGTTGAGCTCATGAATAATTCTTCTATCTCAGGGAAGAACTGAAAAAATGCAGGTGCCAGATTGAGCAGTATGAGGATGAGAAAGAAAAATTACAGAAAGAAATCCAAACCAATGAAAATGAGGGAAACAAGTAAGTCAAAAATGTTTAAGATGGTGAACTTGTCAGATTTTGTAAACAAGTTAAACATATTAAGTACAATAGGTCACTCAGTCTGCCAGGAAAGCTTTCCAGTGACAGTTCAAAATCAATGAACAAGTTGCATTTTGCTCCCAAAGCAAGATTTATTTTTTAAAAATGATAAAATTCCATCAAATTCTTTTATGATTTAATGTTTACAGTATGCACCTCCTGTTTTAAGAAAAAAAAATATATTTCTCTATTTAACTCACTATTATGTGTTCATTTTTGCTTCTCAAAGATAAAGTTGATAAGAATGTTGAAACCATAACAAAGGGGAAAGAGAGACAGATCAAAGATAACCTAACATAAGACTGTGGTAACAAAGATGAAAAGTCTAGCAGGCTTGGGGCATCCTTTGAGAAAGACCAAGTACTACATCAAGTGGAGAAACTTTGTTGTTCTACAGAACGACTCAAGATATAATGAACGCTGGCTGTTTTCTCTGTCTAGACCAAGAGAAGAAGAAGTAGAAGCAAAACAATCTACAACAGTTAGCAAATTCTGCAGAGTAATGCCACATTCTATACAACTGTCATCATTTTTTTCAGGGCAGCAGTTCCAAGATTACAATCAGCGCTGAAACGTGTGTGCAAAGAGCTTGAAGCTGAACAAAAGCTGGGAGTTGTGATTAAAGATCAACTAGAGCAAGCAGAGTATGCTGCCTTCTTAACTCAACAATTTATTGACTAATCTCACTGCAAAAGTGCTCAGTCTCTGTCATTATGTTGTAAATAATATTTATATTCATGGCTCAACTCTGTAAATCCAGTCCATGATTTTAAAGTTTCATATCTAAATATTATTTTATCTTCTCTCCTCCCCCCTTTTTCCACAATTGCCATTAAAAGTATTTTCATGTTGTGTAACATTATATTTCCAATTTAGTTTATAATAATTTCTCAAGATGTAATTAGGAGCAACATTTATATGCAGGAGTTTGAACTGATTGTCGTTATATAGTTAATAGTTTCTGGTTAGATAATTCTGTCCAAAAAAGCAAAAAAATAATTTTGAAATTGAGTTAAGCAGCAGCCTTGTTATGAAATTTATCTTTCATCGATCTACTCATTTGTCTCCTACTTGTGCCATGTTTTACTGAAATTTCTTGTAGTCTCAGTATTACAGTTTTATCTTTTATGTGTGTCTTCATCAATTATTGGTAGTTTAGTGATCTTGAAGTGTTTTCATTAACCTCACTGTAAACGACATTGAAGGGCCCAGGGAAGACATAAGCACATGGGAAGATAATATCACTGAAATTTCACATAAGCACATGGGAAGATAATATCACTGAAATTTCACATAAGCACATGGGAAGATAATATCACTGAAATTTCACATAAGCACATGGGAAGATAATATCACTGAAATTTCTAGTGATATGAGCTTGCATCTGCCAGTGACACACCTGGCCTTGGATAGAAATCTGCAGCTGCATCCAACTCCTCAAGACAAATGTAAATAGATCAAGTATAGATGTACTTTTACTAGATTTCTATGGATAACCATTAACTTTGTGATGAAAAGGCTTTAGAGCTCTGCAGCATGAGATAATCTAATTTTCTGAAAAAAGGACATGCTCCATTTGAGCAAGCAATTTGATCTTTTAGTTTTTTGACACTCTCGTGTATGTGTGTGGGGGGGGGGGGGAGAGAAAGATACCAAAACACATCTGGTTCATGCTGAGATGCAGGCGTTCCTCACAGAACCAGAACTGGAAGTTGTCAGCGATCCACAGCTGATGGCTAGCGCCAGGATCGGTGAACCAGAACCATCCAGACCCTGCTCCACCTCTCCGTGGTGCCTCTAGTAACAGATTAACTTGTCTAGTCTGGCCAAGCGAGTAGGGATCGAAGAGGGAAGACAACCCGGTACTCAAAAATGTCATGCTGAAGTTGGATGTATTGGGCAGAAAGGTGCAAATATCACAGTTATACTGCAAACCACAACACAACGTAGACATGCCCACTTAACGTCATTTTAAGGGCGGATGATGAAGAGATGTACTCCTTTAGTCATCGGGTGAACGCAAGCAAGCAGCAGCATATCTCAGCATGCTGCTGCATTATAAGTCAGAAATGTTACAAAACATTTAACTGGAATATATTATCAGTCTATATGATCAGCTATGCTACCATACTAACAAGAAAATACAAACTATGGAGATCAAATGTTATCATAACATTTTTGGCATCTCTTACTAGCAAAACAATGCAACAAGCAATACATGATGATCTTTTGAATATTGTGAAGAAACACAAAATTAAATGGTTTGGTCATGTATCTTGTTTGTCTGGTCTAACAAAGACCGTTCTACAAGAAACTATGAAAGTAGCAAAAAGGAGAGGTAGGCAGAGAAAGAGATGAGAAGATAACATCAAAGAATGGACAGGTTTTGACTTACAGAGTCCCAAAGAATGATTGAAGATAGAGATAAATGGAGAAGGTTGACAATGTCTGTCAGTGGTGTCCCAATTACCCTAATTACCCTCAGGTTGACAATGTCTGTCAGTGGTGCCCCAATTACCCTAATTACCCTCAGTTGACAATGTCTGTCAGTGGTGCCCCAATTACCCTCAGGTTGACAATGTCTGTCAGTGGTGCCCCAATTACCCTCAGGTTGACAATGTCTGTCAGTGGTGCCCCAATTACCCTAATTACCCTCAGTTGACAATGTCTGTCAGTGGTGCCCCAATTACCCTCAGGTTGACAATGTCTGTCAGTGGTGCCCCAATTACCCTCAGGTTGACAATGTCTGTCAGTAGTGCCCCAATTACCCTCAGGTTGACAATGTCTGTCAGTGGTGCCCCAATTACCCTCAGGTTGGCAATGTCTGTCAGTAGTGCCCCAATTACCCTCAGGTTGACAATGTCTGTTAGTAGTGCCCCAATTACCCTCAGGTTGACAATGTCTGTCAGTAGTGCCCCAATTACCCTCAGGTTGACAATATCTGTCAGTGGTGCCCCAATTACCCTCAGGTTGACAATGTCTGTCAGTGATGCCCCAATTACCCTCAGGTTGGCAATGTCTGTCAGTAGTGCCCCAATTACCCTCAGGTTGGCAATGTCTGTCAGTGGTGCCCCAATTACCCTCAGGTTGACAATGTCTGTCAGTAGTGCCCCAATTACCCTCAGGTTGACAATATCTGTCAGTGGTGCCCCAATTACCCTCAGGTTGACAATATCTGTCAGTGGTGCCCCAATTACCCTCAGGTTGACAATATCTGTCAGTGGTGCCCCAATTACCCTCAGGTTGACAATGTCTGTCAGTGGTGCCCCAATTACCCTCAGGTTGACAATGTCTGTCAGTAGTGCCCCAATTACCCTCAGGTTGACAATGTCTGTCAGTGGTGTCCCATTTACCCTCAGGTTGACAATGTCTGTTAGTAGTGCCCCAATTACCCTCAGGTTGACAATGTCTGTCAGTGGTGCCCCAATTACCCTCAGGTTGACAATGTCTGTCAGTGGTGCCCCAATTACCCTCAGGTTGGCAATGTCTGTCAGTGGTGCCCCAATTACCCTCAGGTTGACAATGTCTGTCAGTGGTGCCCCAATTACCCTCAGGTTGACAATGTCTGTCAGTGGTGCCCCAATTACCCTCAGGTTGACAATGTCTGTCAGTGGTGTCCCAATTACCCTCAGGTTGACAATGTCTGTCAGTGGTGTCCCAATTACCCTCAGGTTGACAATGTCTGTCAGTGGTGCCCCAATTCCCTCAGGTTGGCAATGTCTGTCAGTAGTGCCCCAATTACCCTCAGAATTATAGAGTGAAGAAGTATATTACACCAGTCTATAATGACCTATGACCAATCTATAATGGCCTATGACCAGTCTATAATAACCTATGACCTGTCTATAATGGTCTATGACCTGTATATAATGTCCTGGTTGAGTTTACTGTCTGCATCTAGTTGCAACTGCATGTCACAACCTTACCCTGTTCAACATTATTAGTTGATGTCTTCATCTTGGTTTTGATATACCTAACCAAGATATAGTAGCCAAAGCATATGTAGATAGAATAAGTATAGTTCACTGTTCAGAGTTGCTATAAATCCACTAATGAAGTTTTAGAAGTAGCAGGTATGTGTACCATTTTTCTGATGTAATTTGCGATTGATTTCAGGTATGAGCTTGCTCTGGCAGAGGTGGAGAGAGGAAAATTCATTCTTGCTGAGGATAACTTACTGCAGAGAGAACATAAACTTAATAATGAGAAGGCTGAGATGGCTATAATCAGGCTGCAGAAAGAACAACTTTTAACTAGAAATGCTGTGACTTCTACAAAAAAGGAGAAGAGGTGTGTTTGCTATTTCTTTTGTGTCTTCTTGCTAGTGAGGTTATCATGTCTGTAGTGTATGAATTATTTGATACCTTTTACTCAATTTATGTTCTAAGTATAATTTTAAAAAAAGAAATCTTTTTCTTTACTTTTTTCTTAAACCCCCTTCAGATGTCGAGGAAAATACAAAGTTCTAATTCTGGATCTTTTGGCAGAATCAACTATTGTTGTTTGATGATGTTAAGTTTTCTTGATGCTGTCATTGCTTCTATAGACCATACCTTGCTCTAGAGACAAAATTAAGGCCACAAAACAAATACTTTTCACATGTTTATATTTCTGTTTTTTTTTCCATATTAACTTAAAGGAGAGTAAAAAGCTGTCACAAGATTAAAAGATGAATGTGGGCTCCTAGAAATTATTGATAATTATGTTTTAAATTATATATATTTATGTTGTATATATATCTATATACAATATTATTGTTTTGTGATATACAGTTATTTTGTGCTGCAATTAATGAGCGATTGTTTGCTTGTTTAATTATCACCAGGAAAATTCAAGACGCCATAAATGATGCAGAAAAGCGGCACATTCATGCAATAGAAGAGGCAGAGAAAAGCCATGAGAGAGCTAACAAGTACTTAAGCAAGACTTTGGCCAAGTGAGTTTATTTAGAATATACTTAGTTAACAGAGAAGACCAATTTCATTGTTCTAGCATACAAAGAATCCTCCACACATATTCTTGTTGTTGTTGGGATCATCATCACTGTATGCTACATGAATCCATAGGTGCTTCAATATTCCCCTCAAGAATCTTGAGAAAATCCAAGGATAATCGCATCGACGTGTAAAAACTATAGCATGGCCTGGGATCCACGGTGTGGGTCAATTTTGTCTGGTCAGCTGCCAAATTGATGGCTTACTCTTTTAGATTTGAACTGTCAAGTGTTCTATAACTCTTTCCGGACTATTATCTGACATCTCGGTTCTATGAAATTGATCAGTTCTAACCACTCCCGACACGTCTGTTATTTCGGGTGTAGCTGAATATTTGATTCGTTTCACTGATTTCGTTTTTATTTCAACCAATACTTGATTTCTGGAAATAGGAGAGTTCTCTCTCTTGATCTTCCTGTTTATACTGGCATGGTCGAAGTTTTGAACGTTGAAAATTGTTAATTTATATTCATTGTTTATTTCTGAAATTTCTGTCATATAATGGCCTGGTACTTCTTGCAGTGCTTCTCGCCCAAAATGATATAGTGCGGAACAAGCTAGATCTATGTTCGAAAACTTGTTATTGAGTGATTCTGAAATTGACTATTCAGATTCGAACGACAGTTTTTGTGGTGATAATGATAGTCATGATATAAGTAACCGTAGTGGGAAGTCTAGCACTAAGAAACCAAAACGATCTTGTTTAGGTTTAGCTGGTCGATGCCTCCAGTCCAGCACTATCAGTGACTCAGAGGAATCGAGTGGCAGTGATTCTGATGATGAAACTGATACTATGCTAGCCAAAGCTGGCAAGACAGGACATGTGGCTAGGAAGCCTGCTGATGGGTGGCATGAAGCCAGAGATGGAGATACATTTGGAAAATCTAGCTTCAAAAATGTAAATTCTGGATGTAAGTTATATCTTCCAGAAAATGCTTCACCTTCCAAGTATTTTCTGAGCCTGTTGACTGACACAATTGTTGACAATCTAATTAAAAATATCAACAATTATGCTCAGCAAAAAATGGAATTCGAGTACTCCAGTACGCAGGTATTAAATTTTCACTAAATGGACACCGCTGGACCGTAATACTTTTTTTCAGTTTCTGGCAGTCCTGATTGCCATGGGAATGAATGCAACAAATTCTATAAAGGATTACTGGTCCATTCAATCATTTAAAAGTAGTCCTTGGTTTAGCTGCACGTTTAGTTTTTTTTTGGTGCGGACACAGCTTATAGGTCTGAAACAGACCCACATTCATCACATGCTGTCAAAGTTTTCGACAAGTTACTGGAAGGCATCACAGATCATCATCATTTGTTTGCTGACCGGTATTATACTTCCCTGCCACTTGTTCGATTTCTGCGGCAGAAAAATCACAACTACACTGGAACGCTAAATTCCAACAGACGCGGATTTCCAGCAGAAGTCAAAAATAAAAAAATCTTAGTGAATGAGGCAAAGTGGTTCATCAATGATGAGGGGCAAGTTATGTGTGTCAGCTGGAGGGATAAAAAATCCAAAAAACCCTGCCAATTGGTGACAACACATGGAAGTGTCACATATGAGGTCAGAACTGAAGGTAGGAGTCAAGTCAAGAAGCCATCACCCATCCATAGCTACAACCGCTCAATGAATGGATGTGACAGAGTAGACCAGATGATCTCATATTATGGGAACCACACAAGGAAGACAGTCAAGTGGTGGAAGAAAATATTTATGTGGATAATTGAGATCACACAACTGAATGCTCATATTTTGTATAACTTGAGCCGCCCTAACACCGAAAAGCCTATGTATGCCTTTTTCAGATTTCAAGGAGCTGCTTATTAATTAATTGTGTAGCATAGTAGGAGCAGAGGCACCTAACAATCTTCTTTAAGTTGTTTTATCAAAGCCGGGGAAAAAATCATGGAACATGAAACCGCAGAGATATAGGGGTGCCATCCATCTCATTGATTTTGATGGGAAAGACCTGCAGTGTGTTCATTGTTTGGAGCAGCGGAAAGTAAGAAAACGAAACAGCTATTATTGTACAGTTTGTCCGGATAAGCCACATCTTTGCACTAAAACATGCTTTAGGGAATATCACACACAATAAGTCCAGTTGTGTAAATAAAAATAATAAACTTGACTTATAAATAATATTGTTGTGATGTACACAAATTTGTAATATTTTTCATTCTGGGATCATTTACAAAAATGTACATAATTTTGTTATTATTGGACATAAATTCATCAAATAAACTGTATTTTGGAGGAATTTGGATTATGTTGTGTAATATTTCAAGACAAATGGATAGCAACACATATAAACATGGAAAAGGGTAAGTGAATTACAATATTTTAAATTAAAAATTACATTTTATATTTTAAAAAATATTTTATTCCTTTAAATAATCACATATCATAAATATATTGCTATTTTCATTTTCTGTATCCATTTCCCTTTCCAGTGATGTATAACACATGCCACATTTATCTAAATTATTGTGTGAAGTAGTCAAATGAAAAAGGTATATGGTAAAATTTCTGGAAACAGGAAATTAATCTGGTCCAAATCTGAAAATTCCTGTTTCCTGTTCTGGTCCTGAAAGAGTCAACATGCACAAGGCACCTCCTGCTTATTGCTGTTTATCTGAGAGGGCTAGACGTTGAATCTCTCCCTACCCAAGAAATCAGGGGAGGTTAGCATCACAAAAAAACAGTTTAATTTTTCCTTTTTTTTTTTTAATTAAATGCCTGTGATGGGCTTTGAACCTAGGTCTTTGAGACCAACTTTGTACCTCTAGACTTCCTAGCTTTGATAGACAAAAGAACCAACAAAAGTGGGAAATGAAAATAAATAAAAATGAAGTGGCTAGAAAAATTAGTTAAACAAATAATACCGACATATTGTGGCCATGTCACACTTCATAAGGGCCTTGAATGATTATTAAGGGAGGGAATGGTTCATGGAAATTGATGATCTAGAAGACAATGGGCTCTCGACATCAAGGACCTCTTGTAGACTGCTTGTTGTTCAGCCACCATATGTGATGGAGACCACTCATTTCATCCAGTTGTTAGATTAGTTTATTTGTGTGGATATGACATTAAGCCTGGAATAATTTATGACAATAAAGACATGTAATAGTTACTGCTGATGGAGAGTCTATTTCACAGGCTTTTCTAGCTTGTCTCCATTACTTACTTGTTTATTTTTGGGATGCTTCACAAGCTGTAGCCTCATGATGAAGAGTTGTGCACCAAGTAGCTCTTTCATGTTCCACATCTTCCTATGTGTCAAGATCATATTACTGACTACACTTCACTGAAACAAATATCACAGCTAGACTTTAAGAATTACATGCTCCAATCTGTCAAGATTATCTTACTAATTGCACTCACAATGAGACAGACAACACAGCTAGACAGTGAGAATCACATGCTCCAATGTGTCACGATTATCTTACTGACTGTACTCAATGAAACAGACAACACAGCTAGACAGTGAGAATCACATGCTCCAATGTGTCAAGATTATCTTACTGACTGTACTCAATGAAACAGACAACACAGCTAGACAGTGAGAATCACATGCTCCAATCTGTCAAGATTATCTTACTGACTGTACTCAATGAGACAGACAACACAGCTAAACAGTGAGAATCACATGCTTCAATGTGTCAAGATTATCTTACTGACTGTACTCAACGAGACAGACAACACAGCTAGACAGTGAGAATTACATGCTTCAATGTGTCAAGATTATCTTACTGACTGTACTCAATGAAACAGACAACACAGCTAGACAGTGAGAATCACATGCTTCAATGTGTCAAGATTATCTTACTGACTGTACTCAATGAAACAGGCAACACAGCTAGACAGTGAGAATTACATGCTTCAATGTGTCAAGATTATCTTACTGACGGCACTCAATGAAACAGACAACACAGCTAAACAGTGAGAATCACATGCTTCAATGTGTCAAGATTATCTTACTGACTGTACTCAATGAAACAGACAACACAGCTAAACAGTGAGAATTACATGCTTCAATGTGTCAAGATTATCTTACTGACTGCACTCAACGAGACAGACAACACAGCTAGACAGTGAGAATCACATGCTTCAATGTGTCAAGATTATCTTACTGACTGTACTCAACGAGACAGACAACACAGCTAAACAGTGAGAATCACATGCTCCAATCTGTCAAGATTATCTTACTGACTGTACTCAATGAGACAGACAACACAGCTAGACAGTGAGAATCACATGCTTCAATGTGTCAAGATTATCTTACTGACTGTACTCAATGAGACAGACAACACAGCTAAACAGTGAGAATCACATGCTTCAATGTGTCAAGATTATCTTACTGACTGTACTCAATGAGACAGACAACACAGCTAGACAGAGAGAATCACATGCTTCAATGTGTCAAGATTATCTTACTGACTGCACTCAACGAGACAGACAACACAGCTAGACAGTGAGAATCACATGCTTCAATGTGTCAAGATTATCTTACTGACTGTACTCAATGAAACAGACAACACAGCTAGACAGAGAGAATTACATGCTTCAATGTGTCAAGATTATCTTACTGACTACTCAACGAGACAGACAACACAGCTAGACAGAGAGAATCACATGCTTCAATGTGTCAAGATTATCTTACTGACGGCACTCAATGAAACAGACAACACAGCTAGACAGTGAGAATTACATGCTTCAATGTGTCAAGATTATCTTACTGACTGCACTCAATGAGACAGACAACACAGCTAGACAGTGAGAATCACATGCTCCAATGTGTCACGATTATCTTACTGACTGTACTCAATGAAACAGACAACACAGCTAGACAGTGAGAATCACATGCTCCAATGTGTCAAGATTATCTTACTGACTGTACTCAATGAAACAGACAACACAGCTAGACAGTGAGAATAACATGCTCCAATCTGTCAAGATTATCTTACTGACTGTACTCAATGAGACAGACAACACAGCTAAACAGTGAGAATCACATGCTTCAATGTGTCAAGATTATCTTACTGACTGTACTCAACGAGACAGACAACACAGCTAGACAGTGAGAATTACATGCTTCAATGTGTCAAGATTATCTTACTGACTGTACTCAATGAAACAGACAACACAGCTAGACAGTGAGAATCACATGCTTCAATGTGTCAAGATTATCTTACTGACTGTACTCAATGAAACAGGCAACACAGCTAGACAGTGAGAATTACATGCTTCAATGTGTCAAGATTATCTTACTGACGGCACTCAATGAAACAGACAACACAGCTAAACAGTGAGAATCACATGCTTCAATGTGTCAAGATTATCTTACTGACTGTACTCAATGAAACAGACAACACAGCTAAACAGTGAGAATTACATGCTTCAATGTGTCAAGATTATCTTACTGACTGCACTCAACGAGACAGACAACACAGCTAGACAGTGAGAATCACATGCTTCAATGTGTCAAGATTATCTTACTGACTGTACTCAACGAGACAGACAACACAGCTAAACAGTGAGAATCACATGCTCCAATCTGTCAAGATTATCTTACTGACTGTACTCAATGAGACAGACAACACAGCTAAACAGTGAGAATCACATGCTTCAATGTGTCAAGATTATCTTACTGACTGTACTCAATGAGACAGACAACACAGCTAAACAGTGAGAATCACATGCTTCATTGTGTCAAGATTATCTTACTGACTGTACTCAATGAGACAGACAACACAGCTAGACAGAGAGAATCACATGCTTCAATGTGTCAAGATTATCTTACTGACTGCACTCAACGAGACAGACAACACAGCTAGACAGTGAGAATCACATGCTTCAATGTGTCAAGATTATCTTACTGACTGTACTCAATGAAACAGACAACACAGCTAGACAGAGAGAATTACATGCTTCAATGTGTCAAGATTATCTTACTGACTACTCAACGAGACAGACAACACAGCTAGACAGAGAGAATCACATGCTTCAATGTGTCAAGATTATCTTACTGACGGCACTCAATGAAACAGACAACACAGCTAGACAGTGAGAATTACATGCTTCAATGTGTCAAGATTATCTTACTGACTGCACTCAATGAAACAGACAACACAGCTAGACAGTGAGAATTACATGCTTCAATGTGTCAAAAGATTATCTTACTGACTGTACTCAACGAGACAGACAACACTGCTAGACAGTGAGAATTACATGCTTCAATGTGTCAAGATTATCTTACTGACTGTACTCAACGAGACAGACAACACAGCTAGACAGTGAGAATCACATGCTTCAATGTGTCAAGATTATCTTACTGACTGTACTCAACGAGACAGACAACACAGCTAGACAGTGAGAATTACATGCTTCAATGTGTCAAGATTATCTTACTGACTGTACTCAACGAGACAGACAACACAGCTAGACAGTGAGAATCACATGCTTCAATGTGTCAAGATTATCTTACTGACTGTACTCAACAAAACAGACAACACAGCTAGACAGTGAGAATTACATGCTTCAATGTGTCAAAAGATTATCTTACTGACTACTCAACGAGACAGACAACACAGCTAGACAGTGAGAATTACATGCTCCAATGTGTCAAGATTAAATGCTTATATTATTCTGTATAATTATAATTTCTTAAATAGGACCATATAACCAGAGATTGTGTTGACTGGAACACTCAGAAGTTGGTGAATATTGTGGTTTTGAAATGATCATGTTTCAGGTTAAAGAAGCGGCAGCAGGAAGAACAAGACAGATATAATTCTGAAATGGCAAGAAAGATGGACATGTTGTTAAAGCTGAAGAAGGATATAGCCAGCAATAGAGTAAGGAAAACTACATAACTAGTATATTTTTAATGTCTGGTTTCATTAGCCTAAGTTTGATGCCCTTGTTGGTCTATAAACTTATACTCAATGATCCCTTAGTCCCATAAACCAATCTCACAGCCTTCTGGTTTCATAAACATATTCTCATTAGACATCAGCTCAATAAATGAAACTTTGCTTCTATATATACACATACACACACACCTTGCATGATATGAAATCACAACCATTTTATTTGTTTGTTTCTGTACATTGTTTGAGATTGAATCTGTTGAAAGTCTTCTTCAGATAGTCTCATTTCCAATATTTTTTCTGTGGATCAATGTAACAGCTTTCTTTAACACATCCCATGCTATGAGCTGCAAAAAGCCAGTACACCAAGCCCAAGCGCTGCATTTTCCAGCTTTTAATTTATCAAATTTATTATTTCAGCTTAAACCTTGTAATTCTCTTTTTAATTATTTTTCTGACTACATGTACACATTTCCCCAACAAAATGCATGTTTTAGATCAATTTTAATTTATTTTCTCACTGTTATTTCAAATTAAAAATAAAATTTCCCCAAAAATGGTGCGACCATAGCGTGTTCAACGAATGTGTTAAACTCTAATTTTGTACAATTTCTGTTGTTAAAGATAAAAAGAAACTCATTAAAATACTTTTGACAAAAAAATGTAATTTTGAATTCTTGTAAAAACAGGAAAATCTTCGAGTCATTTGGACCAGAGATAAGGCAAGAGAGAAACAAAAGAAACTTGCAGAAAAGGAAGAGATGAACAAAATACTTACAGAGGGAGGAAATGCTGAGGAGATACTACTAATCAAGAAAAGAAAGAATGATGTCGAGAAGAAGAGACAGTAAGATTATAGACTTTTAACTCTCTCTGTCTGAACTGTTCTTAATTTTGTTATATACCTTTCTATTTCAGTACGCCAATATGTAGAGTGTTTTGTGCTAGAAATATAACATGTATTACGTTATTTAATTTTTGCTATATAAAATTTGATCGTGTGGACAGGAACAAACTTTGGCAAACTTTAGAAACCTACGGGGTAGCAGGACAACTACTAGATAATATAATGGCATTATATAAAAACAGTCAAAGTGCCGTTAGAACATTGGAAGGTCTGTCAGAATGGTTTCAGGTTACAACAGGTGTAAGACAAGAATGCATCCTCTCACCACTCCTCTTCATCATATATATGGACAAAATAAATTAGAAAACAACCAACAATAAGGAAAAATCAAATAATAACATAGAGGTAGAAAACTCCAACATCAACGAGCTACTCTTCGCAGATGACCAATGCCTAATATATGAGGATGAAAGCCTGCTACAACAGCATATAACATCTCTAGATAAAAGCTGCACAAACTACAGTATGAAAATTAACACAGCAAAAACAGAGGCTATAAGAATAAGTAAATTAAGACACCTATTAAACATTAAGATCAAAGATAAAGAAATAAAACAAGTAGAAGAATTCAAGTATGTGGGCACAATGTTCACAGAAGATGGAAAACTAGACAGAGAAATTTACATGAGAATACAAAAAGCAAATGCTGTCACATACCAGCTTTCACCATTGCTAAGACATCCAAACATTTCTATGCCAGCTAAACAACAAATGATAAATAGCATTTTCATACCAACTTTGTGCTATGAAAGTCAAACATGGACCCTTTCTAAATCACATTTAAGAAAGATCAATACATGTGAGATGCGATGCTTTGGAAAAGTAACAAACAACACAAGAAGAGATAGAATACCAAATGAAACCATAAGAAAAATAGTAAGGAACAAAACCCTGCCAAGAATATATAGAACAACAACTTAAATGGTTTGGCCACCTGGTCAGAATGAATCCTTATCAATCACCATCAAGGGCGTTCTTCTCGAGAATGCATGGAAAAAGACCAAGAGGAAGACCCAGAAGAAGATGGATAGATGCAGTGACAGAGACATGTAACAACAAAGGAAAATTACTAATTCAGAAAATTTGAGCAGCACAAGAATGACAAATGATATAAACCACGACACCTTTTAGGTATCAGTGAAAAGAAGAAGAAGAATTTTTGCTAACAGATTTTTTTAACATGGTGGCATACCTGCCTCCTTAGTTCTCAAGGAAGCTCTCCAGATCCTGACATGATGAGCTGCTCCCAGTCTTTATGCGTTCCTCCATTAGAATGTTCTTCCTATCTACTTTTTGATATCATCAATTCATTGTCTTCTGTTTCAACCTCTCCTTCTTCCATCTTTACTTTTTCATGTAAGAGAGTCATGACCAAACCATATGACCTTGGGGCAAACATTTATGCCGTCATTTACTTTATTGATGTTAGAAGCTCTTTGTGTGGGCTTATGTTATTGATTTCACAAACTTTTTTGTATCTTTCTCTGTGAATCTCTGTGGGATTCTTATGATAACACCTCTTGGCTCGTAGTCTCTTTCTTAATTTTGCAGTTAGGGTCAATGTTTTGCAGACATGTAGGAATATTTCTACTACCAGTGCATGCAACAGACTAACGTAGTTTAGGTTGATCAATTGCTGCCTACAATTGCCTGAAGCTCATGGTTTGATGTTTGTTTATTTTGTCAACAGAACAATAAAAACACAGTTCAGGTTTTGGTTTATGTTTGGATCTGGGTTCAATTCCCAGAAGTGGTTGAGTTTTATTTCTTTTTTGACCAACAAGACTCTGGATTTCACCAAGTCTCGGTACCAGAAATTTTTCTGGGAAGCAAATGTTGTGAAACTGACCACATCACCAAAAAATGTGTCATTGAAAAATATGGTCACTTTTACCATGTTTCCTGTACACCTGGCAGGTGGGGTGGGGGACCTCTTACTTCACTTATATTTTAAAATGCCAGGTGAGCCCAGAAGCCATGTTGGCCTAAAAATATTTGTCCACATTTAGGAAATTGATCCCAGTCCCACATGAACAGAAGACAAGTGCACTGACTACTAAGTTTAAATGGTTTTTAACACAAAATTGATGTGGCACACAATTCAGTCCCAGGAGAAAAAGTGGTTGGTCGATATTGCCAGCAAATGCTGATTTAACTGTGTGCAATATTTGACATAGAAACTATCAGTCTCAAGCTAACAAAACATGTGATACTGCTCTGTCTTAGAGCCGCACACAATAGGTCATTTAGTCACCTCTACAAATACTGGAGTTAAACAAGGATGTATTTTATCACCCTTGTTATTTGGAGTTGTTATTGGTATTGACTTCATAATGAAGAAATACTGCACCGCAACAAAGGCATTGAATGGATACATGGAGACCAGTTGGAGGACCTCGACTTTGCTGATGACATAGTTCTCATCAGCAGTCAGATAAAAACGATGCAGGAAAACACAAATGAACTATCAGCAATAGCCAGAAAAATTGGGCTTGAGATCAGTCATGAAAAGACTAGAGTCATGAAAAGCTTAATTTCAACAGATGACAGAATATACATGGAAAACAAACCAGTGGAAGAGATTGATCACTTAATCTTGGAAGTCACATTGATCGAGAAGGGGATACAAGCAAAGAAATTAGAATCAGAATCGCAAAAGCAGCAATGTCTTCCAGAAGCCTTGAAAAGTTGTGGAAATCAAAACTAATTCCACAAAAACAAAACTTAGTCTATTCAAATCAAATGTACTATCAACCCTTATGTGTGTATGCAAGAACTGGAAAACAAGAGACAGAAACAAAGTTGAACACATTTGAAAATAAATGTCAAGGAAAATACTTGGTATAGCTTGGAACTAATTCAAAATAAACGAGGAAATTAAAGAAATCACCAATCAACCACTAATATCATCAGTAATCAAGAAAAAATGTTGGACTTGTGATGAGAAGAGATAATAACCGAATAGCAAAACAAGGCCTCATGTTGGAAACAACAGGTAGGAGGAAAAGAGGCCGACCCAGAGAGACACAGAGAAGAACATTGATCAGAGAGGCAAAGGCAGCAGGAATTGGCTCCCTCAATGAGATGCTTGCACAGAACAGAGACAAATGGTGAGATTTGATAAATGTTTTTTGCAATGATTGAGACTACTAGAAAGAAAATTATGAAAAAAAGAAAGAATATCTGGGTCTTTGCCTATGGGCAGGCCACGGCTCAAAAGGTCAATAGATAGATAGATAGACAATTACTGGTCTCATCACCTTTGGACAAGCCATATATACAGCCAGACATATATTGCAGGATTGACATATACTTAGCCAATCGAAGACTGAACATTGACTCATGGAGACTCATAAACACATTCAGCTGTTTGGAGGCCCTGGAGAACTCTCAAATACAGCAGCATATGCTCAGACAACTGGACTTGTGTGGACATTAAATAGTAGTAGCAGTAGTAGCCTCCGTCAGTCATAGTTGACTATGGATTTGTCAGCGCCCCTAGAAATGTTATTTTTTCCTTTCTTTTCTTTCGTCGTGTATTCTCTTTTTCTAGAATCTGTCTGCCTCTTCTTTGAGATGAACCTTTAGAGTGTGTTTCCAGAGATTGCGGTCTGCAGCTATGTCTTCCCATGCTGCAGGGTTTATGTTCAGAGTCTTCATGTCGCGTTTACACACATCTACAAATCGAAGTTTTGGGCGCCCCCTAGTTCTTTTACCATATGCCAGTTGTCCGTAGAGTATATCTTTTTTGTACGCAGCCATCTTTCATACGGTGTACATGGCCAAGCCAGCGTAACCTACATTGGACATTAAATAGAGAAAGAATATAAAATGGAGGCAAGGTGCTCCTACAGCAACAGAGCTGGAAGCTGTCAGCGACTCATAGCTGATGGCTTGCACCAGAATCAGTGAACCAGAACCATGTAGACCCAACTCCACCTTATCGTGGTGCCTCTAGCAACAGACTAACCAGCCTTGTCTGGCCAAGTGAGTAGTGTTTGAGAGGGAAGGCAGCTCGGTACACCATCGCTGAACATGGATGTGTCAGGCTGAAAGGTGCAAATATCACAGCCATACAACACAACTATACCAATTTAACATCTTTTTAAGGACAAATGACAGAGATAGATGGCTGACGTCGGGACCATTTGACCGTCGGGACCATAAAAATAGTCGGGACCATTAGACCGTTGGGACCATTAGACTGTCGGAACCATTAGACCGTCGGGACCAGAGCTATCCATGAGGTCAGCTACTCTTATTAGTCATCGGGTGAGTGCAAGAGTGAGAGAATATGAAATAGAAGAAGAAATAGAAACTGAAGTAAAGCTGAAGAAGTGTAACAAACTTGACTTGAATGATACATGTTGTGGTGCCAAAATGAATACAGAGATTTGACAGAACTTTTTGTAGTTTATTATATGTCTTGAGTTTGTGAAAACACAGGCAGTTTGAAGCTGAACAGAAAGTGAAAAGAATCAATATTGTGCAGAAGATTCTAAAGGAAGAAGAGAGTTTTAAGAAAAGGAGGGAGCTGCAGCCTTATCTGTGGACAGACCCTGCAAAAGACAAGGCTTTGGTAATATTATCTGTATCTTCTCACTGATTTTATTCCTTGTTTTTGTTTTCAAACATTATTTGTAATTTTCTATTTCTTATATTACTTTCTCTTTCTGAACCAGTAGCCATTTGATAAAGTTTGACAAAGCCAAAACCTATCCAGGAGCAGATATTAACTCAGATCACAATCCTGTAATGATTAAAATGAAAATCAAACCATTGAGAAACAAACAAAAGACTAATGAATCAACAATACCACTAGACATAACAGCTTTAGATGAAAAAGATACTTATACAATACAATTAAAGAACACATATCAGAAGCTGCTAGAAGAAAAGGGTTGAGCAGTGCTGAAGAGAAAATCCTGATTAAAAAGTTACATCCAAAACATCATCATCATCATGTGCCATACCGGTTGGCGTAGGCGATCATGTCCTTCCATAATCTTTTATCTACAGTGCATCATATCAATTCTGTTGTTGACCGTTTTCCATGCCATGACACCAAGCTATCCAGTATTTTCTCTCTTTGTCATCCATGATCTCTCTTTCCTTTTATTTTGCCAGTTGTAACCAAGTATTCCAACTTTCCTCTTCTCATGATGTACCTGACAAGGGTTGATTGTTTCTTTCTGATGTTTTTTAGTAGCTCCCTTTTTGTGTTGGCCTCTTTGAGAACTTCCTCATTGGTCTTTTTAGCTGTCCAGGGAACTTTCAACATTCTTCTGAGAAATCCCATCTCTGTGGCCTCTAATCGTCTTTTCATTTGTTTGTCTATTGTCCATGATTCGCTTCCATAGGTCAGAATTTGTTCTATATAGCACAGATGAACTCTCTTTCTCATTTCTATTGACATAGATTCGTTGCATAAGATATTTTTCATTTTCTGAAATGCTATTCTGGCCTGAGCTGTTCTGCTTTTTATTTCTGTGGTGCATCTTCCATATGACATTATTATTGTGCCCAAGTATTTGAAATGTTGCACTTGTTTCAGATTTGTCCTATTTATTTTTATGCTGCATGATGGTGATCATTGTTTCTTTGATATGACCATTGCTTACAACCAAATGGCAATGTTTAAAGAAAAGCTTACAAGAAACTTGTGACATCTTAGACATCTTACCCAAAAAGGAAAAGAACAAAAAAACAAAAAAGGATAACTGACACCATCTTGAACAAAATGGAAGAAAGAAGACAAGTGAAGAATACTACCCAAAACAAGAAAACTGATAATGAAATACACAAAGTGTGCAAAAAGGCAAAAAAGTCTGGCTCAGCCACAGATGTCTAGAAATAGAAACTGTAGAAATAAACAAGATTTAATAGCAATGCAATTAGAAATAAAGGGAATGGCTAGCAAAAATAAAAAAAGCCACAGAAAGTGGATGTATTGCAAACAAAAAAGGAAAAATGCCAACAGACAACAAAAACATAATCAATAGATGGCAGGAATATATAGCATGATATATAACATGATATATAACATGATATATAGCATGATATATAACACAATACATAATGATTTTATGACAAAAGGGAAAAGAAACCAATTTCAAGAAGTACATCAGGCTATAAAATCTTAAAATCGGAAGTGGAAAAGGCTTTACAAACAATGAAAAAGGGAAAAGAAACCAATTTAAAGAAGTACATCAGGCTATAAAATCTTAAAATCGGAAGTGGAAAAGGCTTTACAAACAATGAAAAAGGGAAAAGAAACCAATTTAAAGAAGTACATCAGGCTATAAAATCTTAAAATCGGAAGTGGAAAAGGCTTTACAAACAATGAAAAAAGGGAAAAGAAACCAATTTAAAGAAGTACATCAGGCTATAAAATCTTAAAATCGGAAGTGGAAAAGGCTTTACAAACAATGAAAAAGGGAAATGCTGCAGAACCTGACAACATACAGATAGAGATGATAAAGGCCCTAGAAGATTTTGGCATTAAAATGACCACAGACATATGCATTGACATATACCATACAGGGTACATACAAAATGTACTAAAAACATCAACTTTCATTGCATTGCCTAAAAAGAATGGTGCAGTTGAATGCAGTGACTTTACAACAATAAGCCTAATGAGCCAGGTAACAAAAATCTTGCTAAAAGTTATACAAGGAAGGATTTGGAATAAAATTAATACTGAATTAGAAAAACAACACTTTGGATTTAGGAAACACAGTAGGACAAAAGAAGCCATATTCTGCATGAGGACATTAATCGAAAAGCACACAGAAGCAAACAAATCAATATATGCCTGCTTCACAGACTACACCAAAGCTTTTGATAGAATACACCATCTTATTATTTTTTATAAGATTATTTATTATGAAATTATAGACTGCCTAAGATACATCTAGATGACAAAGACATACGACTAATGTGTAATTTATACTGGGAGCAATGATAAGATATAACAAAGAGAATTCTACACCTGTTGATATAAAAAGAGGAGTAAGACAAGGATGATCACCAAGGTTGTTCAATCTATACACTGAGCAAATCATGAAAAACATCACAGAGATGCCAGGCTTAAACATTAATGGAAAGATAATCAATAGTCTAAGATATGCTGACGATACTGTATTACTAGCAGATAATCCTGAAGATCTACAATTTCTTAATGAAATAAACATAACACGCAAAAAATATGGATTAGATATGAATATTTAAAAAAAACTAAAACCATTATCATAAACAAAGATAAAACTCAAAATCTTCAAGTGGATATCAAGTTTGAAGGAATAGACCTGGAGACATTTTAGAGCTACAACTACCTTGGACATACTATAACCAGCAATGGAAAATGTACAACTGAAACAAAAGAATAGGAATGGCAACAAGTCATTTTAATGCCATGTAAAATATCATCATCAAGTATTGGGCCTGCTGGCGTAGGTGATCATGTCTCTCCACAATTTTTGATCTCGACAGTTATTTATCATTTCTGTTGTTGACCTTCTGCCAAGCCATTCTCTTAAGTTGTCTGGTATTTTTTCTCTTTGCTTCCCTCTATCTCTTCGCCCCTCAATTTTCCCAGTTGTTACAATATATTCCAGTTATTCTCTTCTCATTACATAGCCAAAAAATGATGATTGTTTCTTCCTAATATTGGAAATTAGCTCTCTTTTTGCTTTGGCCTCTTTCAGAAAGTTTTCATTACTCTTCTTAGCTGTCCATGGTATTCTCAACATTCTTCTGTAAAACCACAGTTCTAAAGCCTCCAGTGATTTTCTTGTTAGTTGTCCTATTGTCCATGATTCATATCCATATGTTAAGACTGACTCAACATAACATTTAAGAACTCTCCTTCTTTTTTCGATTGTCAAAAATGGATTGCATAGTATCTTCCTCATTTTTTGGAAAGCTGCTTTTGCCTGAGCAATTGTGCATCTCACCTCTTTTGTACATCTTCTGTCTGAGGTTAACAAAGTTCCGAAATATTAAAATTCATTTACCTGTTTTAATATTGTTCCACTTGTCTTTATTTTGCACTGAGGTGATGTCTTTTTCTTTGTTGTTACCATTACTTCTGTCTTTTTGCTATTAAGGCTGAGTCCTTTATTTTTACTCTTCTTTCACTATAGTGTCTAACATTTCTTGTAACTCATTTTCAACTCTTAGCAATTAAGACTGTATCATCAGCATACCTTAGATTATTTATATTATGACCTCCAATTGTTATTCCAGACATGCCCCTTATGGATCTTAAAATAATCTCACTATAAATATTAAACAAATCTGGTGACAGCATGCAACCTTGTCTAACACCCTGTATGATGTTTTCCAATTTACCCTTCTGCATGAGTGTTCTCACATTCTAAGTACCATCAACGATGGCCTAACATCATCAAGTGCTACGATGATCATCATTTTCGGGAGGACGTGACTTACCGGTATATGGGGATAGGCGGCGGGAACAAATGGAGGCTACGCATGAAATGTGTTCCTTGTTGCAGTTTCCTCATATTACAAGTCGCATGTCTGTGTTAGTCACCTCTAGTGACTCGGGCAGATGGTGCTCGTAAACCTGGGAAGGCCGACCATCTAAGGGCAGAATCCCCCGACAGAAAAGATCAACTGCTGCCTTGCAGGAAGATTGGGGACAATCAAAGGCTAAGGAAAGCAAACCTGAAAAAATGCTGGCTGAAATCGGATGCACTGGGCCACTGGCGCAGAACACAGTGCAACGTATTAACGGGTGTTCAGTCAGAGTGGATCTGACAGACTCTAATTGTGATGTTCTGTCTGTGGGGGCGATCAACACACTTAGCCTGACAGCTGACTTCATATGAGAGTCTGGAATCCTTACTCTGATTGAGTCCTGAACGCAGAGAGAGAGAGAGAGAGATTCTAAGTACCTATCTTTAGAGTCTGTTTTATCTTTATTTAAAAAAAATAAAAAAAATGTAAAATATACTACCATCAAAACAAATAATACCAGGGCTAAAACTAAGAATAAATAGAAAATGTTATATCTTCTCAACATTCCCATATGGTGTAGAAACATGGATATTAGACAAGAAAACAGAACAGAAAATTGAAGCCTTTAAAATGTAGATTTATAGAAGAATAGGAAGAATGGGATGGAAAGAAAATAAAATAAACGATGAAGTCTGAAAACAACTAAAAATGAAATGAGAACTACTAAACACAATTCAGTAAAGACAAATGAGATTTTTGGGCCATGTTAAAAGACACAACAGCCTACTAAAAGTAATCTTGGAGGGGAAAATACAAGGTAAAAGGGGGGGAAGCAGACCAAGACTAACATGGACAAGTAACATCAAAAGATGGACAAGTCAGCCTACGATAGCCTGTACGATAAAAGCAAGAGACAGTACAGAATGGCACTCCATGATAGCCAACCTTCGATGTGGAGACGGCACTCAATGAATGAATGAATGGCACTCCACGGTAGCCAACCTTTGATGTGGAGACGGCACTCAATGAATGAATAAATGGCACTCCATGGTAGCCAACCTTTGATGTGGAGACGGCACTCAATGAATGAATAAATGGCACTCCATGGTGGCCAACCTTCGATGTGGAGACGGCACTCAATGAATGAATGAATGGCACTCCACGGTAGCCAACCTTTGATGTGGAGACGGCACTCTATGAATGAATGAAGCTATTTGTGCATGAGTTTTTAATCCTGATGCCAAGACAAATAATATGTATGTTTGTGTTCACCAGTTTGTAACCCCAGCAAAGTCCCTTTGAGCCGGTGGGTTTTTTCAGGGACTGAATTTTGCGTAAATATCTGAGTTATTTGCGAGTCATCATCATTGCACTCCGAACATGTCCATAGGTGCTCAGATCCCCTCCTCAGCAATTCCCTCAGTGTCCAGCGACTGACGACTCCAGTTCTATGTTGGTTGATAAGTCTTCTTACACGGCCACCAAGTTTCTCATTTCTGGCTGTGCCCAACTTAACTCCCATTTCCATCATCCGAAGAAGTGACGTGGATCTGTGTTTGTCGAAGTCATGTGCTCTTCCCACATCTCGGAGGGCATTGATGATGTCCGCCCGATCCATTGGTTGCCCGTCCTCAACGACAGCGCAGCTAGCTAACCTGTCCGCCCTTTCATTTCCCCGTACTCCCCCATGTCCAGGGACATAGACAAAGGTGACCTTACATATTTTGGATTTCTGCAACGACTACCCATTGCATGCGTACAGAGCCCGCCTCCACTTTTTTTATCATGCTCATCGAATCGCTCAGTATACATGCGTGGGTGTAGTCTTGTGACTCTAACCATTTGAATGCCTTGGTCACTGCCATCGCCTCCATTGTTATGCTACTCGTGGTCATTACGTATGCACCATTGTCTTCCTTGACTATTCTGCCCGCCGAGCGTGCTGTAAATGCCCATGCACTTCTTTGGTGTCGTCTTACAGATCCAAGTAAATATCTGATTGCTAAGTACACAGTGGCAGTGTGAGCTGGTGCTCCTCGTCATGCAGGCTAATATTTAGTGACTTCAGATTTACTCATATTTTTATTGTCCAGAGTCTGACGTTTTGGCTAGATTATCCCAGCAATTTTGCCCATGCACTGACACCACTCTTTTCTGTTTTTAACTGTTAACTCCTTCCGTACGTTTTGCCGCACTGTGCGCCATGCTAATTTCGGCAGCATATGTTTCACCGCATAGTGCGCCACACTCAATTTGATTAGTGTGAACGCCATCAAACCATATTCTTTTTACATGTCTTGTATCATCTTGATATTGGTGAAATCTAATACCTTGGTCAATTATCTAAACATTCATATATTATATGTTATATGTTAGATAAATATGTCGATTGATTCGTAAAAAAATTAAAAATTTTGTCTCTGGAATCTCTTCTGTTGCGTTGATAAAAAGCTTCCGTACGGAAAGAGTTAAGAGTCACACATAATCTCCTGTCTTTTTGCTGTTAATTATGAGGGCAAGACAATGGATCTCACTACCCAGAGACCAGGGGAGGGTAAAGCCACAAAGAAATCATGGATTCAAAGTGAAAAATTCCCTCGGACACAGGGCTTGTAATGTTTTTTGCCACCCATCTCTATTCTAAGTTCGATCTTATCTAATGAGTCTATGCCTGCCAACTTTGCTTCTCTTATAAGTGGACATTTTTGTTATAAACATATAAGTGTTCTTTTTAGTGTCTCTTTAGGTCTTCTTCTTTTTCTGTATCCTGATGTTTCCCATAGAAGAGCCTGTTTTGGAGTTCTCTTGTTGTCTCTTTTCAGCGCATGTCTGACATGTCCATTTTCTTTCCTTAATTGTAGATGAGATCTTTGGTTACATGGCCATTTATCTTATTTCAATATTAGTCTTGAATTCATTCCATTGTACACAGAGTATTTTTCTTAGGCATTTGTCTTCAAAAGCATGTAGTTTTTTCTCAATCTCTTTTCATGTTTTCCAGCTTTTACATGCATAGGTAAGTTTTGATTATACATTTGAGTTCAATATTTTAATTTTGGCTTTCTTCCATAGTATTTTTGATACAATTTGTAGGTTTTTAATATAGCATTTGCATGAGAGCCGAAGAATGAAGACTCTATAACTCATTGCATTTGCCTTGTGGTGAAAGGTCAATTTTTGAGGGGGTTCTATTTCCCTCGATTATTAAAGAAATCCTCTTTAACCCTACAGCAATTAAACCCACATCCTTCTGGTTTCTGAAATACAGGCTCAAAACCACCTGGTCATTGGATGTTATTCATTAGATTTAATACTAAAGGTTTTATACCTCAGGTGTCGATAGCTATTAAAGTTTTAATTTCAATCCGTAAAAATGGTTAATCTGGCCGCATACTGGTTTTTTTATTACCCTCAGTCACTCTTTAAGACTGCCTACCTCTCCCCATACTTCACAATTCCTTGTAAGGCCGGATGATCAAGATATGTGGACAAATCATTTCATTTTGCATTTCTTCACAATAATCAAAAGATTTTCATGTTGTCCGATTGCTTGTTGCATTGTTCTGTCCTTTAGCAAACTTCTTCATTTGTGATATGATCTAAGTAAGAGATTCCCAAAATCTTATGATAACATTTCATCTCCAGAGCTTGTATTTTTTTAAAGTTTGAATTATTAATGAATATCGCTATTTGAATAATGATTTTTAAATATTAATTGGCTGTTGCAGAGACTATGTCCATTGCAAAGAAAGCCACCAAAAGCACTTTTGGATTATATTGCGGCCTGTGCTGATGAAAGGTTTGAAGTAGAGAAAGTTGATCATGAGGATCAAAAAGAGATTGAGGTATGGAGATATCATGTGATATGTAAGAATAGTCTTTACCACAAACAATACTGCCTTGGATGTGCTCTTTGGCCCAGAGCCTACTGTTAGTGTCTGATTGTGAGTTGTTTTATTCCATAGGCGACTATAAAAAAAAAAAAAAAGTAAAGTACCCCCGTCACGCCAAGTGGCGTATAGGGAATATGGTGTTAGTGACCATAAATTTTACAGACCTTCAGCACATGATTTTTGGGGTAATGTGGTCGGTATTAAGCCCATGCCGCTTTACTTTCCCAGAAAAAATCCGGTACCCATTAAAGGCTGGGTGAACCTGGAAACCGTCGGTTGGGATCGAACCCTACCTCTTGTCCTTTGTAGTCCAGTTTACTAACCACTGAGCGATCGCAGCTCAGGCGACGAGCATGCTGGGAATATATGTTAAAGATGCAAAAAGTCATTTTTCAGTCATAGCAGTCTGAAACATGTTCTGGTAAACTTTTAGTACTCAAACAGTCTCTAGGTACACATTTTAAAGGTAATTGAAGCTAAAATTCCAGCCGGTTAACATTCTCATGTTATCATCATTGATAACACAAATCTAACTACACCAGATTGGCCTAATATATAACATTTTTTTTTCTATTTTATGGGATTGGATGAGAGAGCTCCAGTAAATTAATTTTTTTAGGAAAAATTCTGAAAACAACTCTCATGAATCTAGTGACATCTAAATAATACAATGAAATGGTAAGTGTTATAATTATTTGTAACATTCTGTTCTATTGTCTGTCAGTTTCTTTGTTACCTTAAAGTGCTGATAGAAAAATTGATGATTTGCTTCATAAGTAGACGTTTGTGTGATGTTTAATATTTCACTAATGCATTTTTTAAATGGGGTTCTTTATTTGCACAATGAACCTTTTGTTGTTGCATGGGATTGTTAATGCTTGTTGTGAGAAATGTTGCTTACTTGCAACTGTTGTGGGCTTAAGTTGTTTAACTTTAGCACACTCATTAAACAACATAGGTTCGAATCCAAGTTGGGTCAACAATTTTTTCTATGGGGAGTGAAATAAAAAATAAGACTTGAATATCTCTTTGGTGACTGCTCAGAGCATGCGGCTTTTATTCTCCAGCTCTACCCCGGCCACCTCCACCCCCACCCCCTCACTCGCAAACAGACACCAGTAATAGAATAAAGCCATCAAGATTTTTTTTTTTTAGTTTATTAACACGTTCGGTACCCGGAACCACAAAATGCATTCATGTCTCTGCACTTGTGCCAGTAGATGTCCATGTTTGTCAGTTCTTAGTCTAACGTTGAAGCTGTGTGTTTATGTCTCTCCACTTGTGCCAGTAAATGTCTATGTTTGTCAGTTCTTAGTCTAACGTTGAAGCTGTGTATTTATGTCTCTCCACTTGTGCCAGTAGATGTCCATGTTTGTCAGTTCTGAGCCACTTTTTCTAGTTGTCCATGTTTGTCAGTTCTGAGTCTAAGTTGAAGCTGTGTGTTCTTGTCTCTCAACTTTTGCTTGTCCATGTTCATCAGTTCTGAGTCACTTGTGCCAGTAGATGTCTATGTTTGTCAGTTCTGAGCCACTCGTGCTAGTAGATGTCCATGTTTGTCAGTTTTGAGTCTAAGTTGAAGCTGTGTGTTCTTGTCTCTCAACTTTTGCTTGTCCATGTTCATCAGTTCTGAGTCACTTGTGCCAGTAGATGTCTATGTTTGTCAGTTCAGAGCCACTCGTGCTAGTAGATGTCCATGTTTGTCAGTTCTGAGTCACTTGTGTCAGTAGATGTCCATGTTTGTCAGTTCTGAGCCACTTGTGCTAGTAGATGTCCATGTTTGTCAGTTCTGAGTCACTTGTTCCAGTAGATGTCCATGTCTGTCAGTTCTGGATGTAATGTTGAAGCTGTGTGTTCATGTTTTTCCACTTGTGCCAGCAGATGTTCATGTTTGTCGTCAGTTCTGAGGCACTTTTGCTAGTAGTTGTCCATGTTTGTCAGTTCTGAGTTACTTGTGCCAGTAGATGTCCATGTTTGTCAGTTCTGAGTTACTTGTGCCAGTAGATGTCCATGTTTGTCAGCTCTGGGTTACTTGTGCCAGTAGATGTCCATGTTTGTCAGCTCTGAGTTACTTGTGCCAGTAGATGTCCATGTTTGTCAGCTCTGAGTTACTTGTGCCAGTAGATGTCCATGTTTGTCATCAGTTCTGAGCCACTTTTGCTAGTAGTTGTCCATGTTTGTCAGTTCTGAGTTACTTGTGCCAGTAGATGTCCATGTTTGTCAGCTCTGAGTTACTTGTGCCAGTAGATGTCCATCTTTGTCAGCTCTGGGTCTAACGTTGAAAATGTGTGTCCTCTAACTTCCTTTTCTAGTAGCTTTTTTTTCTTTGTTCACTTAAGCCTGCTCCTTTGATGTCATTAATTGCTTTTACTTTGAAGCTGTACCTTTGACATCATTTTCTACTTTCCTCCATGTATCTTTTCTTTTAGCCTATTTTAATTTAACCCTGCATTATGATACCATTGTTAAAATTACTCCCCCCCCCCCCCATATCAAAATACAGATTTGTTAAATTTGACAGTTTGCCATATGCAAACATTCTGCCCCTCTCTTTCCTTCCTAATTACTACTTCCGGTGACCTCTGAACATTGGATTTGTTTCCTTTGATGTTGAATCAGATACAAAGATGAGCACCATAAAAAGTACTGCTGTATCATACAAAAGAGGCTGTTTTTTTTATTTTGCAAACTTTTCAAGAAATTGTTTTTTTTTCTCATGGAGGAAATCTCCAAGGCCATTGGCAAGACATCAAAGAAACCTTTGTATCACGGGATAGACAGTGAACAACGCTTAGAGGGAGCTGAACATATGGCTGGATTGATAGACTGGCAGTCACTGTGTGAATAGACAAAATAACACCACCGGTAACCATGGCGTGATGGGTCAAATTTAAGGCTATAAATCTACATAACCAAGGAAATGTTTACAGATTCAAATTCCCATGTTTCTGCTTGGATAAACTAGCAAAAGTTCACAGAAAATCTGATTTTCTGAATTCCAAATGTAACAATTAAATTGTAGTAATTTTTACGACGGTATCGTGAAAACATAACTCATAGATAGGTATCGTAATCTAGGGTTAAAGAGAATCATCATTTGCCATGCTGAAAGACTAATAATGAATAAGATTTGTTAAAAAGATTTAATTTAAAATGTTAAAACAGTTGAGATGTAAATCTTTAAATCTTAAAGTTCAAGAATGAAAACTTCTCATCCATTTCATGACATTCGCATTCAGCAAGCTGATGTGACATCATCAGACTCTTATTTTACTGAAGATTACTTTAAAACACTAAGAAGATTGTCCTTTGAAATGGTAAGATATTTTACAGAAATGTATCATTAAAAAAAAATCTGTTGCACGTTGATATCATTCTTTGTTAGTTGTTGGTTTCATCTTCTTTTGGCTTCAGTTGAAAGTTTTAGATGATTTTTGACAGTCTGGATCAATAGCCTAAGATATGCTGACGATACTGTTCTACTAGCAGAAAATCCTAAAGATCTACAACAATTACTTAATGAAATAAACATGACAAGCAAAAAATATGGACTAGATATGAATATCAAAAAGACTAATACTATGATCATAAACAAAGAAAGTTCTCAAGACCTACAATTAAATATCACAGTTGAGGGAATACATCTGGAGACAGTTCAGAGCTACAACTACCTTGGACATACTATAACCAGTGATGGAAAATGTAAAACTGAAATAAACAAAAGAATAGGAGTGGCAAAAATTAATTTTAATGTCATGAATAACATACTAACATCAAAACAAATAACACCAGGGCTAAAGCTAAGAATAACAAAATGTTACATATTCTCAATATTCCTATATGGTGCAGAAACATGGACTCTCTCCTCTCATTGATGAAAGGCAAATAAAGAAGGAATAAAGATGGTCAATTATAGAAACATTGAGACTTATCAGATTTTGAATAATGTGCAGAAGGAATTAATATGATGAAAGTAGTAGTCCTGTGACATTTCCTGTTGTAGTGACATATAAAACTTCATTGTACTGGGCTACAGCATTTGAGGTGAGGGGGCCAGTTCTTTTCCTCACTGTCATTACTTTTTCCACAACTCTGTAAGCCAGGTACTCATTCCTGTATCAGCTGGGTCGACCAGAGAGTATCGAGCTGTGATCGAACCCTCGTTCACAAAGCCAGCTTGTATCTCCAAGACAGTGTTATGACTATTCTACTGGCACTTCTATATAATGTGATAGATTATATCATTTTGTTGGTTCATTTGTTTTTTGATGTGCGTGGGAGCAGTGTTGTGTTTAATGCTGGCTTCTACATAACCTAAAGATCATGGTTTCATTGTTAAATGTGATCTAGTTTTACTAGCTATATGGTTATTTAGCATCTCAGCATGATATATGTTGTTTGACTACCGTTTCAAAACTGTTCAGTTTAACCTTCTTTATGTTTGAATTTATTTAATATGTTTTTCTTAAATGCATTTATTGTTTTTTATTGGTTAGTTTAACTGTAAGCTCTTTGTCTGTTTTTTTAAAAAAAATTATTATTAAATGCATTCTTTGGCCTACAAGAACAATTAAACTTAACATCATAGGTATCTAATACAACATGAGAATCAACACCATAAAACATGTTATGAACATCACTAAAGAAAACAGTACATCAACATAACAATAGACAACAGACAACAGACAATTAAAACAACAAGAGGAATTTAAATATATAGGTTTAGAGATAAACAATAATTCACAAGCAGCAGAAACAGACTCAAGATACAACAAAGCTTGTCAAATCTTTGGACAGCTATCACCACTATTGTCCAACAAGGAAATAACTCCAGAAGCAAAATGGACACTCTACAACGCAATCTTCAATCCAAGGCTGTACTACCAATGTCAGATCTGAACACTAGACTCAAGAACAATAAGAACAAATAATCGCTACCAAAATTAAATATGTTAGACGAATGACAGGAACCAGCTGAGAGATAAGATCAGAAATGAGGAAAAGCTAGGATTAATTCCAGCCATTGACTACATAAAAAGCAACAGATAAAATGATTTGGCTACATGAGACAAAAAGATCAAAATACAACACAACAAATCTTCAACATATACTATGAGAACCATCAGAAAACCATGGAAAAAAAGGAATGATTGAATATCAGAAACACTAGAAAACATAAACAGTAACATAAACTGAAATGTAAATCATTGTTAGGAAGGAGAAGAAGATTCTTTGTGTTTGGTAGGAGTCAATTTAATTTTGGACTGTTTGGTAGGAGTCAATTTAATTTGGGACTATTTGGTAGGAGTCAATTTAATTTTGGACTGTTTGATAGGAGTCAATTTAATTTGGGACTGTTTGGTAGGAGTCAATTTAATTTGGGACTATTTGGTAGGAGTCAATTTAATTTTTGACTGTTTGATAGGAGTCAATTTAATTTGGGACTGTTTGGTAGGAATCAATTTAATTTGGGACTGTTTGGTAGGAGTCAATTTAATTTGGGACTGTTTGGTAGGAGTCAATTTAATTTGGGACTGTTTGGTAGGAGTCAATTTAATTTGGGACTGTTTGGTAGGAGTCAATTTAATTTGGGACTGTTTGGTAGGAGTCAATTTAATTTGGGACTGTTGGTAGTAGTCAATTTAATTTGGGACTGTTTGGTAGGAGTCAATTTAATTTGGAACTGTTTGGTAGGAGTCAATTTAATTTGGGACTGTTTGGTAGGAGTCAATTTAATTTGGGACTGTTTGGTAGGAGTCAATTTAATTTGGGACTGTTTGGTAGGAGTCAGTTTAATTTGGGACTGTTTGGTAGGAGTCAATTTAATTTGGGACTGTTTGGTAGGAATGAATTATTATTGATTTTACAGTTTTGCCCTGACAGTAGTATACAACCCAAGATTATTTCAAGCTTCAACTGTCATTGTTGCTTTTCTGTACCCAGCTTGATCAGAGGTACCTCTCAAGGAGCTCATGTTTCTTCGTCTAAGTCTTTTTGAAACGCCATACAGACAACACATGCAAACAGATGATACCTTGTAGTACTTTGCTTAATGTCTTCTATCTGTCTCTTGTCCTTTTGAGCCAAAGATGGCATATAGGGCAGAAATTTTCGACTCTCTGTGTTCAACAATCTTCATTATCAATGTCAGACCTTGCACCCATATTATATCTTGCCATATGTCCCTGTTCTGGGCAAGCATCTCAATATCAGCAAGGGAGCTGATGCCTGCTGTTCTTGCCTTTTGCCTGTATTTTTTTTAGTGTTTCCAGCCTTTTTTTTCTTTTATTCTGTGATCCCCAATTAAGGGCTTCTCTGGTATTCTCTTGTCTCCTCTCATCACATAGCCAACATATGACCATCTTCTTCTCTTGATTATAGATGATATTTGTGTATGTTTTGTCACTTCTCTTATTTTAGCACTAGTATCAAATTTATTCCATGGTATATAAAGTATTTCCTGAGACATTTGTTTCCAAATGCATCTAATTTATTTTCTATTTCTTTAGTTACTTTGTTTCAAATGAATTAAGATTGATAAACTTAGACATGTTTTTCAATTTTTCCGTGTGACGTCACTGAAAGATAAAAGTATGTATGAATAGAAGAGGAAAAATGTAATAAAAATATTGCTATACTTAATGTTCATATCTTTAGAACATTATAAAGTCTATAATTTAGTCCTCAACTCTTTATCAACATGATCAACTGTCCATAATATCAATTTGAAATTCACACTGTATGAGGTCATGAAACAACCAGGAATAGTAATTTGATTATGTTCATATATCAATTTCCAAAATTCTCTTTCAATTAACCAAATTTTTTTGTTTTTTTTGTTGAAATGCTAAACATATTATTTTATTGAAGTGTGATGTCACATAATGGTCATATATTAACTTGCTCTGCAGAAGCAACAGATGCAAATAAAGAAGGTAGCGTCTACAATAGGTCCAAACGATCAAAATAAAAGCAAAAATAAAACAAATAATGAAGGCGGAGAAATTAGAAATGAGTTAATGGAGGAAAGGGATGCTGTGAATATGGAAGATGATATGGAGCTTTTAGAAGATGAGGTCTGAGTTGTGTTATTGTTCACTTGAGTTGGATTTGAACAAATAGTTCATTTGTTGTTTGATTTCTAAATGGTTATAAAAAATTATTTTAGTGTTCAGCAATTGAATATAAACACTTCAAGGTCAGCGTTCTGAAGTTGTCTTTAATTTTCTTGACATTCTCCTGTCAATGAAATCTCTATTTTTGGTAAAAATTGTAGAATATAATGTATGAAAGAAATAAAGTAACAATTATGCCTCGCTATGAAATGTATAGGGAATGTGGTGTTAGTGCGTAATGATGCTCCAGGGTTTGGGATGAAGAGAGAGAGAGAGACTACAGCATACAGCAGCTAATGAGTGAACATTTGTTTGGTTCTCATTTATTTATTGTTTCTGTTTGACATTTTGTTGTGAATGTACAAAAAGTGGTTACATTTTTAAACAGTTTATGACTTAAGAAATAATGTAGCAAAAACTGAATAAATTTTTAAGATATTATCTCTGCATAGTTATCTACTGCATTACTCGAGGCCCTACACATACACAATATTTTATATTTGTGCTTATCTCTCTACATAGTTATCTACTGCTTTACTTGAGGCCCCACACAATATTTTATATTTGTGCTTATCTCTCTACATAGTTATCTACTGCATTACTTGAGGCCCCACACAATATTTCATATTTGTCCTTATCTCTCTACATAGTTATCTACTGCTTTACTCGAGACCCCACACAATATTTTATATTTGTGCTTATCTCTCTACATAGTTATCTACTGCATTACTTGAGGCCCCACACAATATTTTATATTTGTGCTTATCTCTCTACATAGTTATCTACTGCATTACTTGAGGCCCCACACAATATTTCATATTTGTCCTTATCTCTCTACATAGTTATCTACTGCTTTACTTGAGGCCCCACACAATATTTTATATTTGTGCTTATCTCTCTACATAGTTATCTACTGCTTTACTTGAGGCCCCACACAATATTTTATATTTGTGCTTATCTCTCTACATAGTTATCTACTGCTTTATTTGAGGCCCCCACCCAATATTTTATATTTGTGCTTATCTCTCTACATAGTTATGTACTGCTTTATTTGAGGCCCCCACCCAATATTTTATATTTGTGCTTATCTCTCTACATAGTTATGTACTGCTTTATTTGAGGCCCCCACCCAATATTTTATATTTGTGCTTATCTCTCTACATAGTTATCTACTGCTTTATTTGAGGCCCCCACCCAATATTTTATATTTGTGCTTATCTCTCTACATAGTTATCAAGTGAAATTGGGGACCTAACTTTCATAGAATCCTAAGATGAATCAGTGTTGGTTAATCATGGTTTTGGTACCAGGATATCAATCCTCTTCAATCCTTACCAGACTGGTTGGTCTATTCCAAGTTTCATAGAGGGGAGGTGAAGTAGGATCTTGATCAGTTGTGATTCACTGATCCTGGTGCAAGCAGTCAGCTTTGGGTCACTGACTGCTTTTAGCCACATACTGTTATGTGTGTAAGCAATTTTCAAAATCAGAAGTCCATGTTTTGTACATTTAAAAAATAAATATTCCTCACTGAGGCTATGTGTATCTGCAGTGTGTTGAGTTCTCCCTGTTTGTTTAAGTACTAATGAGTGCATTTCATTTATAGTAATAATGGTCGTGTATACAATTAAGAACAAGATTTCTTATTTGTCTTCCACGTTTGCCAAAGTGTTACTCTCTTTATCATCTACCCTTAACACATTCCGTACCAGGAGCCACACATCGCGGCTTTTGTAGCTGGCGTGCCAAGCCCAAGAGCTGCATTTTGTGGCTTTTAATTTATTGATGTTTTTGCAATTATTTCCGCCAAATCTTGTAATTCTCTTATTGCCTGTTTTTCTGACTTCATGAATAAATTGTCCCAACAAAATGCCTGTTTTAGATACATTTTCATTTATTTTATCTATGCTATTAAAATTTTTTTTTTAAATTCAGAAAATCGGCACAGCTACAACATCTTAGACTCCTTGGTAGCAAATGTGTTAAAAGGATGTTGAGTGCTCGTAGAGAAGCTGTGTTGTGGGTTACAGGAAGTTGTGATAGCTATGTCTTTCATCCAACTTCATCATGTTATTCTTGGGCACGGGATTTCCTTTCCTCTCTATCTCCTACTCATTTAACCAGACTGGTTAATCTGTTAGCAAAGCCACTATGTGGAGGTGGAATAGGATCTTATCAGCTGCTGCAACTGATCAGCATTCAGCTATGAGTCACTGACAAATTTTAGAACGAATGCTGTCCAGATTCTTGGGGCTGAATTGAAATCATATATAGCTAGACATATAATTTCTTTACTTTCAGACATCGCTAACCCAATTTTAACTTTGACAAAAATAGTATGCAGAAAAGAAATAGGAGAAAATGAGAGAAAGAAAGAGAAAGATTGCATCTATAATGTAAAAGTCTTTCAATACAATTTCAGTAAATTGTGATTTACTTCATTTTACTCTTGTGTGTACACAGCTGAACAAGATGGTAGAAGAAGAAAATGAAGAAGGTGAAGAGGAAGAGGATGAAAGCGGATATTCAAATGCTACCCAGGAACCTTCAGTTGACAAAGACTTTGGAATCTCAGAAGATGAGGAGGATGGTAAAAATTATTATTTTCGTTTTGGTTATTAAAAAAAAATATGTTTTCTCTTGCTATTATTGTGATATTTAAAATCTATTTTCATGTAAAAATATTGACATAACACTAACCACATCATCTATAAAATATATAGTTTGTCATTGAAAATGGACTATCCTCCTCTTTTGCTATTATACCTTTCAGTGTTTCTTGTATTGTGTTTGTCCACTGTTCTGCTGGTTGGCCGCTTGATTTGGTGTTCTTATATCATTTGTTGGTAACTCGTATTAGATTTAGTTCTTTAAGTCTTATCTCATGTCTGAACCACTTGATCTGTTGTCACTTTATGTATTTGATGACTGGTTCTGTTCCTAGTCTTTTTCATAACTCTCAATTTCTGACCTTATCTCTCAGGCTGTTTCCTGACATGCATCTGACATACTTCTTTTCTGTGGTGGTTATTCTGTTAATAGTTCTTGAGTGTAACGTCTGGCACTGGTAGTACAATGTTGGGATAAAGTTAGTATTATAATTAACTCGCTTCGTTTCTAACGTTACTTCTTTGCTAGAGAGTAGTGAAATCTGTCCAGTAACTTGACAAGGTTTGTTACATCTTGAGTCCATTTCTGTGCTTGTATGTTGTTATATGTCAGGGTAAAAGTAACTAAGGTACCCCAGTCACGCCAAGTGGCATATAGGGAATGTGGTGTTAGTGACCATAAATTTTATAGACCTTCGGCACATGATTTTTGGGATAATGTGGTTGGTATTACGCTCGTGCCGCATAACTTTCCCAGAAAAAAATCTGGTACCCATTAAAGGCTGGATGAACCGGAAGTCGTCGGTTGGGATCGAACCCCACCTCTTGTCCTTTGTAGTCCAGTTCACTAACCACTGAGCTATCGCTGCTCCCATATGTCAGGGTGCTGCCTAACTATTTGAATTCCTTAACTTGTTTTAGGATATTGTCATCTCTCGTTATGTTGGTGTATTGTGTTTCTTTTGATATTGTCATAACTTCTATCTTGTTTATGTTGATTTTCATATTATGTTGTTTCCCAATTGTTACATCTGTCTAGGTGTACTTGCATGTCTTCTCTTTTCATGTGTATCAATGCTTGGGCATCTGCAAAAAGAAGTTAGTGGATTTCATCCCTTTTGGATGGATTTGTCAGTTTGCAGATGAATCCATGAATGTGATGAACAGTAGGGGGATAGTACACATCCTTGTTTTACTCCTGTTTTGAAAAATATGGTCACTAACACCCTGTGTTCTCAATATGGTCACTAACACCCTGTGTTTTCAATATGGTCACTAACACCCTGTGTTCTCAATATGGTCACTAACACCCTGTGTTCTCAATATGGTCCCTAACACCCTGTGTTCTCAATATGGTCACTAACACCCTGTGTTCTCAATATGGTCACTAACACCCTGTGTTCTCAATATGGTCACTAACACCCTGTGTTCTCAATATGGTCACTAACACCCTGTGTTCTCAATATGGTCACTAACACCCTGTGTTCTCAATATGGTCACTAACACCCTGTGTTCTCAATATGGTCACTAACACCCTGTGTTCTCAATATGGTCACTAACACCCTGTGTTCTCAATATGGTCACTAACACCCTGTGTTCTCAATATGGTCACTAACACCCTGTGTTCTCAATATGGTCACTAACACCCTGTGTTCTCAATATGGTCACTAACACCCTGTGTTCTCAATATGGTCACTAACACCCTGTGTTCTCAATATGGTCACTAACACCCTGTGTTCTCAATATGGTCACTAACACCCTGTGTTCTCAATATGGTCACTAACACCCTGTGTTCTCAATATGGTCACTAACACCCTGTGTTCTCAATATGGTCACTAACACCCTGTGTTCTCAATATGGTCACTAACACCCTGTGTTCTCAATATGGTCACTAACACCCTGTGTTCTCAATATAGTCACTAACACCCTGTGTTCTCAATATGGTCACTAACACCCTGTGTTCTCAGTATGGTCACTAACACCCTGTGTTCTCAGTATGGTCACTAACACCCTGTGTTCTCAGTATGGTCACTAACACCCTGTGTTCTCAGTATGGTCACTAACACCCTGTGTTCTCAGTATGGTCACTAACACCCTGTGTTCTCAATATGGTCACTAACACCCTGTGTTCTCAATATGGTCACTAACACCCTGTGTTCTCAATATGGTCACTAACACCCTGTGTTCTCAATATGGTCACTAACACCCTGTGTTCTCAATATGGTCACTAACACCCTGTGTTCTCAATATGGTCACTAACACCCTGTGTTCTCAATATGGTCACTAACACCCTGTGTTCTCAATATGGTCACTAACACCCTGTGTTCTCAATATGGTCACTAACACCCTGTGTTCTCAATATGGTCACTAACACCCTGTGTTCTCAATATGGTCACTAACACCCTGTGTTCTCAATATGGTCACTAACACCCTGTGTTCTCAATATGGTCACTAACACCCTGTGTTCTCAATATGGTCACTAACACCCTGTGTTCTCAATATGGTCACTAACACCCTGTGTTCTCAATATGGTCACTAACACCCTGTGTTCTCAATATGGTCACTAACACCCTGTGTTCTCAATATAGTCACTAACACCCTGTGTTCTCAATATGGTCACTAACACCCTGTGTTCTCAGTATGGTCACTAACACCCTGTGTTCTCAGTATGGTCACTAACACCCTGTGTTCTCAGTATGGTCACTAACACCCTGTGTTCTCAGTATGGTCACTAACACCCTGTGTTCTCAGTATGGTCACTAACACCCTGTGTTCTCAATATGGTCACTAACACCCTGTGTTCTCAATATGGTCACCAACACCCTGTGTTCTCAATATGGTCACTAACACCCTGTGTTCTCAATATGGTCACTAACACCCTGTGTTCTCAATATGGTCACTAACACCCTGTGTTCTCAATATGCCTAGCATGGTGTGAAGGGAACTTTATTTTTTTTTTTAACTATCACCTGATTTTATTCACCTGAATAGTAAGATACTTGGAATATCAGTAGGTAGTCTTAATAAAAACTGCCTGAAGTGAACTGCTGTTAATGTTTTAAATGCTAAGAGTGAAATTTAAAACATTTTTCAGTGTTTGTCTCAATTGAAGCAGGTTGTCACAGTAGAGCATTGCTTAATGAACTGAGAACAGCAGGTTGGGTTTAGTCCTGTTTGATGACTAGGTTCACCCAGCCTTAAATGGTATCAGTTTTTTGTTATCTGGGAAGGAAAGATAAAAAGTAAAAGTTCCCTCCCCACCATGCTATGTGTATGGGGAATATTATGTTAGTGACCATATTTTTCATTGACCATAACACATTTTTAGGTGATGTGATCGGTTTCATGCCTGTGTCCCAATACTTCACAAAAAACCTCTGGTCCCCATTTTTATAGGCTGGGTGAACCCTGTAGCCTTGATGATTCCCCACAAAAATTATGTCACTATTGAGAACTGAACCCCAGCCCTTCTGATCAGGAAGTGAGCACACTTATCACTCAACCACAGTAGTCCTTGAAGGAAAGATAGCACTGATGTTAACCACATTATCAAAAGATGTGCCAAAGGGCCAGGAAGTGTATATATCAGAGTACGTTTGTTGTTTGACCAACACAAGCCATCTACACCCCAGTTGGAAGTTTTGTGGTTGGATGTTGGAGAGCAGTCATTGGGTGAACACTGATCTACCTTTTTTAGCTCCCAGTGGAGCATAGGTCTTCGACAAACACTTTCCAAGTCTTTCTGTTTTTTGCTATTCTTTTAAGATCATTCCATGTCTTCGCCATCATCGTCATCTCTGCTTCTATCTGTCTTCTCCAAGAATTCCTTGGTCTTCCTCCTCTGCATTGCCTTAATAATTTGGAGGCTTAATAAAAGACATTTTAATGGTACATAGTTTATCCGAAGTATCTTTATCAAGTGACTGACTTAAAGAATTACGAAAAAATAGAAACTTCTCTTTCTTTTCTTTCAGTTGATGACTACTAAAGGAATGGATAGACTTCTTTTTCATCTGTCCTTAAAAGGACGTTAACCCTAGATTATGATACATATCATGGGTGATGTTTTCACAAAGCTGTCGTAAAAACTACTTCGACTTAAATGTTATATTTGGGTTCGAAAAATAGTATTTTCTTTGAACTTTTGCTACACAGCTGTGTGTTTACCCAAGCAGATACATGGGACCAGATGCTGTAATAATTTCCTGGATTACATTAGGTTTATTGCCTGAAATTAGAATGCATTTTGCTTTGGCTACCGGAGCTGTTATGTTGTCTACTCATATGCCTGCTGTAAGTCTGTCAATCCAGCCACATGTTTGGCTCCCTCAAAACATCGTACGCTGGCTATCCCTTGTTACAAGGTTTGTTTGATGTCTCACCAGCAGCCGAGGAGATTTCCCTCATCATGAGAAAAAAAAATAAGAAAGAAAAGGGAAAAAAAGGATTTCTTGAAAATTGGCAAAATTTACAACAAAAAACAGCTCCCTTTCAACGATACTGTTTTAATTTTTACCATGCACTTGGGAAAAAAAATCCAACATCATAGGAAGCAAATCCAACATTCAGGGTCACCGGAAGTAGTGATTAGGGGGGTGGGGGGGATGTTTGTCCTCAGCAAACTGTTGCAATTGAAAGAATTTGTATTTTGAAGCAGTAATTTCTACAACGGAATCGTAATCTAGGGTAAGTGGGTTTAGATGTGTTGTGTTGTATTTTATTTGTGCCTTTTGGCCCAACACACCCAACTTCAGCACAGCAATTGTTAGCACTGGGTTGCCTTCCATCTTCGATCCCTACTCGCTTGTCCAGTCTGGAAAGTCTGTTTCTAGGAGCACTGCTTGAAGGTGGAGCAGAGTCTTGATCAGTTCTGTTGCTCACAAATCCTGACGGATGCAATCATCTGTGGGTCATTGCTTACATTCAGCATTGGCATCTTGGGCACCATCCCCCACCTCACACACACATACACACACACACACACCCATTACAAAAATTAAATAGCAGAAAAACTAAAGGAGATCAACGTACAAATTATTATTTTTAACTGATGACTCATCTAAAAAAAAATTATGAAAATGAAGAATGAATTAAACAGATGAGTGGGCAGGCATTTTTGATTTAATGTGAGACTTCAGAATGTTTGAAGTGACATTTATTTTGCTTGCAGAAGAGATACAAGTGGATCTTGCACAACCAGAGTTTGAAGGTTTGTGGAATAAAGATACCATTGCTTACAAGACTTATAAAGATGCAGATAGTCTTCCAGCAAAGCCTGTTGGGGGAAGCAAGATGGAACAGGTAGACATGTATACATTTATAACAGGTAGCAGTGACATAGACTGACTTTGAAGCATATAGAAATTATTTAGACTTTGAGTTTGGTCACCAAAATGTAATACACTGTCAATAAATAGCAGCTGTGTAGATTGTGTGGTAGATGTTAGATTTTCAATAGAAAGTAGTTGTGTAGATTGTGTGGTAGATGTTAGACTTTCAATAAATAGCAGCTGTGTAGATTGTGTGGTAGATGTTAGACTTTCAATAGAGAAGCAGCTGTGTAGATTGTGTGGTAGATGTTAGACTTTCAATAAATAGCAGCTGTGTAGATTGTGTGATATATGTTAGACTTTCAATAGATAGCAGCTGTGTAGATTGTGTGGTAGATGTTAGACTTTCAATAAATAGCTACTGTGTAGATTGTGTGGTAGATTTTAGAATTTCAATAAATAGCTACTGTGTAGATTGTGTGGTAGATGTTAGACATTCAATAAATAGCAGCTGTGTAGATTGTGTGGTAGATGTTAGACTTTCAATAGAGAAGCAGCTGTGTAGATTGTGTGGTAGATGTTAGACTTTCAATAAATAGCTACTGTGTAGATTGTGTGGTAGATGTTAGACTTTCAATAAATAGCTACTGTGTAGATTGTGTGGTAGATGTTAGACTTTCAATAAATAGCTACTGTGTAGATTGTGTGGTAGATGTTAGACTTTCAATAAATAGCAGCTGTGTAGATTGTGTGGTAGATGTTAGACTTTCAATAGAGAAGCAGCTGTGTAGATTGTGTGGTAGATGTTAGACTTTCAATAAATAGCAGCTGTGTAGATTGTGTGAAAGATGTTAGACTTTCAATAGATAGCAGCTGTGTAGATTGTGTGATAGATGTTAGACTTTCAATAAATAGCAGCTGTGTAGATTGTGTGGTTGATGTTAGAATTTCAATAAATAGCAGCTGTGTAGATTGTGTGATAGATGTTAGACATTCAATAAATAGCAGCTGTGTAGATTGTGTGATAGATGTTAGACTTTCAATAAATAGCTACTGTGTAGATTGTGTGGTAGATGTTAGACTTTCAATAAATAGCAGCTGTGTAGATTGTGTGATAGATGTTAGACTTTCAATAGATAGTAGTTGTGTAGATTGTGTGATAGATGTTAGACTTTCAATAAATAGCAGCTGTGTAGATTGTGTGATAGATGTTAGATTTTCAATAGATAGTAGTTGTGTAGATTGTGTGATAGATGTTAGACTTTTAATAAATAGTAGTTGTGTAGATTGTGTGATAGATGTTAGACTTTCAATAAATAGCAGCTGTGTAGATTGTGTGATAGATGTTAGACTTTCAATAAATAGCAGCTGTGTAGATTGTGTGATAGATGTTAGACTTTCAATAAATAGCAGCTGTGTAGATTGTGTGATAGATGTTAGACTTTCAATAAATAGCAGCTGTGTAGATTGTGTGATAGATGTTAGACTTTCAATAGATAGCAGCTGTGTAGATTGTGTGATAGATGTTAGATTTTCAATAGATAGTAGTTGTGTAGATTGTGTGATAGATGTTAGACTTTCAATAAATAGCAGCTGTGTAGATTGTGTGATAGATGTTAGACTTTCAATAAATAGCAGCTGCGTAGATTGTGTGATAGATGTTAGACTTTCAATAAATAGCAGCTGTGTAGATTGTGTGATAGATGTTAGACTTTCAATAGATAGCAGCTGTGTAGATTGTGTGGTAGATGTTAGACTTTCAATAGAAAGTAGTTGTGTAGATTGTGTGATAGATGTTAGACTTTCAATAATTGGCAGCTGCGTAGATTGTGTGAAAGATGTTAGACTTTCAATAGATAGCAGCTGTGTAGATTGTGTGGTAGATGTTAGACTTTCAATAGATAGCAGCTGTGTAGATTGTGTGGTAGATGTTAGACTTTCAATAGAAAGTAGTTGTGTAGATTGTGTGATAGATGTTAGACTTTCAATAATTGGCAGCTGCGTAGATTGTGTGAAAGATGTTAGACTTTCAATAGATAGCAGCTGTGTAGATTGTGTGGTAGATGTTAGACTTTCAATAGATAGCAGCTGTGTAGATTGTGTGGTAGATGTTAGACTTTCAATAGAAAGTAGTTGTGTAGATTGTGTGATAGATGTTAGACTTTCAATAGATAGCAGCTGTGTAGATTGTGTAGTAGATGTTAGACTTTCAATAGATAGCAGCTGTGTAGATTGTGTGGTAGATGTTAGACTTTCAATAGAAAGTAGTTGTGTAGATTGTGTGGTAGATGTTAGACTTTCAATAGAAAGTAGTTGTGTAGATTGTGTGGTAGATGTTAGACTTTCAATAGATAGCAGCTGTGCAGATTGTGTGGTAGATGTTAGACTTTCAATAGAAAGTAGTTGTGTAGATTGTGTGGTAGATGTTAGACTTTCAATAAATAGCAGCTGTGTAGATTGTGTGGTAGATGTTAGACTTTCAATAGAGAAGCAGCTGTGTAGATTGTGTGGTAGATGTTAGACTTTCAATAAATAGCAGCTGTGTAGATTGTGTGATATATGTTAGACTTTCAATAGATAGCAGCTGTGTAGATTGTGTGGTAGATGTTAGACTTTCAATAAATAGCTACTGTGTAGATTGTGTGGTAGATTTTAGAATTTCAATAAATAGCTACTGTGTAGATTGTGTGGTAGATGTTAGACATTCAATAAATAGCAGCTGTGTAGATTGTGTGGTAGATGTTAGACTTTCAATAGAGAAGCAGCTGTGTAGATTGTGTGGTAGATGTTAGACTTTCAATAAATAGCTACTGTGTAGATTGTGTGGTAGATGTTAGACTTTCAATAAATAGCTACTGTGTAGATTGTGTGGTAGATGTTAGACTTTCAATAAATAGCAGCTGTGTAGATTGTGTGGTAGATGTTAGACTTTCAATAGAGAAGCAGCTGTGTAGATTGTGTGGTAGATGTTAGACTTTCAATAAATAGCAGCTGTGTAGATTGTGTGAAAGATGTTAGATTTTCAATAGATAGCAGCTGTGTAGATTGTGTGATAGATGTTAGACTTTCAATAAATAGCAGCTGTGTAGATTGTGTGGTAGATGTTAGACTTTCAATAAATAGCTACTGTGTAGATTGTGTGGTAGATTTTAGAATTTCAATAAATAGCTACTGTGTAGATTGTGTGGTAGATGTTAGACATTCAATAAATAGCAGCTGTGTAGATTGTGTGGTAGATGTTAGACTTTCAATAGAGAAGCAGCTGTGTAGATTGTGTGGTAGATGTTAGACTTTCAATAAATAGCTACTGTGTAGATTGTGTGGTAGATGTTAGACTTTCAATAAATAGCTACTGTGTAGATTGTGTGGTAGATGTTAGACTTTCAATAAATAGCAGCTGTGTAGATTGTGTGGTAGATGTTAGACTTTCAATAGAGAAGCAGCTGTGTAGATTGTGTGGTAGATGTTAGACTTTCAATAAATAGCAGCTGTGTAGATTGTGTGAAAGATGTTAGACTTTCAATAGATAGCAGCTGTGTAGATTGTGTGATAGATGTTAGACTTTCAATAAATAGCAGCTGTGTAGATTGTGTGGTTGATGTTAGAATTTCAATAAATAGCAGCTGTGTAGATTGTGTGATAGATGTAGACTTTCAATAAATAGCAGCTGTGTAGATTGTGTGATAGATGTTAGACTTTCAATAAATAGCAGCTGTGTAGATTGTGTGATAGATGTTAGACTTTCAATAAATAGTAGTTGTGTAGATTGTGTGATAGATGTTAGACTTTCAATAAACAGCAGCTGTGTAGATTGTGTGAGAGATGTTAGACTTTCAATAAATAGCAGCTGTGTAGATTGTGTGATAGATGTTAGACTTTCAATAAATAGCAGCTGTGTAGATTGTGCGATAGATGTTAGACTTTCAATAAATAGCAGCTGTGTAGATTGTGTGATAGATGTTAGACTTTCAATAAATAGCAGCTGTGTAGATTGTGTGATAGATGTTAGATTTTCAATAGATAGTAGTTGTGTAGATTGTGTGATAGATGTTAGACTTTCAATAAATAGCAGCTGTGTAGATTGTGTGATAGATGTTAGACTTTCAATAGATAGCAGCTGTGTAGATTGTGTGGTAGATGTTAGACTTTCAATAGATAGCAGCTGTGTAGATTGTGTGGTAGATGTTAGACTTTCAATAGAAAGTAGTTGTGTAGATTGTGTGGTAGATGTTAGACTTTCAATAGAAAGTAGTTGTGTAGATTGTGTGGTAGATGTTAGACTTTCAATAGATAGCAGCTGTGCAGATTGTGTGGTAGATGTTAGACTTTCAATAGAAAGTAGTTGTGTAGATTGTGTGGTAGATGTTAGACTTTCAATAAATAGCAGCTGTGTAGATTGTGTGGTAGATGTTAGACTTTCAATAGAGAAGCAGCTGTGTAGATTGTGTGGTAGATGTTAGACTTTCAATAAATAGCAGCTGTGTAGATTGTGTGATATATGTTAGACTTTTAATAGATAGCAGCTGTGTAGATTGTGTGGTAGATGTTAGACTTTCAATAAATAGCTACTGTGTAGATTGTGTGGTAGATTTTAGAATTTCAATAAATAGCTACTGTGTAGATTGTGTGGTAGATGTTAGACATTCAATAAATAGCAGCTGTGTAGATTGTGTGGTAGATGTTAGACTTTCAATAGAGAAGCAGCTGTGTAGATTGTGTGGTAGATGTTAGACTTTCAATAAATAGCTACTGTGTAGATTGTGTGGTAGATGTTAGACTTTCAATAAATAGCTACTGTGTAGATTGTGTGGTAGATGTTAGACTTTCAATAAATAGCTAAGGGTGTAGATTGTGTGGTAGATGTTAGACTTTCAATAAATAGCAGCTGTGTAGATTGTGTGGTAGATGTGAGACTTTCAATAGAGAAGCAGCTGTGTAGATTGTGTGGTAGATGTTAGACTTTCAATAAATAGCAGCTGTGTAGATTGTGTGAAAGATGTTAGACTTTCAATAGATAGCAGCTGTGTAGATTGTGTGATAGATGTTAGACTTTCAATAAATAGCAGCTGTGTAGATTGTGTGGTTGATGTTAGAATTTCAATAAATAGCAGCTGTGTAGATTGTGTGATAGATGTAGACTTTCAATAAATAGCAGCTGTGTAGATTGTGTGATAGATGTTAGACTTTCAATAAATAGCAGCTGTGTAGATTGTGTGATAGATGTTAGACTTTCAATAAATAGCTACTGTGTAGATTGTGTGGTAGATGTTAGACTTTCAATAAATAGCAGCTGTGTAGATTGTGTGATAGATGTTAGACTTTCAATAGATAGTAGTTGTGTAGATTGTGTGATAGATGTTAGACTTTCAATAAATAGCAGCTGTGTAGATTGTGTGATAGATGTTAGATTTTCAATAGATAGTAGTTGTGTAGATTGTGTGATAGATGTTAGACTTTCAATAAATAGTAGTTGTGTAGATTGTGTGATAGATGTTAGACTTTCAATAAATAGCAGCTGTGTAGATTGTGTGATAGATGTTAGACTTTCAATAAATAGCAGCTGTGTAGATTGTGTGATAGATGTTAGACTTTCAATAGATAGCAGCTGTGTAGATTGTGTGATAGATGTTAGACTTTCAATAAATAGCAGCTGTGTAGATTGTGTGATAGATGTTAGATTTTCAATAGATAGTAGTTGTGTAGATTGTGTGATAGATGTTAGACTTTCAATAATTGGCAGCTGCGTAGATTGTGTGAAAGATGTTAGACTTTCAATAGATAGCAGCTGTGTAGATTGTGTGGTAGATGTTAGAATTTCAATAAATAGCAGCTGCGTAGATTGTGTGATAGATGTTAGACTTTCAATAAATAGCAGCTGTGTAGATTGTGTGATAGATGTTAGATTTTCAATAGATAGTAGTTGTGTAGATTGTGTGACAGATGTTAGACTTTCAATAAATAGCAGCTGTGTAGATTGTGTGATAGATGTTAGACTTTCAATAAATAGCAGCTGTGTAGATTGTGTGATAGATGTTAGACTTTCAATAGATAGCAGCTGTGTAGATTGTGTGGTAGATGTTAGACTTTCAATAGAAAGTAGTTGTGTAGATTGTGTGAAAGATGTTAGACTTTCAATAGATAGCAGCTGTGTAGATTGTGTGGTAGATGTTAGACTTTCAATAGATAGCAGCTGTGTAGATTGTGTGGTAGATGTTAGACTTTCAATAGAAAGTAGTTGTGTAGATTGTGTGATAGATGTTAGACTTTCAATAAATAGCAGCTGTGTAGATTGTGTGGTAGATGTTAGACTTTCAATAGATAGCAGCTGTGTAGATTGTGTGGTAGATGTTAGACTTTCAATAGAAAGTAGTTGTGTAGATTGTGTGGTAGATGTTAGACTTTCAATAGAAAGTAGTTGTGTAGATTGTGTGGTAGATGTTAGACTTTCAATAGATAGCAGCTGTGCAGATTGTGTGGTAGATGTTAGACTTTCAATAGAAAGTAGTTGTGTAGATTGTGTGGTAGATGTTAGACTTTCAATAAATAGCAGCTGTGTAGATTGTGTGGTAGATGTTAGACTTTCAATAGAGAAGCAGCTGTGTAGATTGTGTGGTAGATGTTAGACTTTCAATAAATAGCAGCTGTGTAGATTGTGTGATATATGTTAGACTTTCAATAGATAGCAGCTGTGTAGATTGTGTGGTAGATGTTAGACTTTCAATAAATAGCTACTGTGTAGATTGTGTGGTAGATTTTAGAATTTCAATAAATAGCTACTGTGTAGATTGTGTGGTAGATGTTAGACATTCAATAAATAGCAGCTGTGTAGATTGTGTGGTAGATGTTAGACTTTCAATAGAGAAGCAGCTGTGTAGATTGTGTGGTAGATGTTAGACTTTCAATAAATAGCTACTGTGTAGATTGTGTGGTAGATGTTAGACTTTCAATAAATAGCTAAGGGTGTAGATTGTGTGGTAGATGTTAGACTTTCAATAAATAGCAGCTGTGTAGATTGTGTGGTAGATGTTAGACTTTCAATAGAGAAGCAGCTGTGTAGATTGTGTGGTAGATGTTAGACTTTCAATAAATAGCAGCTGTGTAGATTGTGTGAAAGATGTTAGACTTTCAATAGATAGCAGCTGTGTAGATTGTGTGATAGATGTTAGACTTTCAATAAATAGCAGCTGTGTAGATTGTGTGGTTGATGTTAGAATTTCAATAAATAGCAGCTGTGTAGATTGTGTGATAGATGTAGACTTTCAATAAATAGCAGCTGTGTAGATTGTGTGATAGATGTTAGACTTTCAATAAATAGCAGCTGTGTAGATTGTGTGATAGATGTTAGACTTTCAATAAATAGCTACTGTGTAGATTGTGTGGTAGATGTTAGACTTTCAATAAATAGCAGCTGTGTAGATTGTGTGATAGATGTTAGACTTTCAATAGATAGTAGTTGTGTAGATTGTGTGATAGATGTTAGACTTTCAATAAATAGCAGCTGTGTAGATTGTGTGATAGATGTTAGATTTTCAATAGATAGTAGTTGTGTAGATTGTGTGATAGATGTTAGACTTTCAATAAATAGTAGTTGTGTAGATTGTGTGATAGATGTTAGACTTTCAATAAATAGCAGCTGTGTAGATTGTGTGATAGATGTTAGACTTTCAATAAATAGCAGCTGTGTAGATTGTGTGATAGATGTTAGACTTTCAATAAATAGCAGCTGTGTAGATTGTGTGATAGATGTTAGACTTTCAATAAATAGCAGCTGTGTAGATTGTGTGATAGATGTTAGATTTTCAATAGATAGTAGTTGTGTAGATTGTGTGACAGATGTTAGACTTTCAATAAATAGCAGCTGTGTAGATTGTGTGATAGATGTTAGACTTTCAATAAATAGCAGCTGTGTAGATTGTGTGATAGATGTTAGACTTTCAATAGATAGCAGCTGTGTAGATTGTGTGGTAGATGTTAGACTTTCAATAGAAAGTAGTTGTGTAGATTGTGTGAAAGATGTTAGACTTTCAATAGATAGCAGCTGTGTAGATTGTGTGGTAGATGTTAGACTTTCAATAGATAGCAGCTGTGTAGATTGTGTGGTAGATGTTAGACTTTCAATAGAAAGTAGTTGTGTAGATTGTGTGATAGATGTTAGACTTTCAATAAATAGCAGCTGTGTAGATTGTGTGGTAGATGTTAGACTTTCAATAGATAGCAGCTGTGTAGATTGTGTGGTAGATGTTAGACTTTCAATAGAAAGTAGTTGTGTAGATTGTGTGGTAGATGTTAGACTTTCAATAGAAAGTAGTTGTGTAGATTGTGTGGTAGATGTTAGACTTTCAATAGATAGCAGCTGTGCAGATTGTGTGGTAGATGTTAGACTTTCAATAGAAAGTAGTTGTGTAGATTGTGTGGTAGATGTTAGACTTTCAATAAATAGCAGCTGTGTAGATTGTGTGGTAGATGTTAGACTTTCAATAGAGAAGCAGCTGTGTAGATTGTGTGGTAGATGTTAGACTTTCAATAAATAGCAGCTGTGTAGATTGTGTGATATATGTTAGACTTTCAATAGATAGCAGCTGTGTAGATTGTGTGGTAGATGTTAGACTTTCAATAAATAGCTACTGTGTAGATTGTGTGGTAGATTTTAGAATTTCAATAAATAGCTACTGTGTAGATTGTGTGGTAGATGTTAGACATTCAATAAATAGCAGCTGTGTAGATTGTGTGGTAGATGTTAGACTTTCAATAGAGAAGCAGCTGTGTAGATTGTGTGGTAGATGTTAGACTTTCAATAAATAGCTACTGTGTAGATTGTGTGGTAGATGTTAGACTTTCAATAAATAGCTAAGGGTGTAGATTGTGTGGTAGATGTTAGACTTTCAATAAATAGCAGCTGTGTAGATTGTGTGGTAGATGTTAGACTTTCAATAGAGAAGCAGCTGTGTAGATTGTGTGGTAGATGTTAGACTTTCAATAAATAGCAGCTGTGTAGATTGTGTGATAGATGTTAGACTTTCAATAAATAGCAGCTGTGTAGATTGTGTGGTTGATGTTAGAATTTCAATAAATAGCAGCTGTGTAGATTGTGTGATAGATGTAGACTTTCAATAAATAGCAGCTGTGTAGATTGTGTGATAGATGTTAGACTTTCAATAAATAGCAGCTGTGTAGATTGTGTGATAGATGTTAGACTTTCAATAAATAGCTACTGTGTAGATTGTGTGGTAGATGTTAGACTTTCAATAAATAGCAGCTGTGTAGATTGTGTGATAGATGTTAGACTTTCAATAGATAGTAGTTGTGTAGATTGTGTGATAGATGTTAGACTTTCAATAAATAGCAGCTGTGTAGATTGTGTGATAGATGTTAGATTTTCAATAGATAGTAGTTGTGTAGATTGTGTGATAGATGTTAGACTTTCAATAAATAGTAGTTGTGTAGATTGTGTGATAGATGTTAGACTTTCAATAAATAGCAGCTGTGTAGATTGTGTGATAGATGTTAGACTTTCAATAAATAGCAGCTGTGTAGATTGTGTGATAGATGTTAGACTTTCAATAAATAGCAGCTGTGTAGATTGTGTGATAGATGTTAGACTTTCAATAAATAGCAGCTGTGTAGATTGTGTGATAGATGTTAGATTTTCAATAGATAGTAGTTGTGTAGATTGTGTGATAGATGTTAGACTTTCAATAATTGGCAGCTGCGTAGATTGTGTGAAAGATGTTAGACTTTCAATAGATAGCAGCTGTGTAGATTGTGTGGTAGATGTTAGACTTTCAATAAATAGCAGCTGCGTAGATTGTGTGATAGATGTTAGACTTTCAATAAATAGCAGCTGTGTAGATTGTGTGATAGATGTTAGACTTTCAATAGATAGCAGCTGTGTAGATTGTGTGGTAGATGTTAGACTTTCAATAGAAAGTAGTTGTGTAGATTGTGTGATAGATGTTAGACTTTCAATAATTGGCAGCTGCGTAGATTGTGTGAAAGATGTTAGACTTTCAATAGATAGCAGCTGTGTAGATTGTGTGGTAGATGTTAGACTTTCAATAGATAGCAGCTGTGTAGATTGTGTGGTAGATGTTAGACTCAATAGAAAGTAGTTGTGTAGATTGTGTGATAGATGTTAGACTTTCAATAGATAGCAGCTGTGTAGATTGTGTGGTAGATGTTAGACTTTCAATAGATAGCAGCTGTGTAGATTGTGTGGTAGATGTTAGACTTTCAATAGAAAGTAGTTGTGTAGATTGTGTGGTAGATGTTAGACTTTCAATAGAAAGTAGTTGTGTAGATTGTGTGGTAGATGTTAGACTTTCAATAGATAGCAGCTGTGCAGATTGTGTGGTAGATGTTAGACTTTCAATAGAAAGTAGTTGTGTAGATTGTGTGGTAGATGTTAGACTTTCAATAATTGGCAGCTGCGTAGATTGTGTGATAGATGTTAGACTTTCAATAAATAGCAGCTGTGTAGATTGTGTGATAGATGTTAGAATTTCAATAGTTAGTAGTTGTGTAGATTGTGTGGTAGATGTTACACTTTCAATGTTTCTCTGAACTTTTGACACACAGCCATGTGTCCACACTAGGCAAGACACAGGGACTCAGATTTCGTGGCTCTGGTAGATTTATGGCCTGAGTTTGTCCTCATGGGCCAGACGTGTTACAATGTCTATTGGTATGGTCACTGTAAGTCCATCAGTTGGTTCATCCTACTCATAGCATTGTTTGCTGTGTTTCTCGAGCTACAAAGGATTGTTTTGATGTCAGTTTTTTTGTTGACTGTTTTGATGTCAGTTTTTTTGTTCACTTTTGATGTAAGTTTTTTGTTGATAGTTTTGATGTCAGTTTTTTGTTGACAGTTTTGATGTCAGTTTTTTGTTGACTGTTTTGATGTCAGTTTTTTGTTGACAGTTTTGATGTCAGTTTTTTGTTGACTGTTATATGTCAGTTTTTTGTTGACTGTTTTGATTGCAGTTTTTTGTTGACTGTTTTTATGTCAATTTTTTGTTGACTGTTTTGATGTCAGTTTTTTGTTCACTGTTTTGATGTCAGTTTTTTGTTAACTGTTTTGATGACTGAGGAAATTTTCCTAGTCACAGAAAAAAAAAAAAAAAAAGGAAAAACTACCAATTTCTTGAAAAAAGCCTAAACATGTGCACGAGGTATGGTCTGTAAAGAGCAACCGGCTCACAACTGAAAGATTAAATCAAACTGAAATATTCAATATTCTTTTGTTGATTCTATAGTAAAATGTTGTATCTATTATTAATAACCTTATAACATTTTAATTCATTTGTTGCCATCTCTACATCGAAGGTTGGCTACCATGCATCATTTTACCCTGTCTCTTGTCTTAATAGTGCACGTTGTGTCCATCTTTTGATGTTTTCAATCCACTTTAATCTTGGTCTGCATTGCCTCATCTACCTTGCACTTTCCTCTCCAAGATAACTTTTAGGAAGGTATTGTGTCTCTTCATATGTTTTAAAAATTGTAGTTGTCTTGTTCGGATTGTGTTAAGTAATTTCTTTTTTTCATTTTCATCTGTAACTGATTCAAAACTGTCATGTTAGTCTTTATTTCTTTCCAACCAATTCTTTAACACTGTTCTATAAATGCACATGAACTTATAACAAACATGCTAAAATAAGAACTTATAAAAAACATGCTAAAATAACCATTAACCTGGCACTTTTCAGGAAATTCTCAAGAAAACTTTAGGTAAGACAAGGGAAGGAATTATCATAACCCAAGTAGCAGCTGGAAAAGAGTTCTCTGGATGTTCATTTTACAGCAAACCAAATATAATTCATTTCAAGGTAGGATGTCCTACAAATTGCTGATGTTGATGCTATTAAATTTGACAATGATTCTTTCATTGTTTTATATAAGTAAATTGAGAAGTCAGAAACATACTCTTTTCTAGCTGAAGAAAGATGTCTACTTCTTTCATGTTCAAGTCTTTTGACCATGCAAACATGACTGCTTGTCCTGTACCATGATGGAGGGCTAGGAATAACTTCATAACAGAGCTAGTTGTACATTCAGTACTTGTATATGCATGTGTGTCCTGATTTTTTATTCCCCTAAACATACAGTTTCTGATAAATTCTGTCTTTGGCAGGCCAGACCTGTCAATTGTATCAAGCTTCAATTGGTCCCAGAATTGATGTGCATAAGAGTTAATAAATAATGAAAGCAATGGCCTGGCTAGAAACACAATATTTTACTCTAATGTGCTTTCTGAATGACTCAAGTGGTTCAGGACAATTGAGGAGGCTGGGCACAAAGTCAGTGGTTGGAGTCACTGAAGAACTCAGGTCTGACTGGGATCTGTTTTATTTCTGTTCTTAGACACTCCGGTGTGAGAGGAAACGAATGAGTTGATAACCTGGCTGGAACAGCTGCCGTGGATGGCAGATATGCAATGGACCAGTCACCCATTCTGAATGCCCTCAGAGAGACACGCTGATGATTCAGCCAATGATCAGGAATCTACAACCATGTCCTGACTGCATGAATATCAGGTCAAAACTGGGAATGCCAGAGAGGATTGCTGCATGGGGAAACACAGATAAATAACAAATCAACAAAGAACTGGAGTCATCAGTCTCCACACTCTGAGGGTGGGGAAGAAATCTGAACACTTATAAATATTTCCAATGTGTAATGAGGGTGATCCGTCTATTGAACTAAACTAAACTAGAATTAATTTCATGGAAGATGTGATAGAGAAATTGAAACAAAATAATTATGACTTCCAACAACTAAGTGCATGTAAGAATGTCATGAAGGGCTGGTGGGAAAACAAGTGCAGACTGAAAACAGGTTCATTTGACCAAAAGTTATATAAAACATTCAAAAGCAAAAAAAAGGTGGACAGATAATAATGTATCATATTGTAGCATTAAAGGGAAATAGGGACAGTGCTAAAAATGAGTAATGAACTTTAAGAGATGGACAAATAGCAAGTTCTCATAACATATCACTGAAATCTGCTCTATGTAAGTGGTTAGTGTACATATCTACTGCTTCCTTAACCTGCTGAGTGTTTTTGAACTTAGCTTCCATGTTCACCCAGTTTCTTAAAATGGGTACCAGAGATTTTCTGTAAGAAAGTAAGGCAACATTCACAAGTTACATCATCCGTAAATGTGCTAGTGGGCAAGAAAAATATAGACACCAATGTCACATTACCCATATTTGACAGGTAATGGTTCCATATAGACACCAATGTCACATTATCCACATTTGACAGGTAATGGTTCCATATAGACACCAATGTCACATTATCCACATTTGACAGGTAATGGTTTCATATAGACACCAATGTCACATTATCCACATTTGACAGGTAATGGTTCCATATAGACACCAATGTCAAATTACCCACATTTGACAGGTAATGGTTCCATATAGACACCAATGTCACATTATCCACATTTGACAGGTAATGGTTCCATATAGACACCAATGTCAAATTACCCACATTTGACAGGTAATGGTTCCATATAGACACCAATGTCACATTATCCACATTTGACAGGTAATGGTTCCATATAGACACCAATGTCACATTATCCACATTTGACAGGTAATGGTTCCATGTCCCACAACATATTATAGGGGAGTAATATCTAAAATTTCACCCTACTAGATCACAGCGTTTGGAAGTGAGGGAGCCAGTGCTCTTCTTCAGTGTCACTACTTTTTCCCCAACTCTGTGAACCAATTACCCTTTCTTTTATCAGTTGGGTTGACTTGAGAGCATCAAGCTATGTTAGAACCCTTATTCACAAAGCCACCTCATTCATCAAGCCAGCATGTTATGACTACACTACTGATACTATAAAAAAAAAAAGTAAAGAGCCCCGTCACGCAAAGTGGCATATAGGGAATATAGTGTTAGTGACCATAATTTATATAGACCTTCAGTACATGATTCTTCGGATTATGTGGTCAGTACTACGCCCGTGCTGCTTATGTTCCCTGAAAAAATCTGGTACACATTTTAGGCTGAGTGAATCCAGAAGCTGTTTATCAGGATCGAACCTGACCACTTGTTTTTTGTAGTCCAGTTCACGAACCACTGAGCCATCACGGCTCCCTACTGATACTGTACTTGAAATTAAATAATGTATCACAGAGCAGTGCTAAAGTTGAAAGAGTAACATTCAGAAACAGAATAATAATTGCTGGTCAGAATGTACCAACAATGCATACAACAGATGGAAGTCTACAACAGTAACCTTCAGTGAGGAGACACTATTTCATTTGGACTGATTTTAATTGATATAGGTCCAGATAATGATGACAATAAATATCAATCTCTCATGTTATTGAGTTGAAATGAAAGTTCATTATTACCTAACCTTCTCATAATGAATTAGATTATAACCTTGAAACTCAATGAGAAAAGAAAACAATATATTGGTTTCTTGAATAAAATGTGATTGATTAAAATTTGGTTTGAAAAATTATGTGAGTTAATATGTCATGTCATACTGGAGTCTTCTTTACGTTCACCCGTTACGTGGGCGTGGAGCATTGTGTTGCTAATTTACTACAAAATTGTGATAGCTATGCTCTAGGTCCAACACATCCATCTTTGACATGGGTAGATTTTGATTAATAATTATTTTCCCAGGCAGTAGCTATTTTTGGCCTACTCTTTGAGACTGTTAACTGCCAAGGTTTCTTTAATATGTACGAGTGCACTCAGGAACTCCTGTTTTTCATGAGATTTTGAGAGGGCTAGAAATTGAATCTTACTGCTCATGCACCAGGGGAGGGTCAAGCCACAAGGAAACCACAGATTCGAAGTGAAACATTCTCACCATCTGTGACATGATTCGTACTCAGGACCTTCCACTGATGTCTAACCTCTAAATCAACCAGTTCCTACATATGAGAGTGCAACTATTAAATTCAGCATACCAGACCACAATATTTGGAGGTAAGGTGAGGAGGGAACAGTGTTCTTTCTTACCATTATGCTGCTTGCTTGTGTTCACCCGATGGGTAAAGGAATACATCTTCTCATCATCCGCCCTTAAGGGGATGTTAAGTGGTCGTGTCTGCGTTGTGCTGTGGTTTGCAGTAAAACTGTGGTATTTGCGCCTTTCGTCCTAACACGTCCAACTTCAGCATGTTATTTTTGAGTACCAGATTGTCTTCCCTTTTCGATCCTTACTCGCTTGGCCAGACTAGACAGGTTAGTCTGTTACTGGAGGCACCTCGTAGAGGTGGAGTAGGATCTGGATAGTTCTGGTTCACCGATCCTATCGCAAGCCATAAGCTGTGAGTCACTGACATATTTCAGCAGCTCTGTTGTTGGGAAGCGACTTTGCCTCCTCACACTATTATAACTTTCCTCAACTCACTGAGCTGGAGACTCATTCATTTTTTTCAGTTGGGACGATAGGAAGGTATAAAGCAGTACTCAAATTCACCTTCATTTTAGTGCCAAGCCAGCTTGTTACCTCTATGCTATCAATGCTTTAATTATTACACAATAATTACTTCATAAAACATCAATTTTTAAAAAATGTTACTAATCTTTTTTAGTTGTATTTTCTATCTATCTATTGACCTTTCGAGCCGTAACCGGCCCATAGGGCGTAGACCAAGATACACCTTCTCCTATATGAATTTTTGTTCTAGCAGTTTTCTTTTAAAGATATTTTATCAAATCTCGCCATCTGTCTCTGTTCTGTGCAAGCAGTTCTATCTCATTGAGGGAGCCGATTCCTGCTGCTCTTGCCTCTCTCATCAATGTTCTTCTCAGTGTCTCCCTGGGTCTTCCTCTTTTTCTTTTACCTGTTGTTTCCCACATGAGGGCTTGCTTTGCTATTCGATTATTATCTCTTCTCATCACATGTCCAACGTATGACCATCGTCTTTTCTTTATTACTGAAGATATTAGTGGTTGATTGGCGATTTCTCTAATTTCCTCGTTTGTTTTGAATTCGTTCCATTCTATACCAAGTATTTTCCTTAGACATTTATTTTCGAATGCGTTAAATTTTGTTTCTATATCTCTTGTTGTTTTCCAGCTTTCACACGCATACGTAAGGGTTGATAGTACATTTGATTTGAATAGCCTAAGTTTTGTGTTTGTGCTAATGAGTTTTGATTTCCACAACTTTTCAAGGCTTCTGAAAGACATTGCTGCTTTAGCCAGTCTGATTCTAATTTCTTTGCTCGTATCCCCTTCTCGATCAATGTGACTTCCAAGATAGATAAAGTGATCGATCTCTTCTACTGGTTTGTTTTCCATGTATATTTTGTCACTTGTTGGAATTAAACTTTTCATGACTTTAGTCTTTTCATCTCCCTCAATGAGATAGAACTGCTTGCACAGAACAGAGACAGATGGCGAGATTTGATAAAATATCTTTAAAAGAAAACTGCTAGAACAAAAATTCATATAGGAGAAGGTGTATCTTGGTCTACGCCCTATGGGCCGGTTACGGCTCGAAAGGTCAATAGATAGATAGATAGTCTTTTCATGATTGACCTCAAGCCCAATTTTGCTGGCTATTGATGATAGTTCATTTGTGTTTTCCTGCATCGTTTTTATCTGACTGCTGATGAGAACTATGTCATCAGCAAAGTCGAGGTCCTCCAAATGGTCTCCTTGTATCCATTCGATGCCTTTATTACCAGTGCAGCATTTCTTCATTATGAAGTCCATAACAATTCCAAATAACAAGGGCGATAAAATACATCCTTGTTTAACCCCAGTTTCTATTGGGAAACATTCGCTCAGTCCTTCCTCTGTTTGAACTGCACATGTGTAACCATCATACATGTCTTTGATAATATTTATGATTTTTGATGGTAAACCATATTGCTTCAGAATTTTCCACAAAGAATCTCTATGAATACTATCAAATGCTTTTTTGAAGTCGATGAAGTTAAGTACAAAAGGTTTTTGCTTTTCAATGTGTTCCTCCAATATAAGTCGTAGAGTGAAAATGTGGTCAAGACAGCTTCTCCCTTTTCTAAACCCAGCCTGTTCTTCACGCATTACTGTATCTATTGAATCCTTTATTCTATTTAGGATGATTTTACAGAATAACTTTGAGGCAACTGACAAAAGTGTCACGCCTCTCCAGTTGTTACAATCTCTAAGATTGCCCTTTTTTGGGATCTTAACAATGATTCCTTTTTTCCATTTATGAGGCGTCTTCTCTGTTTTCCAAATGATGTTGAACATTTTTTGGAGATGTATTAAATTATGGCTATCAATTGCCTTGAGGATCTCAGCTGTTAACTTATCCTCTCCAGCAGCCTTGTTATTGGTCATTAGCTTTAAGGTGATTTCTATTTCACTCAAGGTGAAGTCATCTAAATTTACATCTAATTCTGCTGCTGGTGTTTCAGCTTCAAAATCTATTAAACTGTGAGGTAGTGGACGGTTAAGAATTTCTTTGAAGTGTTCCGCCCAACGGGCTTTTATGTCTGCGCTTGTTGTTAGCATTAATCCAGATTTGTCTAGAATTGGTGTTCCACTGGATGTATAGGTGTTTGTCAGCATCTTTTGTACAGTATAGAGAGTTCTGCTGTCTCCTGTAATTGCAGCTGTCTCTGCTTTCTCTGCCAAGTTGTCTATATAAGCTCTTGTATCTCTTCTTGCCGAACTTTTCACTTTGTTGTCTAATTCTTTGTATGTTGCTTTTGCCAGAACCTTTCCAAGATCTGTCTTTACATTAGTCATGGCTCTCTTTGCTTCTCTTCTTTCTTTGATGTATTTCCATGTGGTGTCTGAGATCCAAGCTCGTTTTTCCATTTTCTTCAGTCCGGCACTTGCTTCTGCTGCTGTCATTAGTACTTAGTTGTATTTTAAAAACCATAATATCTTCTTGAATTAAAAATGAAAATGTTGACAATACATGTCCTTGTTACAGGCAGGGGAAACCATATATTGTTGTTGCTGAATAACATCTGACACATTTGCAGGATTTTGTGGTTGGAAAGTGTTACAAGAAGAAAGTGATTCTGACAAACGTGTCTTACACTGTGAACTACATAAGGTTCATGGATATCACAGACGATCTAAAGGATTTCATCAAAATAAGGTTTTATTTTTGTGTACGGTTGTTTGAATTAAGGCCTGGGGAGAGGCTTATTCAAGGTTGGTGGTGAGGGTTCATGAGAAAAATAATGCAATGACTTTGTAGATGGCTGATATGAAGCTGATTTTATTTGGTAATTCATTAAGATAAAGTTGTTTTGTTTTTGGGAATGATTTTTCAGAAAATTGATTTGCGTGGGAGGGTGAACTTAAGTAATTAACTAATAGTAATTAACTAAGTAATTAATGTAAGAATTAGCTTACATAAAGTTAAAATGTGGGTTAAGAAAAGGCTTACATAAAGTTGGTGTGTGGGTTAAGAATGTGCTCACATAAAGTTGGTGTGGGTTAAAAATGGGCTTACATAAAGTTAATATGTGGGTTAAGAATTAGCTTACATAAAGTTGGTGTTTGGGTTAAGAATGGGCTTACATAAAGTTAATATGTGGGTTAAGAATAGGCTTACATAAAGTTGGTGTTTGGGTTAAGAATGGGCTTACATAAAGTTAATATGTGGGTTAAGAATAGGCTTACATAAAGTTGGTGTTTGGGTTAAGAATGGGCTTACATAAAGTTGGTGTGTGGGTTAAGAATGGGCTTACATAAAGTTGTTGTGTGGGTTAAGAATGGGCTTACATAAAGTTGGTGTGTGGTTTAAGAATGGGCTTACATAAAGTTGGTGTGTGGGTTAAGAATGGGCTTACATAAAGTTGGTGTGTGGGTTAAGAATGGGCTTACATAAAGTTGGTGTGTGGGTTAAGAATGTGCTTACATAAAGTTGGTGTGTGGGTTAAGAATGGGCTTACTTAAAGTTGGTGTGTGAGTTAAGAATGGGTTCACATAAAGTTAATATGTGGGTTAAGAATAGGCTTACATAAAGTTAATATGTGGGTTAAGAATGGGCTTACATAAAGTTGGTGTGTGGTTTAAGAATGGGTTTACATAAAGTTGGTGTGTGGGTTAAGAATGGGCTCACAGAAAGTTAATATGTTGGTTTAAGAATGGGCTTACATAAAGTTAATATGTGGGTTAAGAATAGGCTTACATAAAGTTGGTGTGTGGGTTAAGAATGAGCTTACATAAAGTTGGTGTGTGGGTTAAGAATGGGCTAACATAAAGTTGGTGTGTGAGTTAAGAATGGGCTAAAATAGAGTTAGTATGTAGGTTAAGGAATGAGTGAGTAAAGAAAAGCAAAAATAAAGGACTTGCTTGAAAACAAGAAAACAGAACAGAGAATTGAAGCCTTTGAAATGTGGATATATAGAAGAATAGGTAGAATTGGATGGACGGAAAAGAAAACAAACGATGAAGTCTTAAACAACTAAAATGAAAAGAGAACTACTAAGCACAATTCAAACAAGACGAATGTGATTTTTGGGCCATGTTAAAAGACACAACAGCCTACTAAAAGTAATATTGGAAAGGAAAATACAAGGTAAAAGAGGCAGAGGCAGACCAAGACTAGCATGGACAAGTAACATCAAAAGATGGACAAATCAGCCTATGACAACCTGCACCATCAAAGCAAGAGACAGAGCAGAACAGCGCTCCATGGTAGCCAACCTTCGTTGCAGAGAAGGTACTCGATGATGATGAGTCTTTATTGCACACTGCGATGATGTCTTTTTCTTTGTTGTTACTATTACTTCTGTCTTTTTGCTATTAAGGCTGAGTCCCTTATTTTTGCTTTCTTTCACTATAATGTCCACCATTTCTTGTAACTTATTTTCACTCTTACCGATTAAGACTGTATCATCAGCATACCTTAAATTATTTATATTATGACCTCTGATTGTTTTTCCAGGCATGTCCCTTATGGATCTTAAAATAATCTTACTATACATATTAAACAAATCTGGTGGCAGCACACAACCTTGCCTAATACCCTGTTATATTCTTTGAAACATTCCCAGTTGATTTCCAGTTCTTATGGCCGCTGTTTGTTGCCAGTACATATTCTTTATTATTCTTAGATCTTGGAAGAGGTGCACGTGGCCGTGCGGCTAAAACCACTGTTCCGCTGGCTGAAAAGCCAGAGTATGGTGTTCGAAGCCTGCGGTAGACAGAAAGGATTTTTTCTATCGGGGTGAAATAAAAATCCTGAGTCTCACACGCGATGGTGACTGCTTGACCAAGCGGCCTTTATCCCTCTGGTTCTATCGTTGCCCCTCGACATACACTAGCAATGGTACTATGTGTCATAAAGATAGTTTTTTTATTCTTAGATTTTTGCTGTCTATGTTTATGTCTTCTAAAATTTTTGATTATTTCTTGGTACTTTACTTTGTCAAATGCTTTGGTATAATCTATGAAACATAGGTATAGATCTGTTTTCACCTCTATGGCTCATTTTATCAGTTGTTTTATCAGTACTAACGATCTTATTATATATATGGCATTGTTCGTTCAAAGTTGAACGCATTCGAAAATAAATGTCTAAGGAAAATACTTGGTATAGCATGGAACGAACTCAAAACAAACGAGGAAATTAGAGGAATCGCCAATCAACCACTAATATCTTCAGTAATAAAGAAAAGACGATGGTCATATGTTGGACATGTGATGAGAAGAGATAAAAACCGAATAGCAAAGCCCCTCATATGGGAAACAACAGGTAAGAGAAAAAGAGGAAGACCCAGAGAGACACTGAGAAGAACATTGATGAGAGAGACAAGAGCAGCAGGATTCGGCTCCCTCAATGAGATAGAGCTGCTTGGACAGAACAGAGGCAAATGGTGAGATTTTATAAAATATCTTTAAAAGAATTGAAAACTGCTAGAACAAAAATTCAGATAAGAGAAGGAGTATCTTGGTCTTCGCCCTATGGGCCAGCTACGGCTCGAAAGGTCAATAGATAGATAGATTGTTCATTCCTTTACCTCCAACAAAACCACATCGTTCATCACTAGTTCTGGACTGATTTTGTTTCATATTCTTTGCATGATGATTCTTAGTAATATCTTAGTCATATGACTCATAAGGCTTATTGTGCGATGATCATCGCATTCAATCGCACCCAATTTCTTTGGTAGGGCTATGAATATTGATTTGAGCATGTCGTCTGGTATATATCCGCTGTTGTATATACCATTCAATATTTTTGTTATTATTTCTATTCCAAAATCATCCATGGCTTCAATCTCTTCTTTAGTTATATTATCTGATCCAGGAGCTTTTTTGCTTTCATATTGCACAAGGCGTCTTCCACTTCTTCTTTGAGTATTTCTGGTCCTACCCCATTATCCTTAATATTTACTTCTGTTCGTTCATCATTATAAAGATCTTTAACTCTTTTCATACAGAAGCTTTTTATCGACCCAACAGAAGAGATTTCAGAGACAAAATTTTTCTTGGTTTTAAGAATCAATCTACATATTTATATTTATCTAACATATAACATATTATATATGAATTTTTAGATAATTGAACAAGGTATTCGATTTCACAAATATCAAGATGATACAAGACATGTAAAAAGAATATGGTTTGATGGCATTCACACTAATCAAATTGAGCTTGGCACCACTATGCGGCGAAACGTACGCTGCCGAAATTGGCATGGCGCGCAGTGTGGCAAAATGTACAGAAAGAGTTAATGTATTCTGTCCATCGTTCCCTTATGCTTTCTTGTTCGATCAACAGTTCTCCTTCCTTTGATCTTAAACATCCAGTTTTTAATTGCATTTTTCTTCCTGTTAATTCTTCAATTTGTTTGTATAAAGCTTTGCCATCTCCTTTTTGTTGTGCTTCGATCTCTTTGCATCTCTGTTTTAGCCATGCTTCTTTTGCTTCATTACATTTTATTACAATTTCTTTATTTAATCTCTTATACTCATCTTTGTTATCCTTATTTCTTCTTTTTCTATCTATTAGCTGCAAAATGTCACCTGTCATCCATTTCTTTCTTGAATTTGTCCTCACTGGTGGTATGAACTCTTTTGATGATTGTTGCATTGATTCTTTTAGCAGGACTAAGAATGGACTGGGATAAAGTTGGTTTATATTTGAGGAATAGGCAAGAATAAAGGTCAATGATTGTTGGGGAATTAATGAACTTAGATATACTTGATTTCTGTTGAACTAGTCAGATAAAGATGATTTGTGCTGGAGAATGGACCAAGATAAAGAAGATTTGTGCTGGAAAATGGACCAAGATAAAGATTATTTGTGCTGGAGAATTGATCAAAATGAAGATAATTTGTGCTGGAGAATGGACCAAGATAAAGATGATTTGTGCTAGAGAATGGACCAAGATAAAGATGATTTGTGCTGGAAATTGGATCAAGATAAAGATGATTTGTGCTGGAGAATGGACCAAGATAAAGATGATTTGTGCTGGAGAATTTACCAAAATAAAGATGATTTGTGCTTGAGGATGGACCAAGATAAAGATGATTTGTGCTGGAGAATGGACCAAAATAAAGATGATTTGTGCTGGAGAATGGACCAAGATAAAAATGATTTGTGCTGGAGAATTGACCAAAATAAAGATGATTTGTGCTGGGAATGGACCAAGATAAAGATGATTTATGCTGGAGAATTGAACAAAATAAAGATTATTTTTGCTGGAGAATTGACCAAAATAAAGATGATTTGTTTTGGGAATTAATTAAGATAAAGATGATTTCTTTTGGAGAATGGACTAAGATAAAGATGATTTGTTTTGGAAAATAGGCTAAGATAAAGATGATTTGTTTTGGAGAATGAGTTGGATTATTGTGCCTTAAGAATGAACATAAGTAGACTATTCAGCACCCCATATATTGTGTGTTTAGAAAAAGTGGTCTATATTATTTCATATAATTATACAATTATGTAAAGTAGTTTTGTATGTTTTGTGGTTTGAACATATTTCCAGAGAACTTTTATGTCTGCGTATCTTATGAGACTTTTAATTTCAATTATGTTTTTGTTGTTACAGTTTTGAACCCCCAGGACAGATGTCAGCTGGCATGACCTGTGAAATGACAGTAACATTTAAGCCACTGGTAAGTTAAGCAGACTGGATCACATTTTAAACATTTAAATGCACTTATTGTGTAGTAAATATGCTCTAGCAAAATACGTGGCACCATAGGAGTTATATTCTGTTCTCAGTCCTGTTGTGCCATACTGTATTGAGGGGAAATTGGGTGCTTCTAACATAGCTCTCTCAGCACAAGTATTTATCATTACATTAAGTGACTAAAATACTATTAATACAAACACTAATTAATGTAGAAAATTAATATTTTGTTGAGGTGAAACAGCTTCTATAAAATAGTCATTGCTCAACTTATGATGGTCTTTGGAAAACTTATTTGTAAATCAGAAATATTGTAAGTTGAAAGTAGTTGAAAATATATGCAATATTATGAGCAAATAAGGCTAAATAGAGGATGTAATATGGGTAAATAGAGGATGTAATATTGCTAAATAGAGGATGTAATATTGCTAAATAGAGGATGTAATATTGCTAAATAGAGGAAATGATATGGCTAAATAGAGGAAATGATGTAGCTAAATAGAGGAAATAACATCAAAATACTTAATTTCCTCTCAATATTCCCATCACTTCCTCTCAATATTCCCATCACTTCCTCTCAATATGCCCATCACTTCCTCTCAATATTCCCATCACTTCCTCTCAATATTCCCATCACTTCCTCTCAATATTCCCATCACTTCCTCTCAATATGCCCATCACTTCCTCTCAATATTCCTATCACTTCCTCTCAATATTCCCATCACTTCCTCTCAATATTCCCATCACTTCCTCTCAATATTCCCATCACTACCTCTCAATATGCCCATCACTTCCTTTCAATATTCCCATCACTTCCTCTCAATGTGCCCATCACTTCCTCTCAATATGCCCATCACTTCCTCTCAATATTCCCATCACTACCTCTCAATATTCCCATCACTTCCTCTCAATATTCCCATCACTTCCTCTCAATATTCCCATCACTTCCTCTCAATATGCCCATCACTTCCTCTCAATATGTCCATCACTTCCTCTCAATATTCCCATCACTTCCTCTCAATATTCCCATCACTTCCTCTCAATATGCCCATCACTTCCTCTCAATATTCCCATCACTTCCTCTCAATATTCCCATCACTACCTCTCAATATTTACATCACTTACTCTCAATATTCCCATCACTTCCTCTCAATATTCCCATCACTTCCTCTCAATATTCCCATCACTTCCTCTGAATATTCCCATCACTTCCTCTCAATATTTCCATCACTTCCTCTCAATATTCCCATCACTTCCTCTCAATGTGCCCATCACTTCCTCTCAATATGCCAATCACTTCCTCTCAATATGCCCATCACTTCCTCTCAATATTCCCATCACTTCCTCTCAATATTCCCATCACTACCTCTCAATATTCCCATCACTTCCTCTCAATATGCCCATCACTTCCTCTCAATATGTCCATCACTTCCTCTCAATATTCCTATCACTTCCTCTCAATATTCCCATCACTTCCTCTCAATATTCCCATCACTTCCTCTCAACATTCCCATCACTTCCTCTCAATGTTCCCATCACTTCCACTCAATATTCCCATCACTTCCTCTCAATATTCCCATCACTACCTCTCAATATTCCCATCACTTCCTCTCAATATTCCCATCACTACCTCTCAATATTCCCATCACTTCCTCTCAATATTCCCATCACTTCCTCTCAATATTCCCATTACTTCCTCTCAATATTCCCATCACTTCCTCTCAATATGCCCATCACTTCCTCTCAATATTCCCATCACTTCCTCTCAATATTCTCATCACTTCCTCTCAATATGCCTATCACTTCCTCTCAATATTCCTATCACATGTGTTCATATCGTAAGTCAGAATAATCATAACTCAATGATTGTAAGTCAGAAGAACCATAACTCAATGATTGTAAGTCTGTGTATGTCTATAAATTTGGAGAATTCTTGAGCAAAATGTAGTTGACAGGTTGTTGCCTTATTTTTATTTTTTAACTAAACTTAATTTATGGCTGAGTTCTGCTATTTAGTTTTACTGAGACGAATAATTTTACTTCTTCATCTATTTATTGTTGACAGATAAACGAAGATCTGAAGGGAGAGGTCTGCTTCCTCACACAGACTGGACCTTTCAAGGTCCCATTGATGTGCAGCACCAAGAAGTGCAATGTGAGTTGAATTAATTGCCTCCCTTGCTAGGCATCTCATTTGGTGTTTATCATTGTTTGTTAATGCCACACAAGAACTAATGCCTTAAATGTAATTATCTCTGCCATGTATGCATATATTTGTGGATACACTGTAACACAATGTTTATTGCTGTTTGTTTGCGTTCGCCAGCTTTAAATCTCTAATGAATTCCCCAGGGACTGAATTTTCCTGAATAGAAATTTTTCCTATTATTCATACTGGCAGCTGTGTGCTTAGGTGTCCCCTACTTTACAGGCATATATTCTCCGACTTCAGAAGTACTCATAGTTTTGTTGTTGAGAGTTTTAATGTTTTGGATAGAGGTACATTTTTTCCTATCATTTTTACAAAGGTAATGGTCATTTTTGACCTTCTCTTTTTGATCTCTGACCTCCAAGGGATGTTTAAAGTGTACAGAATGCACTTGGAGCATCTGATGTTTGCTGTCATCACATGGATCTGATGTTTGCTGTCATCACATGGATCTGATGTTTGCTGTCATCACATGGATCTGATGTTTGCTGTCATCACATGGATCTGATGTTTGCTGTCATCACATGGATCTGATGTTTGCTGTCATCACATGGATCTGATGTTTGCTGTCATCACATGGATCTGATGTTTGCTGTCATCACATGGATCTGATGTTTACTGTCATCACATGGATCTGATGTTTGCTGTCATCACATGGATCTGATGTTTGCTGTCATCACATGGATCTGATGTTTGCTGTCATCACATGGATCTGATGTTTGCTGTCATTACATGGAGTTAGACACTGGATCTAACTGCTCAGAGTTCAGGGGAGGGAAAGCCACAAAGAAACCACGGATTCGATTTTTTCCCCTCACCACCTGTAGTGACCCAAGACCTTCTTGTCTAGAGACTGATGTCTTACCTCCAGACCACCCAGCACCCACAAACACACACACACATACACATCACATACACACATAATTTACTGAGACCATCTTGCAAGGTCAACAGAGGCTGACAAAGACTAGAGTGGATTGACAACATCAAGAGGTGGACCATAGAGTGATCATCAAGTAAAGGAGAACAGTGAAATGGCATTCCATAGTAGCTAGCTTTCAAGGAGCCAAGATAAACAGTACAAGATAAAAACAGTGAGATAGACAATGGAGAGCCAAGATAAACAGTACAAGATAAACACAGTCAGATAGACAATGGAGAGGCAAGATAAACAGTACAAGATAAACACAGTGAGATAGACAGTGGAGAGCCAAGATAAACAGTACAAGATAAACACAGTGAGATAGACAATGGAGAGCCAAGATAAATAGTACAAGATAAACACATTGAGATAGACAATGAAGAGCCAAGATAAATAGTACAAGATAAACACAGTGAGATAGACAATGAAGAGCCAAGATAAACAGTACAAGATTAATGAAGTGAGATAGACAATGAAGAGCCAAGATAAACAGTACAAGATAAATGAAGTGAAATAGACAGTGGAGAGCCAAGATAAACAGTACAAGATAAACACAGTGAGATAGACAGTGGAGAGCCAAGATAAACAGTACATGATAAACATAGTGAGATAGACAGTAGAGAGCCAAGATAAACAGTACAAGATAAACACAGTGAGATAGACAGTGGAGAGCCAAGATAAACAGTACAAGATAAACACAGTGAGATAGACAGTGGAGAGCTAAGATAAACACAGTGAGATAGACAGTAGAGAGCCAAGATAAACAGTACAAGATAAATACAGTGAGATGGACAGAGGAGAGCCAAGATAAACAGTACAAGAGAAATGCAGTGAGTTAGACAGTGGAGAGCCAAGATAAACAGTACAATAGAAATGCAGTGAGATAGACAGTGGAGAGCCAAGATAAACAGTACAAGAGAAATGCAGTGAGATAGACAGTAGATAGCCAAGATAAACAGTACAAGAGAAATGCAGTGAGATAGACAGCAGAGAGCCAAGATAAAGAGTACAAGAGAAATGCAGTGAGATAGCTGGCAGAGAGTCAAGATAAACAGTACAAGAGAAATGCAGTGAGATAGCCGGCGGAGAGTCAAGATAAACAGTACAAGAGAAATGCAGTGAGATAGCCGGCGGAGAGTCAAGATAAACCATCTACACGCAGCCACCATGACACCTCGTCTAACATCATAAACAAGACTGCCCTCAGCAATTCCCGCAGTTCCAGCGACTGACAACTCCAGTTCTATGTTAGTTGATAAGTCTTCTTACATGGCCACTAAGTTGCTCATTTCTGGCTATGCCCATCTTAACTCCCATTTCCATCATCTGAAGAAGTGACATGGATCTGTGTTTGTCGAAGTCATGTGCTCTTCCCACATCTCGGAGGGCATTGATGATGTCCGCCCGATCCATTGGTTGACCGTCCTCAACAACAGTGCAGCTAGCCAACCTGTCCGCTCTTTCATTTCCCCATACTCCCGCATGTCCAGGGACATAGACAAAGGTGATCTTACATATTTTGGACTTCTGCAATGACTCTACCCATTGCATGCATACAGAGCCTGCCTCCACTTTTTTATCATGCCCATCAAATCACTCAGTATACATGCGTGGGTGTAGTCTTGTGACTCTAACCATTTGAATGCCTTGGTCACTGCCATCGCCTCCATTGTCATGCTACTCGTGGTCATGACGAATGCACCACTGTCTTCGTAGACTATTCTGCCTGCCGAGCGTGTTGTAAATGTCCTTGCACTTCTCTGGTGTCGTCTTACAGATCCGTCTGTATAGATGACTGTATCTTTCTCATCGGTGTTATCGCAGATGAGAACACAGAGATACGACTATAGTCCGTTCAGATTCGTTTGCCTAGACATTAATTAATTTTTTTCAAAAACTTATTGTTCATTTGCATTGATCTTTTGAAGTTAGGTTTAGAATACTAATGTCGCTATAAAAATATTTTTTTATCAAAGAAATGTGATCCAGTTTCAAAGATGCCTTATTTAACCTATATTTAAAAAAAGTTAATCGATATTATAAACACCGGCGGGATTATGTAGATGCTTACATCTCACAGCTGATTCTTTAACATATAGGCATGACCTTCACGGCTGAATGCGCACCGTCCTAAAATAGTTATGTTTCCACTATAAATTTTTATAAAGAAATGTTACATATGAAATTTCCCGTTTAGCACAAAATGACATTTTAGCCGAAACCGGAAATTATGTGACGTCAAAATCACGGCCGTAGACTCGAGTTCGAGTCATAATTCAGAGGCAAATCTCAATATTTACAGAAAGGAGGCGGCACTATCCATATTATCTTCTGCAAGTCTATGTGAGAATGAATATAAAGGCAAAATATTTTACTGAGCATAACATTGCTATAAAGATTTATCAATACTTCTGCAGAGAGCGTAAAAAGGGACATCTTTATTGTTCTTTATCAAACCCTGAGAAGAGAACAATGCATATTTTAGGTTTGTGTAAACGTTCATTTGATCGAATAGTTAAAGGAAGCGGATATTTATTGCCAACAAATGCAAGAAAGCAAGGAAGGAAAGAAACGTTAGACAGTTTTGATAAGGACCTAGTAAAAAGAGAAATCTGTCGAATGTTTGATATAAACGAAGAAGTGACACTTAGAAAGTTGAAGCTTTGGCTGAAAACTAACAACGACATTGAAATATCAAAAACTTCATTATGGAAAATATTAAGAAGTGCAGGCTTCACCTTTAGAAAGTATGCTGGTGGAAAAAACATTATTTGTGTGAAGCCACATCTAGTAGCTCTTAGAAGCAAGTATTTACGTGAAGTGATGGAAATGCGCGAAAATGATTATGATATTGTTTATTTAGATGAAACTTGGATCAACGCTCATCATACAAATGAAAAGGAATGGCAGTTAGCAGATGGAAGTATTAAAAGATCAGTACCAAGCAGTAAAGGGCAACGTTTGATAGTTGCACATGCAGGTAGCAGACATAATGGGTTGTTGCAGAATGCTCATCTCGTTTTCATTTCAAAATCCATAGACAATAGAGACTACCACTCCGAAATGAATGGGCACATATTTAAAGACTGGATCGAGAAAAGTATCCTTCCAATATTAGATCGACCTTCTTGTCTGATAATGGACAATGCTTCATACCATAACGTAGTTAACGTAGAAGATAGAATCCCAACATCATCAAGTACAAAAGATGCAATCAAAACGTGGCTCATAAAAGAGCACATACAAGTTAACGACAGCTACTTGAAACCCGAATTGCTTAGCCTTGTAAAACAGACACAACGTACAAAGATATTTAAAATAGACAAGTTAATTCAAGAACATGGCTATAGATGTTTGAGACTACCTCCATATCATGCACACTTAAATCCTATAGAACTAGTTTGGGCAAAAGTTAAAGGACACGTAGCATATACAAATAAAACTTTCAAATTATGCTATGTTGAGACACTTACAAATCAGGCTCTATCAAATATAAATAAAGACTACTGGGTAAAATGTGAGGATCATGTGTTACGACAAGAAGAGGAATATTGGAAAAAGGATGGTTTGTTGTTTGTTCAGCCGAAAGCAGTAATCGACATATTTTGACTCGTCTGATTCTGAATGATCATTACTCTGATTAAGTCTACAGATAAATAGTTTGATTTGCAAAATTTCCTAGTTGATTTGTTAAACAGTTTATTGTTCAAGACCACCCAAGCAATCAAAAATATGTTATAAGCAAACCAACAAACATTACTTTGAATGGAAGCCTGCTTGAGTCAGTACAGAAGTTCAGCTATCTTGGATCCACTATTACAGCCACACTTTCCTTAGATGAGGAACTAAATGTACGTATTTGAAAGGCAGCGACAACATTTGGGAAACTCACACCAAGAGCATGGAACTATATCAAATTGACTCTACGAACAAAAGTTCTATATATAATTTAAAATTTGTATACTTGCCACCAAGTAAAATTTTATGGACACGCCTATGGGTCATCGTTGCACTAGATTACTGTAAAACATTTTGATTAGGGTCAAAATAATAGTTACATGGGCAAAGATCAAAGGAATTCGCCGCTTTAAGAAAACCGTTATAGCTAGACATCGAGTAACACATATGTTCTCGTGACATGGACATTTTAACACCGTATGCCAAAAATCATGTGAAATCATCAAGAACTTTTTGAATTATAAATCATAACATCTCGGCAAACGAATCTGAACGGACTATAATATGTAATTTATACTGGGAGCAATGAGCAACAATAAAATATAACAAAAAGAACTCTACACCTATTAATATAAAAAGAAGAGAAAGACAGGGATGCATCCTATCACCAAGCTTGTTCAATCTATAACTTGAGCAAATAACATCACAGAGATGCCAGGTCTAAACATTAATGGAAAAATTATCAATAATCTAATATATACTGATGATACTGTATTCATCACCATCGAGTGCCTTCTCTGCAATGAAGGTTGGCTACCATGGATCGCCATTCTACTCTGTTTCTTGCTTTGATGGTGCAGGCTGTCATAGATTGACTTATCCATCTTTTGATGTTACTCGTCCATGTTAGTCTTGGTCTGCCTCTGCCTCTTTTACCTTGTATTTTCCCTTCCAATATTACTTTTAGTAGGCTGTTGTGTCTTTTAACATGCCCCAAAAATTTCATTTGTCTTGTCTTAATTTTATTTAGTAGTTCTCTTTTTATTTTCACTTGTTTTAAAACTTCATCGTTTGTTTTCTTTTCTTTCCATCCAATTCTACCTATTCTTCTATATATCCACATTTCAAAGGCTTCAATTTTCTGTTATGTTTTTTTGTCTAATGTCCATGTTTCTGCACCATACAGGAATACTGAGAAGATGTAACATTTTGCCATTCTGTTTCCTGCTGATATTTGTTTTGTTGTTAGTATATTTTTCATGGCATTAAAATTACTTTTTGCCATACCTATTCTTTTGTTTATTTCAATTTTACATTTTCCATCATTGGTTATAGTATGTCCCAGGTAGTTGTAGCTCTGGACTGTCTTCAGATGTATTCCCTCCTCTGTGATGTTTAATTGTAGGTCTTGAGAATTTTCTTTGTTTTTCTTTCCTGAACATTTTGATATATGCTACATGACGAAGCAATGGCAAACAGCAGATGTATCGCCACATTTCTTGAAACTGTTTTTTTTTTTTTTATTGTGCTAAAAAAAATGAATGTGTCCAAACAGGGTTGCACTGTGTTTTAGTCTATGTCTTCTAAGGGTTAATTAAAATTGTTAACTTCTTTCACAGGTGATTCTGAGCACCAAAGTTATTGACTTTGGTACTTCTGTGATAGGAGAGACACTTAAACAATCATTTGTTCTCACAAATCGTGGTTCACTTGGTACTAAATTTTTATTTTATAAAGTCACTGAAATCAAACCTGAAGCACCATTGACAGAAGCATATTCAAATGAACAGGTATGCACTATGTGTTAAGTTTACATTTTTCTCTTGCATCAGATACATTAGTATTTTTCAGACTTAAATGATTTAGAATTTAAACACATTTTTAGTATAAGCTGTAGACTGAGCCAGAAATTCTGTATTTCTCTAAGTACAAATGAGAAGCCAACAAAGCATCTCAATTAGCAGAACTACACTTGGCAGGATTATGGTCTTTCTGTTTTGTCCACCCTGAGGTCAGAGTTGACTTGAAAAATCCTGTTGTTTTACATGACTTGAATTGGTTCATTTAAAGAGTGGGACAAACACCCTCAGCATAACGTTATCTCCACATTCTATGTTGAGTTTTTTTAATGATCCATTGGGCCATCTGTTGATTCATTCTGCATGGTACATTATTAATTTCACCCATTTGTTCAGGATACTGGTTTCCAGCCATACAGGGGTTAATTTATGCAACAGTTGGGCTACAGTTAACAGTTGAAAATCAAAAAGAGTAGGTTGTGTGTCAATATGTATTGACTTTTCAAGCTGTGGCCGGTCCATAGGGCATAGACCCAGATACTCTTTTTCTTTTTCAAAATTTTCTTTTTAGCAGTCTCAATCCTTGCAAAGATCTTTTATCAATTCTCCCCATTTGTCTCTGTCCTGTGCAAGCATCTCGATCTCATTGAGGTAGCCGATTCCTGCTGCCTTTGCTACCCTGATCAATGTTCTTCTCAGTGTCTCTCTCTGGATTGGTCTCTTTTCCTCCTGCTTGTTGTTTCCCACATGAGGGTTTGCTTTGCTTTTCGGTTATTATCTCTTCTCATCACATGTCCAACACATGTCCAACATCTTTTCTTGATTACTGAAGATATTAGTGGTTGATTGGTGATTTCTCTAATTTTCTTGTATGTTACTGCACAGACCAAATTTTAAAAAATGAAATAAAATTCCTATAATCTTCACAATAGTTAACTTGCTTTTTAAGAATACCCTAAGGAGGAAGGGGTGGTGCCTAACCAGTGTCACAGAGTTTGTGTACTGTCCTGGGTCTTTAATTGTTTGTTAGTCGTAAATGTTGAGGAACGAGATTGAAATATTAATGAACTTTTTGTGAATAGGGTGATCATGGTCTTAAGGCAAAGACAGAAATGATATATATTTGTATTCACTAATTGAACCATTTATTCATTCAATCAACTGCCATGCTTAAACAGTGATTTAGTTAATTTCCAGGTTTTGTAGTCAGTTTTTTTTGGCTATTATTCTTTTTGGTACCTGGACTTACTAATTTAACCTTAGATTAGGATACCTATCTGACTGACATATTTACGATACTGTAGTAAAAATTACTACCACTTAATTATAACATTAGGAGCTCTAAAAATAGTATTTTCTTTCAACTTTTGACACACAGCAGCGTGTTTACACAAGGTGAGACACAGGGACTCAAGATTATCTAGCTCAGGTTGATTTATAACATGAGTTTGACCTCATGGATTGGATGTGTTACATTTATCTATCGGTACATTTGCCATAAGTCTGTCAGTATGTTTGGCTACCTCATAGCATTATTTGCTGTTTTCCCAAATCACGAAGGGTTGGTTGATGTCAACCGATGGCGGAGGAAAGTTTTCTGGTCACGGCAAAAAAAAAAAAGGAAAAATTACCAATTTCTTTAAAATTGGTAATTTTTTTCCGCATTAAAATTATCATATCTCAAGAAATAAATAAAAAAAAACCTACATCATTAGAAACAAATCCAACACTCAAGGTCAGCGGAAGTAGTAATTAGGGAGGTACATGGAAGGGGGTAATGTTTGACCACAGCAAAATGTCATATTTTGACAAATTTGTGTTGTGATGTTGTAAATTTTACTATGGCATCATAAGCTAAAGGGAGCCGCGATAGCTCAGTGGTTAGTGAACTGGACTACAAAGGACAAGAGGTAGGGTTTGATCCCAACCAGCGGCTTCCGGGTTCACCCAGCCTTAAATGGGTACCAGATTTTTTTTGTGGGAAAGTAAAGCGGCACGGACGTAATACCGACCACATTACCCCAAAAATCATGTGCCGAAGGTCTGTAAAATTTATGGTCTCTAACACCATATCCCCTATACGCCACTTGGCGTGACGGGGGTACTTTACTTTTTTTTCTTTTACATAAGCTAGAGTTAACTCTTTCAGGACCAGAACAGGAAACACGTTATTTTAGGTTTTGGACCAGATTAATTTTCCTGTTTCAAAAAATTTCACGATATACCTTTTTCATTTGACTACTTCACACAATAATTTAGATAAATGTGATGTGTGTTATACATCACTGGAAAGGAAAATGGATACAGAAAATGAAAATAGCAATATATTTATAATATGTGGTTATTTGTAGGAATAATTATATTTTTTAAAATATAAAATTTTCAAGGTAGGCAATTTTGTTTCAAAATATTGTAATTCACTTACCTTTTTCCATGTTTATATGTGTTGCTGTCCATTTGTTTTGAAATATTATACAACATAATCCAAATTCCTCCAAAATACAGTTTATTTGATGAATTTATGTCTACAAATAACAAAATTATGTACATTTTTTTAAATGATCCTAGAATGAAAAATATTATAAATTTATGTGGCGTCAGAACAATGTTATTTACAAGTCAAGTTTATTATTTTTATTTACACAACTGGACTTATTTTGGGTGATATGTCCCTAAAGTACCAGTTTCGTTATCAGAATCACTACCACTCGATTCCTCTGAGGCACTAATAGTACTGTAATAGAAGGCATCCACTAGCTAAACCTAAGCCAGATCGTCTTGCCCTTTTAGCATAACTTTTACTAATATTGTGACCTATTATCACAACAATAAAATTATTGTCCAAGTCTAAATACTATGAATACTCTATTTCTGAATCACTCAATAACAAGGTTTCGAACATAGATCTTGCTTGTTCTGCTCTCTATATCGTTTTGGTCGACTGCAAGAAGTACCAGCAGTGGGCGTGGCCATTATGTGACAGAAATTTGAGAAATAAACAATGAATATAAATTAAAAATTTTCCAACGTTTGAAACTCAGACCATGCCGGTATCAGCAGAAAGTGAAAGTGAGAACTCTCCTACTTCCGGAAATCAAGTATTGGTTGAAATAAAAACGAAAATCAGTGAAAACGAAGCAAGTATTCAGCTACACCCGAAATATCCGACATTATTGTTAATGAGTTATTGAGTTATTTGCAGGTCATCATCATTGCACTCCGAACATGTCCATAGGTGCTCAGATCCTCTCCTTATATACATTTGTGAATATAAATTAATTTCTGAATTGGTGTTTCAGTCACATGCTCTAGTTATGTGATGGTGATGCGCATGAATGACCCCTCACCTAGTCATTCTTTTTTTGGTGGGATAATGAGCTGGTAGTTTGCTGAAGTGGAGGTTTCTTTTGTGCCAAGGCACATCTTTGATGGCCACATATTCAAATCTTGATTGGGGCTGTCCAATATTATCTGTCCAATATTATCTGTATAATATTATATGTCTAGTATTTTTTACACATGGCTAATAATTAAGCCTCTGGCATAGATAAAATAACTGCAGAGATGCTGAAAGCATTTAATAAGCAAAACCTATTATTATTATAATACCTAAGAAAGTTATTTAATAAAATTTGGGATGAAGAAAAAGTTCCTACAAACTGAAAAAAAGGATCATTATCAAACTAGCTAAAAAGGCTTGAAGATTGCAATAACTGAAGTGGAATTATGCTTTTATTTTTATCAGTTGTTTCCAAGGTTTGCTGTAGAATCATGCTGAACAGAATAAAAGATGCTCTGGATAATATTATACACAAAGAACAAGCAGGATTCAGAAAGGGGAGAAGCTGTCTTCACCAAATATTCACTCTAAGGATAATACTAGAAGAACATACAGAAAAAACAACCATTAATCTGCAATTTCATTGATTTTAGAAAAACCTTTGACAACAAACATAGATTGTCCTTGTGGAATATCTTGAAACATGACGGAATACCACCAACAATTACCAACATTATAAAAGGCATGACGGCTATACTTGCACAGTTCACACAGAGGAGGGAATGAGTGATTGCTTTCAGATTGAAACAGGAGTCAAACAGGGATGTATACTATCACCATTGCTATATGGAATTACCATTGATTACATAATGAGTAAATGTTGCAATGACAATAATGGCATTAAATGGTGGGACAAGAATTACTTGGAAGATCTAGATTTTGTAGATGATATAGTGCTCCTAAGTGATAATATCAACAAGATGAAAAATATCACAGATACCTTATCATCAATGGTGGAAAAAATAGGGCTTGAAATCAACAGGGATAAAACAAAAATAATGAAAAATAACAATACCTCAGAGGCAATATGTATCTCAAACATCAGGCATTGGAAAGAGTAGACCACTGTATATTTATCTTTTGAGAGTAATATAGATCGAGAAGGTGAATCAAAGAAAGAAATCGGAAGCAGGACAGCAAAAGCAGCAATGAATTTTTAAAACCTTGACATGGAAATCAGAAATACAATGCAAGAAAACAGAACTTAGAATATTCAACTAAAACGTATTATCAACACTTACCTATGCATGTGAAAGCTGGGAAACTTCAAAAGAGATTGAGAAAAAACTAAATGCTTTTGAAGACAAATGCCTACGAAAAATACTCTGTGTACAATGGAATTAATTCAAGGCTAATATTGAAATAAGATAAAATCTACAATTAAAGAAAGAAGATGGACATAGGTCTGACATGTGCTGAGAAGAGACAACAAGAAAATTTCAAAACAGGCTCTTCTACGGGAAACATCAGGATACAGAAAAAAGAGGGAGACCTAAAGAGACACTAAAAAATCGAACATCTCGCCAAGAATAGAGATGGGCGGCGGAAAATACTACAAGCCCTATGCGACCTTTAAAGGCTCGGAAAGGATCAAGAAGTATTATCTGTCTAGTATTATCTGTTGTTTGTTTTGTGAATATTTTCAAGTGCCTTCAATATTCGTGCTCTTGTATATTTATGTTTGTATCTCGCCAAAGAAGGGAGGTTATGTGGCTGATGCCTTTCCTCACTGTCATTACTTCGCCCCCCTTAACTCATTGAGCCAGGTACCTTTGTCAGCTGAGAAATACAAGCTGCATCAAAAACAGTGTACACTTTATTGCCAAATCAGCTCTTTATCAGTTCTATGCATCTGACTCGAACAAATTGATATATAGATATAGAATGTATATATACACACATGCATATGTGCACACACCCATATGTACACAACGTTAGAGACCACCGATTCCAAATTAAATCTTTGTTCATAACTCTCAATTTGTGAGCTATTTTCACAGCAACACTAACATCCAATATGTTATTTATTAGTTCTCAGAGTTTGTGGAATCAAATGAAAGCCAGGAAAGTGATGTAGAAAATAATCAATCTGTTGTTCAGTTTAATCGGCTTGAAAATGAAGATCATGAATTCTACCCAGATGACATTATTTATCTTAATGAAATGACTTCTGAAATACCGACTGAATTAAAATCAGATGCATTGCCCGAATTAGCATTTGAAGATGCTGAAGTTAAAAAAGTAGGTATTTATAGTGAAGACATTTTTGCTGGATTGTAAGTGCAACAATTGATTTGATAAATCTATAATGTATATTAACTAAAGACTATAAACTAAAGTGGGTGTGCAGAAAATATGAAAGTGTAGAATTCTAGACTAAGATTGACTTAACTTAATGCCATGGGTTAATACAAGTTTAAGCATATGATGGTAAAGTGACAGATTGCATTAGCTTATTCCTTTTGGGTCAAAGAAAACACCTAGAACAGAAATCAGAACTCTCTGTGTTTTCACTATTCTCACATGCTAGTTTTTCCAGGTTTTGCTTTCTTCTTAAGCCTATAGCTGAACCTTCTCTGTTAATAGTTCAACATTGAGTTTCTGTAGGCTACTTTGTTCTTAAGCCTATAGCTGAACCTTCTCTGTTAATTGTTCAACATTGAATTTCTGTAGGCTACTTTGTTCTTAAGCCTATAGCTGAACCTTCTCTGTTAATTGTTCAACATTGAGTTTCTGTAGACTACTTTGTTCTTAAGCCTATAGCTGAACATTCTCTGTTAATTGTTCAACATTGAGTTTCTGTAGGCTACTTTGTTCTTAAGCCTATAGCTGAACCTTCTCTGTTAATAGTTCAACATTGAGTTTATTTAGGCTACTTTGTTCTTAAGCCTATAGCTGAACCTTCTCTGTTAATAGTTCAACATTGAGTTTCTGTAGGCTACTTTGTTCTTAAGCCTATAGCTGAACCTTCTCTGTTAATAGTTCAACATTGAGTTTATTTAGGCTACTTTGTGTTGATAACATTGATCCATTTCTTACTGCTGCCTACTATTGATATTTGTGTTGATAACATTGATCCACTTGCTGCCTACTATTGATATTTGTGTTGATAACATTGATCCACTTGCTGCCTACTATTGATATTTGTGTTGATAACATTGATCCACTTGCTGCCTACTATTGATATTTGTGTTGATAACATTGATCCACTTGCTGCCTACTATTGATATTTGTGTTGATAACATTAATCCACTTGCTGCCTACTATTGATATTTGTGTTGATAACATTGATCCACTTGCTGCCTACTATTGATATTTGTGTTGTTAACATTGATCCATTTCTTACTGCTGCCTACTATTGATATTTGTGTTGTTAACATTGATCCATTTCTTACTGCTGCCTACTATTGATATTTGTGTTGTTAACATTGATCCATTTCTTACTGCTGCCTACTATTGATATTTGTGTTGTTAACATTGATCCATTTCTTACTGCTGCCTACTATTGATATTTGTGTTGATAACGTTGATCCACTTCTTGTTGTTGCCTACTATTGATATTTGTGTTGATAACGTTGATCCATTTCTTACTGCTGCCTACTATTGATATTTGTGTTGATAACGTTGATCCACTTCTTGTTGTTGCCTACTATTGATATTTGTGTTGATAACATTGATCCATTTCTTACTGCTGCCTACTATTGATATTTGTGTTGATAACATTGATCCACTTCTTGTTGTTGCCTACTATTGATATTTGTGTTGATAACATTGATCCACTTCTTCTTGTTGCCTACTATTGATATTTGTGTTGATAACATTGATCCACTTCTTGTTGTTGCCTACTATTGATATTTGTGTTGATAACATTGATCCATTTCTTACTGCTGCCTACTATTGATATTTGTGTTGATAACATTGATCCATTTCTTACTGCTGCCTACTATTGATATTTGTGTTGATAACATTGATCCACTTCTTCTTGTTGCCTACTATTGATATTTGTGTTGATAACATTGATCCACTTCTTACTGCTGCCTACTATTGATATTTGTGTTGATAACATTGATCCACTTCTTCTTGTTGCCTACTATTGATATTTGTGTTGATAACATTGATCCACTTCTTCTTGTTGCCTACTATTGATATTTGTGTTGGTAACATTGACCCACTTCTTACTGCTGCCTACTATTGATATTTGTGTTGATAACATTGACCCACTTCTTACTGCTGCCTACTATTGATATTTGTGTTGATAACGTTGATCCACTTCTTTGTTTTCAGACTAGCAGTACTCAACTTGCTGACCAAGTTATTGAGGATCCTTCTAACAAGTTGGAACAGATGAATGACAAGAGAAAATCTTTGGAAGGTAGGCTACATTCTAATGCTGCAATTACTTGGTGTGCTCACTACTTAGTCTTGCTGAATCTTTCCCCTTGATGTTAACAGGCCAATGAGGAAGGAAAGAAAATGATTTATGAAGAATTGTTGTGGTTATTTGCAATAGAGCAGTGAGGACAAAGGTCACATCAACACCAGGCATGAAAGCAGTCATCTCATATATGACTGCTTGTGCCAGAATTGATGAACCAGAACTATATAGATCTAACTCCACATCTTTGTGGTGTTCCTAGCAACAGAACAACTAGGTGGCTAAGTGAGTAAGGTTCAGAGGGAAGCCAACCCAATACCTAGAAATTCCTTAACTCTTTCTGGACTTATTTTCTTTAGGTTTGGACCAGATTAGTTTTCAGTTAGAAAAATTCCATCACATGTCTTTTACTTTTTACAATTTCACGCGATAATATAATTAAATGTGGTACATGTTATACACCACCGGAAAGGAAAATGGTTGAAGAAAATTTTAATAGCATTATATTGATGATTACTGAAAGAAAAAATATATTATTTATTATAAGTAGTATAAAAATATTTAATGGCTGATAATTTTCAATTCAAAATAAAATATTTCATGTACCTCAATTTTTCCTTGACTAGAAGTGTGTTGCTATCTATTCTTCTCAAAATTATACACAAACTAATCCAAAGTTCTTCAAAATACACTTTACTTGATATATTTATGTCCACAAATAATGAAATTAGGCACAAGAAATGGTGTGACCTTGTGGCCAATATTTGTCAGCAAAATACACACATTTATATTCAAAAACGATTGTCCTACCTTTTTACCTACAAAAATACCACATGGTAATCGAGTAATTATGAAGCTCCTTCTAGATAATCGAATACAAGTATTGGTAAATATTTATACTTAGTTATTACTTTACTTTCAAATATTAAACCGTACTCAGTCCAAGCCGATGTGTTGGATTTTGGTCAGCAATGCCTTCATAAGTGGAGCTCTTGTATCAGTTAAAAGTCTGGAAAGAGTTAAGTGTTGAGCCAAAAAGTGCAAAATGTGCAACTTTAATAAAATTTGTTTGGATAAGTGGGTCAGATTTGCGTAGCAAGGACCACTATGGTGCAGGTGAGTGCACAATGTTTTTCTTCTATGGAGTTATTAGTCTTTCAGTTTAAATTATTGTACTGGCTTGGTTCAGTGGCAATGGTCAGAGTCTTTGGGGAGGTCTAGTCTGACACTAGTCTGCTTCATTTTCGTGCCAGGGTGCACAAGTGGCAGAGGTAATGAGAGTGCTGACTGGCTTGCCAGTTTGGCTCATGTTGAGTGTGGAAGCACAATGGTATGTAAAATAAACACAAAACGGTATGATGCAGCTAAACTAATAGAAGAACAAGACAAACTATGACGTTTCAGCAAAAGTAGATCATCATGTATAACACAAAAACTATTAAAATTAAACCAATAAATCCAACCACGAAAACAAAACACTGGTCTAATGAATGGTGGAAAGAAATGGTGACCAGGATTTACGTAGATGTTAGTTATTAATAGACAATAGGGCAGGAAGGATTTAATTAGACCAAAAGGGGAAAATGAAAAATTAGAAAGGGGGTCTCATAAGGAGGGAAGAAAGGGGGCGTGACAGTGTTGGCAGATGATTGTGTATATAAGATTCTGGGATATACACATGAAACCTTCCTGGATATTAAAGAGGCCATTCAAGAACAGGACTTGGTGAGTTTGTAGTGCGAAAGGGCATGTACTACATGATCTGTTGCAAGTGGGTAGAACCCAGCAAGTTCTGGAAGGGGAATGGGCTGTTTTGTATATCTGAATGCCCACAGGAATCCTGGGTAAAAAGCTGACTCAAAATATTACTCTGAATCCACAACAATGAACAGACTCTACACAAACAATGTCAAGGTGGAAGATGCCAGATGAGAGCGCTATGTAGGAAACCAAAGAAGACCTACCACCAACACAACATCAGTGTCGTTTGTCATAAATGTTGAGGAATTTACTTCATAGGAGATCTGAGATCAAGGTGGAAGATGCCAGATGAGAGCACTATGCAGGAAACCAAAGAAGACCTACCACCAACACAACATCAGTGTCGTTTGTCATAAATGTTCAGGAATTTACTTCATAGGAGATCTGAGCACTTGTGGACATGTCCAATGTGCAATAAAGATAACCTGTTGACTAAACTAAACTAGTTTATTCTGGACGATAGTTGTATGTAAACGCAAGGCCCTAATAAGCATTAAATGAGATCTGACACCATGCAATATTGTAACTCAGTAGATGTTTTACTGTAAGGTGAGGTTTTTATGTTTTACAATCTTAGTAGAGTGCACAGATTTGTTCCACTGTGTCTCCACCATAAAGTGGTAGAGAACTTTGTGTTTCCCACAATCTCTAGAGCTATGCTGTGGTAGCAAAACTACAAAGAGCTCACTCAAACAAGACAGGTGAAGGATTGGGACCAGACAAAACAAGATGCAAATATGTTGAAATCAGATGCTCTTGGCTACTTGTCTAACATACCAATGCAATGTAATTCATCTGGGCTACATGTCTAACATACCAATGCAATGTAATTCATCTGGACTACATGTCTAACATACCAATGCAATGTAATTCATCTGGACTACATGTCTAACATACCAATGCAATGTAATTCATCGTTGTGACATCATACTGTAAAAGAAAGAAGATTATACTTATCACTTTGAGCACTGCTAGATGGTGAGAGTACCAGGATTTCTGCCATCTTTGGCCCATAAAGAATCAAGCATTGATTTCTGATGTTATGTTTTAACATAATGGTTTTTATTAGGCATAAAGCAACCATTATAATTTGCATGCATTATTACTGTAAATTTTGTCATGATGTTGCAGATTTAGAGAAAATGCCTTCACTGACAGTAGCCGATTCAGGTGCTATGGAAGAAGTTGGTGATACTAGAGAAGGGGCAGAACTTAGAAGCAGTGAAGAGATGAACAGGGGTTTTGAGAAAGATATTGTGGTTAGCCATTTTAAAATACAGTGTGAGTAACATAATAATATCAATGTTGTTTTTGTATTATTTATGTTTCTTTAGCAGCTCAATTCTAGTGTTGGTTTTTACATGGAAGGTTTCCTGTAGTTTATCACCACCAGAGTCTTTAGTCTTCTTGACTCATTTAAACTTCAGTCTTTTGTCTGTTTCTGGATGTTACTCTCCCACTTGAGCATTTTTGTCAGGTTGCTTTCATGTCTTCAGCTTTGCCCTATAGAATGATCTCCAACAGACACAGTAGAGCAGTGGTTAGTAGAGCAGTGGTTAGTAGAGCAGTGGTTAGTAGAGCAGTGGTTAGTAGAGCAGTGGTTAGTAGAGCAGTGGTTAGTAGAGCAGTGGTTAGTCAAATAGTTTACTAAAGGCAAGAAGTTAGATCCAGTGTGAATTGATAGCTTATAGGTTCACGCACATTGTCAGGCATCTTGACCCGAGGATAACTAAAGAAGCATCTAACAAAATTGCAGCTTGAGCAAATTGTAATGGATTTATGTCTGAGAACAAACTGTAATGAGTTCATGTTAGAGAACAAACTGTAATGAGTTCATGTTAGAGAACAAACTGTAATGAGTTCATGTTAGAGAACAAACTGTAATGAGTTCATGTTAGAGAACAAACTTTAATGAGTTCATGTTAGAGAACAAACTGTAATGGATTTATGTCTGAGAACAAACTGTAATGAGTTCATGTTAGAGAACAAACTTTAATGAGTTCATGTTAGAGAACAAACTGTAATGGATTTATGTCTGAGAACAAACTGTAATGAGTTCATGTTAGAGAACAAACTTTAATGAGTTCATGTTAGAGAACAAACTTTAATGAGTTCATGTTAGAGAACAAACTGTAATGAGTTCATGTTAGAGAACAAACTGTAATGAGTTCATGTTAGAGAACAAACTGTAATGAGTTCATGTTAGAGAATAAACTTTAATGAGTTCATGTTAGAGAACAAACTGTAATGAGTTCATGTTAGAGAATAAACTTTAATGAGTTCATGTTAGAGAATAAACTTTAATGAGTTCATGTTAGAGAATAAACTTTAATGAGTTCATGTTAGAGAACAAACTTTAATGAGTTCATGTTAGAGAACAAACTTTAATGAGTTCATGTTAGAGAACAAACTTTAATGAGTTCATGTTAGAGAACAAACTGTAATGAGTTCATGTTAGAGAACAAACTGTAATGAGTTCATGTTAGAGAACAAACTGTAATGAGTTCATGTTAGAGAACAAACTTTAATGAGTTCATGTTAGAGAACAAACTTTAATGAGTTCATGTTAGAGAACAAACTTTAATGAGTTCATGTTAGAGAACAAACTGTAATGAGTTCATGTTAGAGAACAAACTGTAATGAGTTCATGTTAGAGAACAAACTTTAATGAGTTCATGTTAGAGAACAAACTGTAATGAGTTCATGTTAGAGAACAAACTTTAATGAGTTCATGTTAGAGAACAAACTGTAATGAGTTCATGTTAGAGAACAAACTGTAATGAGTTCATGTTAGAGAACAAACTTTAATGAGTTCATGTTAGAGAACAAACTTTAATGAGTTCATGTTAGAGAACAAACTGTAATGAGTTCATGTTAGAGAACAAACTTTAATGAGTTCATGTTAGAGAACAAACTTTAATGAGTTCATGTTAGAGAACAAACTGTAATGAGTTCATGTTAGAGAACAAACTGTAATGAGTTCATGTTAGAGAACAAACTTTAATGAGTTCATGTTAGAGAACAAACTGTAATGAGTTCATGTTAGAGAACAAACTTTAATGAGTTCATGTTAGAGAACAAACTGTAATGAGTTCGTGTTAGAGAACAAACTTTTAATGAGTTCATGTTAGAGAACAAACTGTAATGAGTTCATGTATGTTAGAGAACAAACTTTAATGAGTTCATGTTAGAGAATAAACTGTAATGAGTTCATGTTAGAGAATAAACTGTAATGAGATCATGTTAGAGAACAAACTGTAATGAGTTCATGTTAGAGAACAAACTGTAATGAGTTCATGTTAGACAAAACTTTATTTTTTTACTTACATCCCCTAATTTTTTGTGACATCATTTTCCAGCATCTCTGTCCCCTCCCTTGGTACCAAATGAAGAAGAAGACATCAGCTCATTGGATGGTCTCAAGGTTGGCCCACTTTTTGCTGGGAGTATTGGCCCTTTCAGTTCTGTTCGTCTGGAAATTATCTGGCAACCCACAATCCCTGGAGAAGTAAACTCAGAATTCATAGTTTCATTTGAGGATCCCCAGATTAGACCTGTGAGTATAAAGTGGATAAGGGACTTTAAAGAGTTTATTAGTTACACTCACCAGTACTAGTAGACAGGAACTATGGTTTGGTCTATATAATAGCATATCCCTTTAACATTCACACACCTGGGAAGCATTTTAAAACCGGATGGGGAGTTAGTCATGATATCAACAAGAGGATAAATAAAGCCAGAATAACATTTATCACTCTAAGTAACATTTATCAGTCTAAATAACATTTATCACTGTAAGTAACACTTATCAGTCTAAGTAACATTTATAACACTAAGTAACATTTATCAGTCTAAATAACATTTATCAGTCTAAATAACATTTATCACTGTAAGTAACACTTATCAGTCTAAGTAACATTTATCACTCTAAGCAACATTTATCAGTCTAAATAACATTTATCACTCTAAGTAACATTTATCAGTCTAAGTAACATTTATCACTGTAAGTAACACTTATCAGTCTAAGTAACATTTATCACTCTAAGTAACATTCATCAGTCTAAATAACATTTATCACTGTAAGTAACATTTATCAGTCTAAGTAACATTTATAACACTAAGTAACATTTATCACTCTAAGTAACATTTATCACTCTAAGTAACATTTATCACCATAAGTAACATTTATCAGTCTAAATAATATTTGAAGATCCACCTGGTAGTACACAAAATTAAAAAAAAAACCTATAAATAAGTTGTTTGGTTCATAAACTTAAACCTGTATGTTGTTTACTACATATGTTAGAATTTTCTTGTCTCAAAAGACAGTACATTCACACAAGTACTGGAACTTTGTCTGAAGTTGTCACTGCTGTCTCAACAAAGTGCAACAAATTGTTGAAATGTTGTTTCACAGGCATAAGGCTTCGATTGACTGTTTCCAACTCAACCTTTTTTTGGTTAATTCCAGTCAATATTGTCAATTTCTGTCACTTTTGCTGCGTTCAAAGTAGTGTGGTATGGGTTTCATTTGAGTCTATCATTACAAACCAACTCTTCTTTCAAGATTTCTCAACAAATTAATTTCTTCTCCAGCTAGCATTAGTTGTTCATCTATCATTAGTGGTACTGGCAAAGATGAACAACCATACAGGAAATCCTAGCATAATCAACTGTCCAGAAAATACACAACAGGCTCTAACTTCACCCATACGCATGCGCTGCTGGAGCCCAAAAGGGGAGTAAAGAATTGTGGTGCTGTTCCCTACCAGGCATGTTCATAAGAGGCAACTAAAGAGGGTTGGGACTGGCTATCCTGTATTGTAACAAAATAAGCTGAAAAAACTTCACAAACATGGACAAGTCAAAGAAAAGAATAAAAGTAAATCTACCATCCAGGAAAGATAAAGGCTCTCTGTCTAAGAGATGTATGATGCAATCTGGAGAAAGCTGTAAGGAGTCTGGGTCGCCAACTCACCTTTTGTCTACCAGAAAATCCTCTAGAATTGCTGCCAACTGGAATGCACATACCCTAAATGAACAAGAAAAAGCTGCGCAAGTAGCAGCAGAAATGAGAAATTACAAAATAGATACTCTGGGAATGTGCGAAACAAGATGGTTAGGAACGGAAAGAATAAAACTAAATACAGGAGAGATGATTTCATCATCAGGACACCAGGAACCTGGAGCACAACATAGTGAAGGGGTAGCTATAATGTTATCAAGGAATGCATAGAAGACACTAATAGAATGGGAAGCAGTAGGGCCAAGACTAATAAGAACAACATTTAAAACAACAAAAAGCAAAATAAAAATACACATTATCCAATGCTACGCACCATCCAATGATAAGGATGATTTAGTAATAGATTAATTCTATAAACGGCTGCAATGTCAGAGGAATGAAAGACAAGCCAAAGATATTATAATCTTGATGGGAGATCTAAATACAGAAGTATGATCGGACAATGGAGGCTTCGGAGAGATCATGAGAGGACATGGACTTGGAAAAATGGATCAGAATGGAGAGATATTCGTGAACTTCTGTGCTCTTAATCAAATGAGCCTAGGAACATAAAACTACATGGGTGTCACGATATCATAGAATGAAGAATGAAATTGACCACATATGTATTAATGATAAGTTTAAGTCATCCTTACATGATGTAAAAGTATATAGAGGAGCAAATGTGACTTCAGACCATCATTTTCTGCTAGCCAAACTTAAACTTAAACTGAAAAGATATACTACAACGCATAAGGGTAGAAAGTATTTTAATGTAGGGTTTCTTAAAGAGCAAGGAGATCGTAATGGCTCATCGTACATCCCTAGAACTGCCGTGCTAATCTTATGGTCTGTTGTTTGATGTGCGATGGGGATAATCTGACGCCTAACTGTGTGTCTATATGTTCGGAATTGGAGTCAACAACGATGGCCTAACTTCATCAAGCGCTATAAATTAAAAAAAAAACAACGATCATCATTTTCAAGAGGACGTGAACTTTCGGTATATGGTGGATAGGCGGCGGAAACAATTGCAGGCTATGCATGAAAAGTGTTCCTTGTTGCAGTTTCCTCATATTCCAAGTCCGGCTTGTTGCAGGAGCTACTGAGTTAAGTGCTCTGTGCACACCGTGAGCTGTGTGTCTCATCTGTTTTGATCATGTTTCGATATTCCAATTGTTTACGATCAATGATGATATCGTATGACAGGGAACAGTTGGCTGTGTTCACTTTCTGCGCAGTTTCGCCTTATGTCTTTTGGCGTGTGCTGAGACTGCTATGATGGGGACTGCAGTTACTTTTCTTTGTTTGGGAGATGAGATATTAATTCAGATGATTCCGCTGACATGGGCGGTTGAGCAATTATGGATTTTAATTCGTTTGCAGTGATACCGGGGCCTTCCATAACTAAATAACCAAAAGAGCTAGGAATTAAAGATAAATTTTCAATCATAATATCAAACAAACACCAAATCCTCCAACAACTAGAAAATACAATAAATATAGAAGATCATTGAAAACAGGTAAGGACATATGGAAAGAAGCGTGTGAAGTAACCCTGGGGAAACGAGAACGTCAGAATGTGGTGTCGATGACAGCAGAGACACTAGATAAAATTGAAGAAAGAAAGAATAAGAAAGCACGCATAAATAAAAGCAAAATGAGAAATACTAAAGCAAAGACACTGGAGGTAAACAAAGAAGTAAAAAGATGCATTAAAAAGAATAAGAGGAGATATACAGATGATCTAGCTAAAGAGGCAGAAGAAGCAGCAAAAAAATGTCTCTTTCTACTGGTCATAGATTGGATTATGGAAATAACTCAGAACAAAAGAAATGGGATCCAGTGGTCACAGACCAAGCAACTTAATGACTTAGACTTTGCTGATGACATAGTTTTCCTATCACACAACCATCAACAGATGCAAGATAAAATAAGCATACTTGATGAGAGATCACAACAGCTGGGACTGAAAATAATTAGAGATAAGACCAAAATTATGAGAATTAATGCAGTTGGCAATAACCAAATAATAGGAGAAATACCTTTACTAAACGTAAAATCTTATATATATCTGGGCAGTAATATAGATAAAGATGGAGGAACAGAGAATGATACCAAAATAAGGATATCAAAAGCAAGAGGAGCATTCGTTGTACTGGGAAACATATGGAGGTCCAAAGAAATTAGGTTAAATACAAAAGTAAAAATTTTCAACTCCAGTGTTAAGTCAGTATTATTATATGGCTGTGAAACATGGAGAACAACAAAAATGACAATCATGAAGATATAGACCTTCATTAATGGATGGTTACGCAGAATAAAAGGATCGAAATGGCAGGACAAAATTACTAACTTTGAATTATAGAAATGTATCAATCAAATACCTGTGGATAAAGAGATACAATGAAGATGGTGGCACTGGATAGGAAATACACTGCGGAAGCCAACTGAGAATATTACACAACAGGCCCTTTTTTGGAATCCTCAAGGAAAAAGACAAAGAGGAAGACCAAAATATTCTTGGAGAAGACAGATGGATGCAGAGATGAAGATGATGGGGAGACATAGAATGATCTTAAAAGAATGACAAGAAACAGAACGGTTTGGAAAGTGTTTGTTGAAGACCTATGCTCCACAGGGAGCTGAAAGTGTTTGTTGAAGACCTATGCTCCACAGGGAGCTGAAAGTGTTTATTGAAGACCTATGCTCCACAGGGAACTGAAAGTGTTTGTTGAAGACCTATGCTCCACAGGGAGCTGAAAGTGTTTGTTGAAGACCTATGCTCCACAGGGAGCTGAAAGTGTTTGTTGAAGACCTATGCTCCACAGGGAGCTGAAAGTGTTTGTTGAAGACCTATGCTCCACAGGGAGCTGAAAGTGTTTGTTGAAGACCTATGCTCCACACGGGGCTGAAAGTGTTTGTTGAAGACCTATGATCCACAGGGAACTGAAAGTGTTTGTTGAAGGCCTATGCTCCACACGGGGCTGAAAGTGTTTGTTGAAGACCTATGCTCCACAGGGAGCTGAAAGTGTTTGTTGAAGACCTATGCTCCACACGGGGCTGAAAGTGTTTGTTGAAGACCTATGATCCACAGGGAACTGAAAGTGTTTGTTGAAGGCCTATGCTCCACACGGGGCTGAAAGTGTTTGTTGAAGACCTATGCTCCACAGGGAGCTGAAAGTGTTTGTTGAAGACTTATGCTCTACAAGGAGTTGAAAGTGTTTGTTGAAGACCTATGCTCCACACGGGGCTGAAAGTGTTTGTTGAAGACCTATGCTCCACAGGGAGCTGAAAGTGTTTGTTGAAGACCTATGCTCCACACGGGGCTGAAAGTGCTTGTTGAAGACCTATGATCCACAGGGAACTGAAAGTGTTTGTTGAAGGCCTATGCTCCACACGGGGCTGAAAGTGTTTGTTGAAGACCTATGCTCCACAGGGAGCTGAAAGTGTTTGTTGAAGACTTATGCTCTACAAGGAGTTGAAAGTGTTTGTTGAAGACCTATGCTCTACAGGGAGTTGAAAGTGTTTGTTGAAGACCTATGCTCCACAGGGAGCTGAAAGTGTTTGTTGAAGACCTATGCTCCACAGGGAGCTGAGAGTGTTTGTTGAAGACCTATGCTCTACAGGGAGTTGAAAGTGTTTGTTGAAGACCTATACTCCACAGGGAGCTGAAAGTGTTTGCTGAAGACCTATGCTCTACAGGGAGTTGAAAGTGTTTGTTGAAGACCTATGCTCTACAGGGAGCTGAAAGTGTTTGTTGAAGACCTATGCTCTACAGGGAGTTGAAAGTGTTTGTTGAAGACCTATGCTCTACAGGGAGTTGAAAGTGTTTGTTGAAGACCTATGCTCTACAGGGAGCTGAAAGTGTTTGTTGAAGACCTATGCTCTACAGGGAGTTGAAAGTGTTTGTTGAAGACCTATGCTCCACAGGGAGCTGAAAGGTAGCAGAAGAAGAAGCTCTAACTGAAATCATTTACATCTCCAGCTTTCTGTCCATGCTATGGCTACTGCTATTGATGTCCCCGTTTGGATGGAAAGACAAACAGTTGACCTGAAGATCTGCATGTTTGACAGACTATATCAGGACACAGTCATCACTAACAACAGGTCAGATATTACTTCATTGTTACAGAATTATGTAAAATACTCCTGCTGAAATTATGCTATAAACTTTTGAAATTATTTATTGTTCTGTAAATATATGTAAATAATGCCCTGTCACACATTATGACATATAGGCAATGTGGCATTTAGTGTCAACACTTTATCTAGACCTTCTGCACATTTATGGCTGATAACGATATGATTGTTAAGTGAAAACCATGCACCTGATGCTTTATTAGGTTTAACCAATGCACCTGATACTCCACACCATGAAGAGATGCGATTGAGTTCATTTTGTATTGTGGAGGCCATTTCACTTCTGTCTCTTCCCTCTCGATATACCAGAATATCGTCGGCAAAACTTTACTAGCAGAATTATATCTGATACTGGCCAAAATCCTTTCACTGTTTTGCTTCTTTCTCTATCTAACATGATGTCTACTCATCTTTTGTGTGTGGTTCCTCCAGAATAAATTACATTTCCACTGTCGTGTTGTAATAATCCTGCTCTTTTCCATCTCATTTCACATAGTGCCCCTCAGTATACTCTCCTAATTACCACTTCCGGTTACCCTTGAGTATTTCATTTGTTTCTATTGCTGTTGAATTTTTTTTTTTTAAATCGTGAAATACATCATTTAATGCTGAAAAGAAATCGCCAATTTTCAAGAAACTGGTCATTTTTCTTGTATTTTTCTATTGCTGGTATCAGGGAAATTTTGTTGGCCATCTGCGACAATCAAACAACCCTTTGTGACTCAGGAAACATAGCGAATAACTTTATGCTGTCACCGAAATTACTGACAGACTTGCAGCGACTGTACCAATAGACATTGTAACATGTCCGGTCCATGAGGTGAAACTCTGGTAATAAATCAACCTGAACCAGGAATTCTGAGCCCCTGTATTTTGCCTATTGTGAACACACAGGGATGTGTCAAAAGTTCACAGAAAATACTGTTTTAGAGCACCTAATATTACATTTAAGTGGTAGTAATTTTTACTACTGTATCGTAACTGGCAGAGTTACAGATAGGTATCGTAATTAAGGGTTTAAAAAAAATTACTCACCAAATAGGAGTTGTTGAATTTAGATCATCTAGTCAGCAGACGATTACTCTAATAACTAGGCTACAGCAGCTTCAAATCATGCTGTAATAGTTCCTTTAACATTTTTTTAATGTAGCCATAGTTCTTCCCAAGTGTATAGAACATGCATAGTTCAGTGGATCCCTGCTATTTATTCCAGGAATATTTTTAAATTTCTGTTTGTATAAATGCCAAATCAAATTTTTACCCCAAAAAATGTAATTAGATTAATTTGTTCCAGACCGCTGATTATTGTTTATTTAAACCTCTGTAATAAAATAAAATATATAAGACCATTATAGGAAATGATGGTTTAGGAAAAAGAAATGACAGAGGAGAAAGATTAAACTACTAACTGATTGAACTAAAAACATAAACTTTCATTGCTTTACCTAAAAGGAATGGTGCAGTTGAATGCAGTGATTTTAGAACAATAAGCCGAATGAGCCAGGTAACAAAAATGTTACCAAAAGTTATACAGGGAAGGATTAAGAATAAAATCAATACTAAATTAGATGAGCAGCAATTTGGATTCAGGAAAAACAGTGGGACAAAAGAAGCCATATTTAGCATGAGGACATTGATTGGAAATAGTCGAAACAAGATCACACATCCCGTCTTAGGGCAAAGCTGGGTCCGTTCCACTACATTCAACAGCCTGTTGCCTGCAGCACAATCTTAGCTTGCAGGCGCCAAAATCATGTTGACTTTGTGGTCAGGTGAATACGACTGGATTACTGCTGTCTCTACAAATGAAAATCCGAACCAGAATGAATCACTTGAAACCACATTGCAGGAAAAATGCTATGAGCCCTGAACCTGATTCAACTAAGCCGCCATCTTGGCCTGCTGTACCAACCAGAAGTCAAATTTGAACAGTTTGATGCTCATTTTGGATATAGCAATGTTACAATGCCATTTTCCCACTTAGCTCTGTGTTTTCTCCCAGTAGTAGCACAATTCTTTAATTTCTGAAGTAGAAGTGCTTCACTTACTCATTTCCTCCTCATTCTGTGAAATGTCCTGCTTTTCTTTATACTGTTTTCAGTGGTTTAGAATTTTATTAAATATTTTGTGTGCCTGATGTTAATGAACTAAAATTCTGAAATAGAAGAACAAAATCAAGTGAAATGCTGAAATATCAGATAAATGCTGAAGTACTGACATCTGTCTCGGGTAAGGATGTCAGAGTTAGGTTTTAGAGATCTGTCAAAAACAAGGGACTTCAAGAACAATAGAATTTCAACACTAAATTTAAACTGATTAACAAGATGATGATGATGAAACCATGTTGAAGAGGCCCATTCTAGTGAGAAAGGATTAAAGAGATCTGTCAAAAACAAGGGACTTCAAGAACAATAGAATTTCAACACTAAATTTAAACTGATTAACAAGATGATGATGATGAAACCATGTTGAAGAGGCCCATTCTAGTGAGAAAGGATTAAAGTGAGAAGGAAAAGAAATTGTGGCCATATTCTTATTATTTTGACTTCTGTCTTGTCTTGTCATTGATTCCTTATTGCTAACTTAGATGTTTGTCCTTAACAATGAGCTATTACATGAGAAGATTACTCTTACAATACATTAGCACATTGACAACTCACAATGGCTGGAACATGATCATCAGTCTTTATTCTGATATCTTCAAGTCTGGACAAAACAATTCACACAGCAATGGAATCATATCTCGGCTATACTAAATTAGAATTGGGTTAGTCCGCATAGTCAATTGATGGTGTATATGCAGGCACACAGTGAATGTGTCATATCTACTTCTCTGAATGTTCTAGCATATCTAGCTTGACACTTTGCTTGCACAACTCAATTATCAATGTCCTTAGGAATTTTGTAGATAACTCTTCACTGGTTTATAGTACTCCACGGTTCTGAATTCACTGATAGCTTCTATATCTCCTAACTCTATTACTGTTCTAATGTTTCTACAGTTCTGCTGATAATTTTTATTACTTCCTAACTCTCTAACTATCTACACTCCCCTGCCTTGAGGCAGGTTCCTAAATCAGTCTTAACTTTATTTCTCTGTGGTATCTCCTACATGCTTTTGTAGTCCTGAAAAGCAACTCACAAAGTATGTACTTGGGGTAATTGTTACCAATTAGGCTCCTCCTATTTCTTAGGCATTCTGGGTATCTGGCATGGTAAGTCCTGGAAACTCTGCCTTACAATCCTAGGACTATGGTCTCACTTACTGATTGCTTGTAAATAACCTCTCATTTAATGAGAAGTCTTGACAAACATCTGTCAATCACACCTCTCAGTTGACTCCTTAAAACAAAGCTATTCTTGATCTTTCCCACATTCTATCGTAGAAATCTTTTGATCTCGTTCACTCTCGCTGACATCCGAGAGCTCTTCATGTCTTACACTGCTAGACATAAGAGGATGTCTTCGGCCCTTGAAACCTTCCGTTCAGTCCTTTACATCAAACCGGCCGGTCTCCCTAAGAATTCTTCTACACTACATTTCTTACTGTCAGTTACGTCCTTTACCTTTGTTTGTAGAATGCTAGCAAAACCTCCATCTCCCTCCTTTGGCCATGGTTACGTTAACTTTCATAGGCTGGTTATCTCCGAATATTTCAGAGTCATCTCTCTGTCAAAGGGTTCTGACATACGTGGAATCACCATCCTTTTGATTGTTAACGTCTTGATCTCTTTGACTCTTGTACCTTGATTTATTCCTTTTCTGTTTTATCCCTTCAGATTGATCACACTATTACAAAATGACTGTGCTTTTAAAATGGAGGCTACATAGATAAGTCTTTAGAATTTTTGGCAAGGATTCACATATTACTGTTTTACAAGAATCTTAGTTTTTGAATTTTACTCATATTTTTTTTATTATATCTTACATTATTTTATGTTTAATCAAGCATTTTTATTTCTGAGACATTTCACTTTCAGTTATTTATTATCATTATTTTTGTTAAATAAGATAGCTACTACTGTTTTCAAAAATGATTTGTAATTAAAAGTCTTTTATGACATCTCATTTCTTTGGACTGTTGGTGTTGTTACTGATAAATAGATTTTAATTAACCAATTTGTGTAAATTTGCAGGTTATAGTGAAAGTGTAACATTTATTTAGTTTCATAAATTGTAATAATTTTTCAGGGCTACGATAGCTCAGAAGTTACAGTTTGAAGTCTGCAAAGAGCTGCGGAACCATCTTGAGTTGCTACCAAAAACTGGCTACATCCAAGCACATTCACAGTTATCTGCCCAACTCAAGTTTCTACCCAGGTACTTCTTCTGGAAGAAATACAAATAACATTTAAATAAAAATGTGAATTTAGTTTTGCAATTTAAAAACAGAGAACATTAATTAATGAGCAAACAAATCTTTTGAGGACAATATACAGTTATCAAGATGACAGATGGTGCAATGATAAAACTGTGCTTTAACAAGGATAGATATAATATTACATGGAGTGTAAAAGTAAAGGTTCCCTACATGCCATGCCTGACATATGGGGTATAAAGGTTTTAGTGACCATATTTTTCCACAACCAATGGCACATTTTTGAATGATGTGGTCTATATCATGCCAGACCATCTTTACTTTCCAGAAAAATCTCTGGTACCCATTTTTAGAGGCTGGATGTATCTGGAGTCTTGTTGATCTGAACAAACAAACCAGTAACATTTGAGAATTGTGCTAGGATTGTTCTGATCAGGAAGAAAGCACTCTAACCTCCCAGCCAAAACTGGTGTAAAAAAACGGAAAAAGCAGATACAGTAGACTCTCGATTATCCAGAATGAATGGGAAATCCCAGATAACAAAAATTCAAGATAAACCATTATATATAGGAAATGGGAAATTCCAGATAATAAAAAAAACCAGTTAAACCATTATATATATATACATATATCTATCTATCTATCTATTGACCTTTCGAGCCGTTGCCGGCCCATAGGGCATAGACCCAGATACTCTTTCTCTTATCTAAATTTTATTCTAGCAGTTTTCAATCCTTGTAAAGATATTTTATCAAATCTCTCCATTTGTCTCTGTTCTGTGCAAGCAATTCTATCTCATTGAGGGAGCCGAATCCTGTTGCTCTCGCCTCTCTCATCAATGTTCTTCTCAGTGTCTCCCTGGGTCTTCCTCTTTTTCTCTTACCTGTTGTTTCCCATATGAGGGCCTGCTTTGCTATTTGGTTATTATCTCTTCTCATCACATGTCCAACATATGCCCATCGTCTTTTCTTTATTACTGAAGATATTAGTGGTTGATTGGCGATTTCTCTAATTTCCTCGTTGGTTTTGAATTCGATTCCATGCTATACCAAGTATTTTCCTTAGACATTTATTTTCGAATGCATTCAACTTTGTTTCTATATCTCTTGTTGTTTTCCAGCTTTCACATGCATACGTAAGGGTTGATAGTACATTTGATTTGAATAGCCTAAGTATATATATATCTGAAAAAGTAGGTACAGTATTTAAAAAGTTAGGCTCACTCAATTTATTGCTGCTTGAAATAAGACAGTCAACTCTTCTGTGTCCATCTTTTCAACAGCCTTTCACCAAGTGGTGCTGCATATATTTCTCAGGATTAATTTTTCCAAACAGTTACTGTCTTCTTGGTGTTCTAAGTAATCAAGAAGAGCTCATAGATTTTCCATTATCATAGGATAATTCACTTCCTGGTTAATCCTCTGCTGGATAATTAATAAAGTCTACTGTATACTGATAATAATATATGTTTATATTATCACCATCAAAGATAGGCCAAAATATTTATTTTGTCCCAACCTATATGTGTAAGTAATCACTAAGAGTGAAAATGAGTTACAAGAAATGTTGGACATTATAGTGAAAGAAAGCAAAAATAAAGGACTCAGCCATAATAGCAAAAAGACAGAAGTAATGGTAACATCAAAGAAATAGACATCACCTCAGTGCAAAATAAAGACAATTGGAACAATATTAAAACAGGTCTAAGTATTTAAATATTTGGGAACTTTGTTAACCTCAGATGGAAGATGTACAAAAGAGGTGAGATGCAGAATGGCTCAGGCAAAGGCAGCTTTCCAAAAATTGAGGAAGATACTATGCAATCCATTTTTAACAATAGAAACAAGAAAAAGAGTTCTTAAATGTTATGTAGAGCCAGTCTTAACATGTGGATGTGAATCATGGACAATATGACAACAGACAAGAAAATCACTGGAGTCTGTAGAAATGTGGTTTTAAAGAAGAAAATTGAGAATACCATGGACAGCTAAGAAGAGTAATGAAAATGTTCTGAAAGAGATCAAAGCAAAAATGAGAGTTTCTTCTTCTTTCCTTCCTCATCTGCCTTTCAGCGTCGAGGGGAGATATAATTTGTGGTCTTTTGCTCTTCTTTTCACCTCTGCTGCTGTTATGTTTCCTTATGCTTCTAATATTCCATCGAACCATCTTTTTCGTGGTCGACCCTTAGGTCTGGTGTTCTCACAACGTTTGCTGAAGGCTCGTTGTGTTGTATTTTGATCTTTCTCATGAGGGAAGTAAAGAATAGTGACACTGTGACCTTCCAGGCATGTCGTAAGAGGCGACTAAGGAGGTTGATCGATGGCTTGACAAGCTGTCATTGTAAAAAGCATTGTTATGGAAACAGCGCCACATATTTTAGAGCAGTGATCTCTGCAATATTTGCCACTTTGGCACGCAAGGTTTCTGTTTTTGAGATTGTGGTTCTGCCCTATGTGCCATCTTCGGCTCGAAAGGACAATAGATAGATAGATAGATAGATAGATAGATAGATAGATAGATAGATAGATGGATGGATGGATGGATGGATGGGTGGGTGGGTGGGTGGGTGGGTTTGGGTGGGTGGGTGGGTGGGCTAGCGGGCGGGCGGGCAGGCAGGCTGGCAGGCAGGCAGGTAGGTAGGTATGGACTAAGGAGTCATGGATACAAAGTCCTGATTGATCTTTGAGTAACACTCTGATCAGGCCATAACAGATTGAAGTACTGCCTTTTCAACACTCAAGGATAGGAACCTCCGATGAATGTGACTGTGGCACAGGCAAAATGACTGCTGAACATCTGTGACAATCATGCCAACTTATAATGAACAGAAAGCTCTTGTGGCCACCACCAGTACCGTACCAGGACAAGTTGTAAGGAGAATATTGATGTCTAGAAATGTACGCAGCTGGAGACGAAGATTTGAGATAGAGAAAGTTCAAAATGATAATACTTCCTTAATTATAAAAAAAAATTTGAGTTTAGTTTGCTAGAATTCTAGGGTCTGAAGAAATTGTTTGTCTGTTTGCATTTGCTAGCTTTATATCTCTAGTAATGTCTAGAGGAGCTGAATTTTGTGTAAATAACACTTTTTTTGACTGTGTTCTGTCGCCGGATTTGTTTTCACTTTACAGCGAACGTATTATGAGATTAATAGTAGGCAAAAAAGGAATTAAAGTCAATGGTCACAATATAAACAATTTGCAATATGCGGATGACACAATCTTAATAGCAGAGACAGAGAATGAACTACAAGAAATGATAGACATAATAGTAAAAGAAAGCAATAAGAAAAGAGGGTCTCAGTCTGAATAGTAAGAAAACAGAAGTAATGGTCATATCAAAGAAACAATCATCACCATCGTGCAGCATAAAAATAAACAGAACAAATCTGAAACAAGTGCAACGTTTGAAATACTTGGGCACAATAATAACATCAGATGGAAGATGCAACACAGAAATAAAAAGCAGAATAGCTCAAGCCAAAATAGCATTTCAGAAAATGAAAAATATCTTATGCAACAAATCGATGTCAACAGAAGTGAGAAAGAGAGTTCATCGGTGCTATATAGAACCAATTCTGACCTATGGAAGCAAATCATGGACAGTAGACAAACATATGAAAAGATGATTAGAGGCCACAGAGATGGGATTTCTCAGAAGAATGTTAGAAGTTCCCAGGACAGCTGAAAAGACCAATGAGGAAGTTCTCAAAGAGGCCAACACAAAAAGGGAGCTCTTAAAAAACATCAGAAAGAAACAATCAACATTTTTCGGGCACATCATGAGAAGAGGAAAGTTTGAATACTTGGTTACAACTGGCAAAATAGAAGGAAAGAGAGATCGCGGATGACAAAGAGAGAAAATACTAGATAGCTTGGTGTCATGGCATGGAAAACAGTCAACAACAGAACTGATACCATGCACTGTTGATAGAAGATTGTGGAAGGACATGATCGCCTACGCCAACCGGTATGGCACATTATGATGATGAATACATTTTCCTATATTTTTTCCACATCTGCAGCCATGTGCTCAAGTGTCCCTCATTATTTAGGCAGATATTCTCACTTCTGAAGTGTTCTCATTTTTAACCTTCAAAGTCTTGATGATTTGGGTCAATTTTTCGTATTAATTTTGCTTGGGCAGTGGCCATTTTATTGGCTTACTCTTTTTTTGATTTTTAACTGCCAAGAGTTCTTTAAGGTGCACAGAAATACATACAGGACCTCATGTTTATTGCCATTATTTGAGAGTGCTAGACATCGGATCTCACTACCCGGAAAGCAGGAGAGGGTAAAACCATGAAGAAAGCATAAGATTTAGTGTTTTTTGTTTTTTTTTTTAGATTAATTTTCCACCACTGGTAGTGGGAATTGAATCCAGGACCTTCTTATACTAAGGCTGATGTCTTATCTCTCTCTCTAGACCACCCAGCCCCCAACTGAAGAAATTAAAACCTAGAATTATTTTCATTCATAAATTTACCTTTTAGTTTGCTCAATCACTCATAGATTAACCCATTATCACACTTGCTCACTAAAACAAAAGCACACTCACATATTGCTTTGCACATAATTTTGACTCATTCATACACAAGTGAACTAGATCCAGAGAACCAATTTTGTTTTCCATCCTTTTATCAACAACGAAACCAAGAGCATTTACTTTATCACTTTACAACAGGCAGAGTCTCTTTAAAGATGCCGCTAAATTCTTTGATACAGAGACCGGTGTCCTTGAAGCTCCGATGACTGTTCGTGTTGGAGGTCAGGTAGGTTATGCTGCTTAATTCATGCTAATTTATTGCTCTCCAAGGGAGGAGGCAAAGAGGAAGGTCAAAATATCTTGGAGAAGACAGATGGAAGCAGAGATGAAGATGATGGGGAAGACATGAAATGATCTTTAAAGAATGACAAGAGACAAAACAATTTGTTAAAGACCTAAGCTCTACAGGGAGTTGAAAGGAAGAAGAAGAATTTACTGCTGTATTTTTAATGAAACAATTTACTCAGCAAAGTCACATAGTCCAGCCAAAGGTTTTTTTTTTTATGACTTGACACAAAACCACATTATTGGCTTTACAAGGCTAATTAACTCTTTTCATACATTTCGATGTGCCATGCTGATTTAAGACACTTTTGTTTAGCCATATAGTGCATCATTCTCATTTTGATTAGAGTAAATAGTCATCAAAACATATTCTTGTTACATGTCTTGTATCATCTTGGTATTTATTCTTTTTACATGTCTTGTACCATATTGGTATTGGTGAAATCTAAAACCTTGCTCAATTATCTAAAAATTCATATATAATATGTTTTGTGTTAGATAAAAATGTGGACTGATTTTTAAAACCATGAACAATTTTGTCTTTGCTCTACCGTTGCTTTGATAAAAAGCTTCCGTACGGAAAAAGTTAAAATTGTATCTTTTATTATAGAATTTGTATGAAACCATAATGGAGATTATAGTTTTTTTTAACCTTCAGTGTTTTGAAATTGTTAAACTATATCCTGTATTTTTTTAATCTCTTTATCATAATTAATGGGATATTGTGATAACTAGTACGCCTAAGAAATACAAAATTTATTCAGGGTACAGTCTGAATGTTTTTTCTATATAAATTGTCATCATTAAAATACATGTAGGTATATGTGTATTTGTATGTGCGCAAACTATTTTTTATAATCTTTGTATTTGAACCCTCAAATAGGGAAACTTTATAATATTTGTATTTGAACCCTCAAATAGGGAAACTTTATAATCTTTGTATTTGAACCCTCAAATAGGGAAACTTTATAATCTTTGTATTTGAACCCTCAAATAGGGAAACTTTATAATCTTTGTATTTGAACCCTCAAATAGGGAAACTTTATAATCTTTGTATTTGAACCCTCAAATAGGGAAACTTTATAATCTTTGTATTTGAACCCTCAAATAGGGAAGCTTTATAATCTTTGTATTTGAACCCTCAAATAGGGAAGCTTTATAATCTTTGTATTTGAACCCTCAAATAGGGAAACTTTATAATCTTTGTATTTGAACCCTCAAATAGGGAAACTTTATAATCTTTGTATTTGAACCCTCAAATAGGGAAACTTAAAAATCTTTGTATTTGAACCCTCAAATAGGGAAACTTTATAATCTTTGTATTTGAACCCTCAAATAGGGAAACTTTATAATCTTTGTATTTGAACCCTCAAATAGGGAAGCTTTATAATCTTTGTATTTGAACCCTCAAATAGGGAAGCTTTATAATCTTTGTATTTGAACCCTCAAATAGGGAAGCTTTATAATCTTTGTATTTGAACCCTCAAATAGGGAAACTTAAAAATCTTTGTATTTGAACCCTCAAATAGGGAAGCTTTGGGTAAATGTTAAAGAGGCTGACTTAGACAAATATCAAGAAGAACACTGATGTGAGAGGCAACAACAGTAAATATCAGCTCCTTTGTCAAAATTAAGAGGCCCATCCAGAACAGGGGTGTAGGGCAAAGCATTGCGGGACATGTGCACAGTGTGACAATCAACAAGAAAGATCCTCTGACATGGAGAGTTGTTCATGTCTGGCCTATGTGCCATGTTTAGCTCAAAAAGGCATTGGAACAGAATAGTCTCCACAGCTTCATAAAGAACTTCTCTTCAAAATAGGGTTGCTGTTCAATACCCGACAACTTAATTTTCTAAGTCATGCTTACTATAACATGCACATCTCATGGTAAATAAGATGTTAAAAATATAAACATTAGAAGCAATACATTTTCTAGCCATTCTATATTTTCTCTATTGTATGTGCATACAAGTGGGCATGTTATGTAATGTATGTATGTATGTATGTATCAAAAACAATTTAATAAGAAACAGTTGTCTTTCCCCCCTCTCAGTTTTCTATGTAATTCTTTAGCTAATTGACAGTCTATGGTGGGTTAGTCCACTTATGTCATTTTTCTCATCAGACCATGTAGATGTTGGTCTCCTCCTGCATTCTGAGCCTGAAAGCAGTTCATGAAACATCTTGATTGAATACGTCATGAAACTAGACTAAGTTTAATAAGAAATATTACTAAGAATCATGAGACGTGTAAGGAACAAAATAAAACCAGAAATAAGTGAGGAATGATGTGGGGTTTGTGGAAGGCAAGGGCACCAATAATGCAATATATATCCTGAGAACATTGATGGAAAGAGTTATCATAATCATCATGTGCCATTACCGGTTGGCATTGTTGATCATGTTCTTCCACAATCTTCTATCCTCAGTGCATCGTATCAATTCTGTTGTGACTGTTTTCCATGTCATGTCACCAGGCTATCTAGTGTCTTCTCCCTTTGTCGTCCGTGATGATGATAGACATATTTGTTGGTCATATATAACTGTTTCACAAATGTTTCAGATAATGCCAGTCTGTTTCACTGTCCAAGCAGTGGTAACCACCTCTGACCTTGAATTTAACATCTGTGATATAGATTTTGGTTGCTGCACCATTCATGAATCCGTCACGCAGACACTTCAACTGACCAACAAGTCAATTTTACCTCAACAATATGGCTTTGTTGGTTTGCCAGAAGTAAGATATGTGATCTCTTGTGGTTTATAAGCTTTTATTTTTTATTCAGATACTTTTAATAAAGAAATAAAATTACGCTCTGAATCTATATTTTATGTGCATGAGATGAAAGCCTTGCAAATAAAATCAACAAATTAAAAGCTCTTCAAATTAAAGTCATCCCTTAACTTTTTCAGAACCAGAACAGGAAATGCGTTATTTTTAGGTTTGGACCAGATTAATTTTCCTGTTTAAAAAAATTTCACCTTTTTCTTTTGACTACTTCATACAATAATTTAGATAAATGTGGTATGTGTTATACATCACTGGAAAGGAAAATGGATACAGAAAACGAAAATAGCAATATATTTATGATATGTGATTATTTGAAGGAATAAATATATTTTTTAAATATAAAATATTCAAGGTAGATCATTTTTAATTTAAAATATTCTAATTCACTTTTTCCATGGTTAGAAATGTTGCCATCCATTTGTCTTGAAATATTACACAACATAATCCAAATTCCTCCAAAATATAGTTTATTTGATGAATTTATGTCCACAAATAACGAAATTATGTATATTTTTGTAAATTTATCCCAGAATGAAAAATATTATAAATTTATGTGACGTCAGAACAATATTATTTACAAGTCAAGTTTATTATTTTTATTTACACAACTGGAGTTATTTTGTTTGATATGTCCTTAAGGTACTAGTTTCGTTATCAGAATCATTACCACTCGATTCCTCTGAGGCACTGATAGTACTGGAATAGAAGGCATCCACTAGCTAAACCTAAGCAAGATCATCTTTGTTTTTTAACATGACTATTACTAATATTACGACTATCACCATTATCACAACAGCACAATTATTGTCCAAGTCTAAATACTATAAATACTATTTCTGAATCACTCAATAAACAAAGTTTTGAACATAGATCTAGCATGTTCTGCACTATATTGTTTTGGTCGACTGCAAAAGTACCAACAGTAGGCGTGGCCATTATGTGACAGAAATTTGAGAAATAAACGATGAATATAAATTAACAATTTTCTAACGTTCAAACTCTGAAATCATGAAGTTTCAACAGGAAGTTTTAGTGAGAACTCTCCTACATCCTGAAATCAAGTATTGGTTGAAATAAAAATGAAAAATCAGTGAAAACGAAACAAATAATCAGCTACACCCGTCTGAACCAAATTTTTGGTGAATGGTTAGAAATAAACACTTTTTATCGCACCGACGTATCGGATAATAGTCCTGAAAGAGTTAAAGAGCAGCCATGATTATGGTGATGATGGTAACAATAAAGCTTAAGAGGAAATAGCCAAGTTAATGTCATCATCTACCTGATATGGTAATGTACATTCCTTACTGTTTACCATATAGAGATATCTGCAAATCATCTCTGAAAGACTTCTCCATCTGTGAAAACGACTGGCAACATCTGGCAAGTGATCGCACATCATGGAGAGCACGTATAAGGAACGGTATAACAACATTTGAGACTGTTCTAAGACAGGACTTAGAAGAGAAGAGACTCATGAAAAAGGATGGTAAACCCTGTGGACCAGCGAGCCTGACCTGTTCATTATGTGACCGCGTGTGTTTGTCAAACATTGGTAGAATTAGCCACGAGAGAAGCTGTTCGGCAAAAACAATACCTCAAAAAAATACGCAATAGCCTCCACTAGACCGTCTGACAAGACGAAAAGGGCCATATATACTGTTTACTCCAAGTAAATAGTTATTTATTTTTGTTATTCTTGCAACTTTTGATGTTGACACAATTACTTTCTCAAATGTTGCTGTGCTGTTCTTTATTTTCGTTCTTCATATGCTATGATCTGATGCCAGATTTTCCCAATTTCTTTAGATAAATTCTGTATATCTCTGTGTGTGCGCATGCGTGTGTGTGACTTATAGGACAGAAAAATAAAACCTGTTTGTCCAGTGCAGACACCATGAGGTACGCAGGCCTGAGCTTTTATTTCACCCTGATAGGAAAAAAACTTGTGACCCTACCGAGATTGAAGCCCATGTTCCGGTTTCTGAGCATGATGAGTTATCAATTCGGCCTCCCACTCTCCCTTAATAGCAGTCTATCTATCTTTCGTTCGCCTCAAGTATTGTCTATATATGCAATGTCGTTTACTGTATAAATTTTACTGTCTTTTGTAATTCTTGCAGTGGCCCATATAGTTTTGTCTGTAGTGTTGTATCTATGGGCCAATGGATTTTCCTTAGTCTACTATATTCAGTGCAGTCTTGAAGTATGTGTTCAGCAGTCTGGGGTGCCTGCCCACATGTACAAGTAGTTGATGTGCCGATCTTGAATTTTGTATACACGTGACTATGGAGTTGATTGTGTCCTATTCTGAGGCGTATAATGATAACTTGTTCATATTTATTCACATTATGAAAGGCATCCTGATTTGGGGCTTGTGGTCCTCTGATTGATTTGATTATCTGTTTCTTATGATGGTATGTAACCGGTGTATCTAGTTGTGTGCCTTTTGAACCTTCCTTTGCCAACTGATCTGCTTTCTCATTTCCTGGTATTCCACAGTGAGATGGAATCCACTGCAGGGCAACCCTGTGGTGCTTGCAGAGTTCAGTCAATAAGGTCTGCAGATGTGGTAATTTTCTGGATTGTAGTGCCTGGAGTACTGATCTTGCATCTGTCAAAAACACTACAGGCTGTGGGCTAAGATTGCTGTTCAGCAGTTTTTCTATTGTCAGCTTTATTGCTTGGATTTCTGCATCATAATTGTGACAATATTTCCCTGTTGCTATTTTATTCATATCCCTAGTGTTATTTGGGTACTCTATATATGCACCTGCTCCCTCATTCGTTACTGCATTCTGTGCTGATCCATCTGTGTAGACACGAATCCATAGGTCTTGTGAGTATTCTTCATCCAAGAAATTGAGAGCTATTGTTTTTCGCTGTAGACTATTCTGTTCCTCTTTCACTTCTGTCTGTATTTGTATTGATAATCCTGATTCCTCTGTCCAGGGAGTCTGTTCTGGTATGGGCAGTAGGGGGTTAACAACTCTTGGCATGTCTGGTGTTTGTCTACTAATACGCTTGGCTTGGTGGATAAAACTGCTTCTCTTAAGTTTTCCCAATGCAAGATTTTGGAATTGGTCCTTCATTGGATGTCTCGGCATGCATGCACATTTTTCTGCCTGTATCAGTACCTTTGTGTCCCTCAGTTCTCTCAGTGCTGGTATCCTCCACAATTTCTCCATCTGCAATATTGGTGTTAATTTCGTTGCTCCTGTGATGACCCTAAGTGCCAAGTTTTGTACTTTATCCGGTTCTTGCAGTGTGGTGTTTGATGCTGAGCACTGTGCAGATAATCCATATTCTAAATTTGGGCGTATACTCTGTTGGTAAACTTTCTATCTATCTATCTATTGACCTTTCGAGCCGTAACCGGCCCATAGGGCGTAGACCAAGATACACCTTCTCCTATATGAATTTTTGTTCTAGCAGTTTTCTTTTAAAGATATTTTATCAAATCTCGCCATCTGTCTCTGTTCTGTGCAAGCAGTTCTATCTCATTGAGGGAGCCGAATCCTGCTGCTCTTGCCTCTCTCATCAATGTTCTTCTCAGTGTCTCCCTGGGTCTTCCTCTTTTTCTTTTACCTGTTGTTTCCCATATGAGGGCTTGCTTTGCTATTCGATTATTATCTCTTCTCATCACATGTCCAACGTATGACCATCGTCTTTTCTTTATTACTGAAGATATTAGTGGTTGATTGGCGATTTCTCTAATTTCCTCGTTTGTTTTGAATTCGATTCCATTCTATACCAAGTATTTTCCTTAGACATTTATTTTCGAATGCGTTCAACTTTGTTTCTATATCTCTTGTTGTTTTCCAGCTTTCACACGCATACGTAAGGGTTGATAGTACATTTGATTTGAATAGCCTAAGTTTTGTGTTTGTGCTAATGAGTTTTGATTTCCACAACTTTTCAAGGCTTCTGAAAGACATTGCTGCTTTAGCCAGTCTGATTCTAATTTCTTTGCTCGTATCCCCTTCTCGATCAATGTGACTTCCAAGATAGATAAAGTGATCGATCTCTTCTACTGGTTTGTTTTCCATGTATATTTTGTCACTTGTTGGAATTAAACTTTTCATGACTTTAGTCTTTTCATGATTGACCTCAAGCCCAATTTTGCTGGCTATTGATGATAGTTCATTTGTGTTTTCCTGCATCGTTTTTATCTGACTGCTGATGAGAACTATGTCATCAGCAAAGTCCAGGTCCTCCAAATGGTCTCCTTGTATCCATTCGATGCCTTTATTACCAGTGCAGCATTTCTTCATTATGAAGTCCATAACAATTCCAAATAACAAGGGCGATAAAATACATCCTTGTTTAACCCCAGTTTCTATTGGGAAACATTCGCTCAGTCCTTCCTCTGTTCGAACTGCACATGTGTAACCATCATACATGTACACATTCTGTATCAGGTCTACGTTTCATTAACAACATCGTTTTTACGATAGCGGCTTGTTAAACCTCTGATCAACGGTTCTATACCAAGCCGGAGAAAAATAATTCCTCCATTTTGGAAACAACCGGAAAACTTTACTGAGTATTTTCCCACTCGCACCCCACGTGGTTCCATACAGCTTTCTTAGAATAGCCAATTTCCTCCTTGCTTTTTGGGTTGACTTATTTATCTGCTGTTTCCAAGATAGTTTGTTATCAAATGTAACTCCGAGATATGTAGCTTGTATGTCTTCTTTCACAGGCTCATTGTTTATGTAGATGGCTCCTGCTTTTTGTTTTGGGGAGAGTGTGAAAAGTGTAGTACTGCATTTGTCTGTATTGATGCTGATACACCATCTATTTGTCCATGAATTCAGTGCATTCATAGCTCTTTGCAACAATTTGGACGCCACTGTTGCATACTCCTCTGTGCACCACATTACCAAGTCATCTGCATACATTGCCACTTTGATGCCATGTGGTAGTTCAGTAACTAGGTCATTGATGTAGATCAGAAAAAGTGTTGGAGATAGTACCCCTCCCTGTGGAACGCCCTGGCGCAGTAAGACCTTCTTATTCTTAAGATCACCCACTTGCACTCTGGCTCTCCTGTTATGCAGGTATGCTTTGACCCATTTGTACATCCTGCTATTTACTCCATAATTTCTCAGTTTTTTTCAAAAACCCTTCCTTCCATACCTTATCAAATACTTTCTTTAGGTCTATCCATGCTGCTAGTACCAGTTTTTTTTCTTCAAACGCATCCTCAATTTCCTGGGAAAGATAGGTTGCCTGATCTTTAGTAGAGTAACACTGTCTAAAGCCTACTTGTTGTGGGACAAGGAGGCTTTCACTTTCCAGGTACCAATATAATAATAGCAGTGAAAGAATAATTTAGTTTGGGGGCAGAAGAGAAGGCATCAAGATATCAAATACCTTCTACAGACCACAATTTTATTCAGACAGACAAGATGCCTGGACAATGAAAATGTACAGACTAGCATTCAAAAGTGTAGCATTCTTTGAGCAGACTGCTTGATGATGAGAACTGGTGGATCTGATACTTCTGAAGAAAATGTTCTGTGGTGTTTAGGTTCTTTTCATTCTGTGGTTTTTAGGTTCTTTGTTTTTTAGGCTGTTTTAATTCTGTGGTTTTTAGGTTCTTTGTTTTTTAGACTGTTTTAATTCTGTGGTTTTTAGGTTCTTTGTTTTTTAGACTGTTTTAATTCTGTGGTTTTTAGGTTCTTTGTTTTTTAGATTGTTTTAATTCTGTGGTTTTTAGGTTCTTTGTTTTTTAGGCTGTTTTAATTCTGTGGTTTTTAGGTTCTTTGTTTTTTAGACTGTTTTAATTCTGTGGTTTTTAGGTTCTTTGTTTTTTAGGCTGTTTTAATTCTGTGGTTTTTAGGTTCTTTGTTTTTTAGACTGTTTTAATTCTGTGGTTTTTAGGTTCTTTGTTTTTTAGACTGTTTTAATTCTGTGGTTTTTAGGTTCTTTGTTTTTTAGGCTGTTTTAATTCTGTGGTTTTTAGGTTCTTTGTTTTTTAGACTGTTTTCATTCTGTGGTTTTTAGGTTCTTTGTTTTTTAGGCTGTTTTAATTCTGTGGTTTTTAGGCTCTTTTCACAAGTACACAATTGTATCTCACTTATTTCAAGCCTTCTGTTCTTGTAACATGCCAGTTTGTACTATGTTTGGAGATAACAGAGTGTCCAATCTTTAAAGTTTGAAGTTGCAAGTTTGGCTTTGCTATGACTTGACCATTTCTGTTTCATTATTTTAGTGCTTGGAAGTCCAGCCTAATGATGGCTTTGGAACTCTTCTGCCACTTGAGACATTGAAACTGGATGTTATTTTTAGTCCTAAGACTGCCAAAGATTATAAGATGAATCTTTTGGTCAAGAATTTAATCAACAGGTTTGTCGTTTTTTGTTTTACATCTATCTTGTCAATTTTATGACTAGATGCCTGAAGTCTGTTTTAATTACCAGCGAAGGTTACTTTTAATGAAGGAAAAAAATATTTTACTTTTGAAAGTTTAATGCACTCTGTTCCATGAGCTGCAAATTGCGGCTTTAGTAACCCATGCAAGAAACCCAGAAGCTACATTTTGTGGTATTTAATTATTGACATCTTCACAATTATTGCCACCAAAACCTTGTAATTCTCTTATTTAACCTCTTTTTTCCAACTTCCTCAGACAATTTACTGAGCAAACCGTGTGTTTTAGATAAATTGTCATTTATTTTCTCGCTGTTATTTCAAATTTTATAAGAATTCAGACAAATTTACTGGCCACAGTAAGTTAAACCCCTAGTAGTGGATGTGTTAAAATAGATAAGAAATAATTAAAGCAAAGAAAGGAAAATTTGAAATTCTTTTGGATGTTTTTGTTCTTGTAACTTTTATTATTTTTTTTTTAAAAAGTCGCAGCAACAGAAGAATAGAATAAAGAAAAAATATATTTATTGACTGTTTTATTTATGACATTGTTATTGCAAGTAGTTCACTTTTATATGGTCAAGTTCAAAAGAAGAGTACCACCACTTTCCACCTGATTCTATTGCTATGAAAATGCAGGTCAAATCTCAAAATCACTATTTACTACATTTTTCTGAACACAGCCAAAAAAAACTCAAAGAATAAAACCAATGGAAGGGAAGCAATTGAGAAAACTCATGGCAATTATTAATTACATCCCTTACAAAATGAAAGTATTGTTTAAAGTGAAGGAATATGTATTCGTCGGTGATACCCAGTACAGTTAGATGGAAATATATGATGATGGGAGGGAAGAGGTTACAATTAATTTGTGAAATAATGAATGATATTGTTTTATGTTTCAGAGATTTTAGCATTCCTTGTAAAGGGGTAGGTGTTTTAACTCCACTAGAGCTCACCCAGCAAGTGATCAATTTTTGTGCAACAGCTTTGTATGATACCTCCAGAATGACTCTCTCTGTCATGAACAACCACACCAGCACAAACGAGTTCTCACATCCAGTACCCAGAATTGGGAAAGGTTGGTCAAGACCCATTCCTTTTTATTTCTTTTCTTATATCAACTAGCATTCTCCATGTTCCAGAGCTAACCTTCAATCCAAATAGTCATACTGGTTAGAAAAACCAGACCCAAACATCATCCAGTAAGTAAAGTAAAGTACCCCCGTCACGCCAAGTGGTGTATAGGGAAATATGGTGTTAGTGACCCTATATTTTACAGACCTTCAGCACATGATTTTTAGGGTAATGTGGTTGGTATTACGCCTATGCTGCTTTACTATCCCAGAAAAAAATCCGGTACCCATTTAAGGCTGGGTGAACCTGGAAACCGTCGGTTGGGATCGAACCCTACCCCTTGTCCTTTGTAGTCCAGTTCACTAACCACTGAGCTATCGCGGCTCATTACATCATCCAGTATTAAAATAAATTTGTGGTCATTAAATAAAAGTAATTTGTTGTTAATTTTATCAGTCATGAAAATATACAAGTGATATCATTTTCAAAACTTGGTATTTTTATTGGTAATATCCATATTTTTTCTTATACATTTTTTGCACCAATTTAAAGGTTCTATTAACTCTTGTATTGCTATTTTGGTATAAAATGTAAAAGTAAAAGGTAAAGTATGAGACTTGAATCGGCATCTTAGCACGTGAATTTTCACCCATATTTGCTCGGCCGCCTATCCAGAAGTGGGAGCTGCAATAGCTCAGTGGTTAGTGAACTGGACTACAGAGGACAAGAGGTAGGGTTCGATCCAAACTGACGACTTCCGGTTCACCCAGCCTTTAATGGGTACCGGATTTTTTTCTGGGAAAGTAAAGCAGCACGGGCGTAATACCGACCACATTACCCCAAAAATCATGTGCTGAAGGTCTGTAAAATTTATGGTCACTAACACCATATTTCCTATATGCCACTTGACGTGACGGGGACACTTTACTCTTTTTTTTTACTATCCAGAAGTGTTCTGAGACTTCTGGATAGTGTTAGTTCAGGCTTCGAAATTCATGATGCGAGGCGGCATTCAGGCATCAAAACTCATGATGCGAGGCGGCATTCAGGCATCAAAACTCATGATGCGAGGCGGCATTCAGACATCAAAACTCATGATGCGAGGCGGCATTCAGGCATCAAAACTCATGATGTGAGGCGGCATTCAGGCATCGAAACTCATGATGTGAGGCGGCATTCAGGCATCGAAACTCATGATGCGAGGCGGCATTCAGGCATCGAAACTCATGATGCGAGGCGGCATTCAGGCATCGAAACTCATGATGCGAGGCGGCATTCAGGCATCGAAACTCATGATGCGAGGCGGCATTCAGGCATCGAAACTCATGATGCGAGGCGGCATTCAGGCATCGAAACTCATGATGCGAGGCGGCATTCAGGCATCGAAACTCATGATGCGAGGCGTCATTCAGGCATCGAAACTCATGATGCGAGGCGGCATTCAGGCATCGAAACTCATGATGCGAGGCGGCATTCAGGCATCAAAACTCATGATGCGAGGCGGCATTCAGGCATCGAAACTCATGATGCGAGGCGGCATTCAGGCATCGAAACTCATGATGCGAGGCGGCATTCAGGCATCGAAACTCATGATGTGAGGCGGCATTCAGGCATCAAAACTCATGATGTGAGGCGGCATTCAGGCATCGAAACTCATGATGTGAGGCGGCATTCAGGCATCAAAACTCATGATGTGAGGCGGCATTCAGGCATCGAAACTCATGATGTGAGGCGGCATTCAGGCATCGAAACTCATGATGTGAGGCGGCATTCAGGCATCGAAACTCATGATGTGAGGCGGCATTCAGGCATCGAAACTCATGATGTGAGGCGGCATTCAGGCATCAAAACTCATGATGTGAGGCGGCATTCAGGCATCAAAACTCATGATGTGAGGCGGCATTCAGGCATCGAAACTCACGATGCATTGCGGCATCCGTGATGCTTCCAGCTTGAATCGAACACGGGTTGTCCAAACATCGGTAGCCTAGTTGGGTGGTTTTCCCAACTAGGCTACCGAGGCCCCTATGATATAAATTGTTTTAATTTAACATTAAATGGTACAGAAGTATCCTCCAACTATCATGGATAGATGAAAGAACAAATAAAAATAAATTGTGAAAACTGGAAATAATTAAAAAGTGCACAGTTTAAATGAAACAAAAAAACTGATAAATGTATTTCAACTATAAAAACAGTTTCAACATTGCAATGGCCTAAAAAAAAATATGAATGGAGAAGAATATAGTTCCTGGAAAGTGGCGATGTTAGCAACCTGAAAGACTGTGAAGCCAAGACATCAAGGATTCCCTGCAGAGCACATTCACAGAAGGGGGCAAAGTGCCCAGACAACAGGAAACATCCAGACTGACACTTGAGGCCACATCCTCTTAAGGACAGACTAGTTGATAATGGTTTTGATTTTCATGTCATCAAAAGTAACTTTGATTCTGTCATGTTACTGCCAAGGTACAGTATGTACAATTATTTAATTTTGTAAAGGCATGTTTCTCTTCGTGGTCTGGTCATATTATAGTTAAGTAACATATGAAAGTAAGAAATAAATATCAGTAGCATTTATCTGTCTGTGTCTATTCATGGAATCACATTCATTGCAGTCCTCGTATCCAATCCACCATCCATCAGATTGATTATTTTTGTTATTTATCACCATTTATCAAAGGTTGCCTCAGTTATTCCTGTCAGGTTTTGATTGTAGACACATCTCCCATTATTCTTGTCAGGTTTTGATTGTAGACACATCACCCATTATTCCTGTCAGGTTTTGATTGTAGACACATCTCCCATTATTCCTGTCAGGTTTTGATTGTAGACACATCTCCCATTATTCATGCAGGGTTGGCCAGATCCCTTTTCATTCTAAAACTCATCAGTCACTCAATAATTACAGCTTTTTCCCACACATTTTCTGCCTTCCTTAAGGAATTAAGAACCTACTATCTGACGTTCTCCTTGTCCAGAGTTAGGCCACTGAACTCCATTACCACTAGAATATCTAACTGTGACTTCATTTCTGTGAATCCAATATGCCCTGCACAGTACACTTATACCAACACACTCGCTAGTGACCCATGCAGGAGCCACATCCGTTCCCGTGAAGCCACATCCATTCCCATGGCAAGATGTGATGTCACTCTTCCTTAACATCATATGTACATCTTTCACCAAAACAGCATGATTTACAATCTGTGCGATCAGTCATGATATTGCCTCTGTTGCAGTTTCCCTCTCTTGCTGGTCACTGCAATTCTACAACCACCAGATTCTTTAGTTACTTCCCTTCCATGTTTATATGCTAGAAGTCCTCATCCGCTGTACTGACCCTCAGACACAAAATCACCTCTGTAAGTGAACTGATCTTGAAGTGATGATAGGTAATAAAACCTATCATCATTAAAATAACCTATAATGTTTATAGTAGATCTGTTGACTCTCGAGCCGTAGCCGGCCCATAGGGCATAGACCCAGATACTCTTTCTCTTATCTAAATTTTATTCTAGCAGTTTTCAATCTGTGTAAAGATATTTTATCAAATCTTGTCATTTGTCTCTGTTCTGTACAAGCAACTCTATCTCATTGAGTGAGCCGATTCCTGCTGCTCTTGCCTCTCTGACCAATGTTCTTCTCAGTGTCTCTCTGGGTCAGCCTCTTTTCCTCTTACCTGTTGTTTCCCATATGAGGGCTTGCTTTTGCATTTATAGATACATATGTAAAAATGAATCATATAAATACATAACAAATATATAAAATATAAAGAAATGGTGAATACATAACAACCAATTAAATAGTTTGTACATTTAATATAGTTACTGGTAAACAGCATCCCAAACAAGATACACATGTAAAAAAACATTAGAAGAGATATAAGAAGACCACTCAAGAGATTGGAACCTCAGTGGCAGAGTGTGCTTGTATCCTAATTAGAAGGGTCCAGGTTTGATCCCCAGAAGTGGCAGATTTTTTTCAGACCAACTCTGGGGTAGACCTAACCTCTAAAGATGGGCAAAAAAGATTTCTCTTGGAAGTAAAGGCACCCTAGCATGACACATCACCCAAAAATATGTTCTGTGATTATAGAAAAATATGATCACTATCACCATATTCCCCTACGCCTAACATGGTGTGGATGAACTTTTACTTACTTTTATTCAAGAAATGAATTAGCAAAATATCTAAAGCCACACACAAAGCACAGTGTGTGTGTGCACTGTCATGAACACTCCATTTTCCCTCAATTTTGAGAAGCAAATTAGGACAGATAACAAGACAAGATACATAACAGTAACAAATTTATTGAAGCAAAAAATGTAAAGATAAATAATAAACGTATCAGAGTAAAAAAAATAAAAGTGACAAATCAAGGGACAAAAATATAGCAAAGTGTCACATATATCAAAGGAAAAATGTAAATGACAAATACATTTTATAGCTTAAAGCCATTGTTCTTTTGTTTGCAGGAGAAATCTTCCCTGTAGGTCCAACTTCCTTTGAGTTTAAAGTTCCTGAGGATGCACCAATAACAATATCTCCAAGTGTGGGCACAGTTATCCCTGGACAGGTAAACAAAATTTGTTGTTGTCTTGCTGGTTTTGCCTACTGTTTGGTGAGGCATGATCCATTCAACTTCAGACTAAGTCTTTCAGGTTTTATTAGATCACAAATGCCATCCAAAAATGAAAATTGCTTTCTCATCTGAACACTAGATGAGGTAAACAAAAGCATCAACTTCATGATTAAATTGCCCACAAAAATGCATGTTTTAGATCAATTTTCATTTATTTTATTGCTGTTATTCCAAATAAATAAAAAAAATTATGAAAATCAGCATGGCCACAGCGTATTAAATCCTTGATAGAATGTGTTAAATAATAAATTAGACCCCACAAGTCAGATAATTCTGTATAGTTGTCATATTTTGCTAACCTCTGAGTTTTGTCCCTTGCATGTACTGTTTTCAAATAGGAGAGCAGTCTGGCTTAAATTAAAACATCCTCTATCTTTTTTTTTTTTGTGTCTGCAGAAGATGCAAGTTGAAATTCGGTTTTCTCCAACCTTGAGCAGTGATGACATCAAACTAGAAGTCCTCAAAATTAATCTCAGATTAGAGGAAGAAAAAGAGGAAAAGGAGAGGGAAGAAACTGCTAGAAGAGAGAAACAAGAACTGGAAAATGTAAGTTCCAACAAATGTATGACTTACTTTTTGCATATCTTTGTGATTTGATCTAAATGAGTTAAGCATGGATAACATATAACATAAACAATTTTTCCTGCTTTTGCCATATTCTTCATTCTTGATGGTTTTCTAGAATTTTACTTGTCATACTCCTTTATTTACATCATAAATAATTATTTGTAGTACGAGGTAATAATTATCTATATGTGTTTTTGGCCTTGCATGTCGCACACATACAACACATGTGCACACACACACACAGATATTATTGCATCCCTAATGTAAATCTAGCCCATAACCTCTGGATAAGAAGTCCTGTGTTCTATCCACTGCTCTACAGGTGTTTACTACTCAACTTGATTGTCTTATTTGACTTCCATATTTATATCTCTATATAACTGGATAGCAATTTGAATAGTTTGAAGGCAGCTGTGGATTCAAGCAGAGATGCATCCTTGCCTCCTTCTCAGTCATTTTCTTTGCTCTCAATTTTACAAATTGTTTTTGAAACAGTCACAGGTGACTATTATATTTGAAAAGACCTGATGGCTGCTTTTTTAGCCTAGCATCCAAAGGTAAGAACAAAAATTACAGCATCTCTTATTTAAGAACTTTTATTCCCTACAATACAGCATCTCTTATTTAAGAACTTTTATTCCCTACAATACAGCATTAGTTACCCACGATGAAATTGTCTAGCTATCAACAAATAGATCATGTGATTTATTTTCCTTGACTATTAGTGTTTAACTAGTCTAAGAGGATGGACTATATAAGACTAGCCCTTCAACAAGATATAATCAGACTTGCAACCTTCACCGTGAACAGCAGCCTCCTGTATCTGTTCCACAGTTCCCTTACACTGGATCCACAGCCAGCATTTCCTTTGATGAAGACATAAATTCCAGCACCTGGAAACATTTGGTAGACTTTTGGAAAGGGCTTGGACCAACATAAAATTTATTCTCAGGACAAAGATCCTCATTTATTAGACATATCCCCTATGTGGCTACAAGGGTGGGGGTTGAAATGAATAGAGTCGCCATTACCTGCCATGCGTGTCATGAGAGATGGCTAAGGAGGTTTGGTATCGTCATCTGTGCTGTCAAGTAAGATGTGCATGGAACAACCTTGGCAATGAAATTTACTGATGCATTTTGGGAACATTTTCAAGAAAACAGAGCAGAGAATTGAAGCCTTTGAACTGTGGATATATTAGAAGAATAGGTAGAATTGAATGGATAGAAAAGAAAACAAACGATGAAGCCTTAAAACAACTAAAAATGAAAAGAGAACTACTAAACACAATTCAAACAAGACAAATGTGAATTTTTGGGCCATGTTAAAAGACACAACAGCCTACTAAAAGTAATCTTGGAAGGGAAAATGCAAGGTAAAAGAGGCAGACCAAGACTAACATGAGCGAGTAACATCAAAAGATGGACAAATCAGCCTATGACAACCTGGACCATCAAAGCAAGAGACAGAGCAGAATGGAGCTTCATGGTAGCCAACCTTTGTTGTGGACAAAGCACTTGATGATGATGATTTTGGGAAATGCTTTGACAAGTGGTGAGTCAATTTGGGGAATTTCTGACTGCAGTGTAACTGATTCCATGGATAGAATAGAATTATCAGACAACGTGCCTAGCTCTTATATTTGTCTGAGACTTAGACTACATTTTCAAGGCATTAAAAGAGATTGAATAATTCACATAATTCACATAATTCATTCATAATTCACAAAATATTGAACAATAAATGGCAGGACAGAATAACTAATGTGCCTGTCTTACAGTGCACTAAGCTTCCATTCATGCAGGCAATGTTGTGAAACCAATGACTGAGGTGGTTGGGTCTTGTTAGAATGGTGGACATTAATCACATTTCTAGGCAATTACTGCATAGAGAGCTTAGGGGTGACAAGATATCTATGGGCAGATCAAAACTTAGGCATAGAGATGTCTGTAAAAAATCTGAGAAATTTCTCCATTAAATTGTGTCACATGGAGAACAGAAATAAAGCAAGGCACGACCACATTTGAAAAGGAGTTGATGAAAAGATCATAGGACAAGAGCCAAAAAAGAATAGAGATTATGTCCAGCATCACTCATAAAAGTACAGCTGCATCTTGATTCTTCAGTGATTGGACCCATGGTTATATTCTCAGATTTTGACACTGATCAAGCAGAAAAAAGTGAGGTCAACTAAATATGAATATAGAGGTGAACAAAACACATTTCATGGCAAAGAAAGACAAAATCTAATAATACCATATTAGAACTAGGAGAATGATTGAAAGAGGAAACAATTACACAAATTATATTAAGAAACACGACAGATGAAGACAGTACTAAAGGAAAACTTAAAAGGTAGACTAGAGAACAAAAGCAATCTGGATGGGAGAGTAATATTAGGAGATGGAATTTACAACAGGCTGTAAGTATATATCCAACAAAACGAGAGATGACAATAGTGTGTGTAGAGTGTGCCAAATAGCAAAAGACAGAGAATGTTAGCAATCTATTGGGGCTAGTCTTCATTGCAGAAACTTGACTGAGCACCACGGTATACCCAAGTTTATCAGAAGAAGTTGAGCTAAATTTTGTAATTCTTGTTTTAAGAAAATTGAAATTGAGGTATGGGATTATTTATCTTAACTTACTGGAATAAAAGGTTCCCTCCACATCGGACTAGAAATCTGGGCAAGATGACATTAGTGGCTATATTTTTCCTGACCGGCAGCTCATTTTTGATGTGGTCAATCTCAAGTCACTTTAAGTTAGAGTAAAGGTCTTTGCCAGTGCTGTGAAGTTTGTTCATCAGAGCTGAAGCCATCTTCAGTGCTTTCACTGGCTTGTGGCAGGCATGCTTCATACTGAGGAACATTCTGTGGAAGGGATCTGAGCAATTTGGAGTTACTCATTGTGCAACGAAGATGATCTGTCGACTAAACCAAACCCAGATTCTTCCTGATCAGGAAGCCCAGCACTCAGCCACTGAGGCTCCAACTTTTTACAATACAGAATTGCAAAAATGTTTTCATTTTCCTATCAACCCTTGTAATTGTAGCTACACACTAACAGAACTCCTTGAACTGTACTAACAATAAGCACTCTGGAAAAATTATGGGATTTTAATTTTGAGCCAAAAACAAGATGGCAATATATGGATTTAATTAATGTATCATCTAGAGTTATTCAACTTGTCATCAAGTTCAAATCTTGAACAAACGTGTTCAATCTAATCCTTGCTTTCGCTAACTTTTCCTGTTCTCTCTGTGCCTCCCTTTTCTTCTTATATCTGTTTTCAACCAACCCTCTTCTCATTCTATTTCTTTTAAATGGAAGTTGCATCATTTCTTATTGAATCTATGAAACATTATGGATTATTCATTTAAGCCCACAATAAAATGGTCTTTTTTTTTCAAAATGAATTGTATACATGGGTTTTTGGAAGATCTTTTAATTCACCACCAACATTTTTTTCCATAACGCTGTTTCCTTTAATGTAATTCCATGTGGCTGTTGATCAATAGTTTCCATATGTTTTTTTTAACTAGATGCAACAGGAATCAGCCATAGAACCAAAACCGAAAAAGGGAGCCAAACATGCAGATGTTAACATTAACAATCTAGAAGGGGCAAGAAACAATATGTGTCAAGACTTGCAAGTGAACATAATTAACCGCTATAAATCTGGTGATTTTGAACTAATTGAGAATGGAGCAACGGAAGTTCCAATTTTTAATAAATCAGAAAACAAAATTCAACAAAATTACAACATTGCTGAAAATAACATTGCTGAAAATTCAGACAATATTTGCGACCAAATTTGTGATATCTCTAACCATGACAAAAGTGACTTGTTAATGACATATTTGGGAGCTTGCAGCAATAAAAAGTGTACAGTGTCAGAAAAATGTATCTCCTTCAGAACTCAAACAAAACAAACAGTGTCATTTAAGAATATCAATTATTCATCTCTTCACAATGTTACAAGTTGTACCTCCAATAATCAAAGAACTCGAGACAATTTTCCTAAAAATGTAAACAGAGCTATTACTTTTAAGCAAGATGGCAAAAACATCAAAAAGCTGCCTAGAAACTTGCCAGAAGATGTTATTGTAAGGAAGTGCATACATCCAAATCAACACAACATTGTAAAGTTGAAAGGTAGAACTCAAGATAAATGTAAGAAAATGAGAAAAAAATTGGACAAAGTAAACACCAGTGCTTCAACAAGTCCAGATCAAGATAAGAACAATAACATGTTTGAGAATAAAGATGAGGACGTTGAAAATAGGCAAGTCGCATCAGATAGAAGGTATGTAATAAACAAAATACAAATTAATTAAATTACTTAGAGTAGCTTTCTTTTAGTGATTAGTATTAATACAGTATTGTGACCACTGTCTTCGGGACACCCTTGGGCAAGGTGGAGCTCCCGTTTAGACCCCCCATCAGGGTTACATGAAGCTATTGGAGCATGTGGTGGACGGTGTTGTGAGAGCAGCCGACAAGTTGTGCCGGTTATGGTCCCCACTCTGTGATGACAGGTAGAGGATCGCATGTATAGAGACAATGGCTGCGATCTCCAACTTGTACAGTCATTGCCAAGAAGGAAAGGAATGGCAAACTATCTTCTTATATTGTCTAGTATAATTATGTCAAAACACAACTCAACATCTACAATCAACATTTTTCGGGCACATCATGAGAAGAGAAAAGTTGGAATACTTGGTTACAACTGGCAAAATAAAAGGAAAGAGAGATCGTAGACGATAAAGAGAGAAATTACTAGATAGCTTGGTGTCATGGCATGGAAAACAGTCAACAACAGAACTGATACGATGCACTGTGGATAGAGGATGGTGGAAGGACATGATTGCCTACACCAACCGGTATGGCACATGATTATGATGATGATTGTGAGCACAGACACCATATTCTCCACACACCTCAAGGCACAGAGGGAAGCCTTTTTTTTTTTAAAGAATTCTATGAGTTAAATTATTTCTATATAAATAGAGTTGGAAAGATTTGATATCATCAATTCTAGAAGGCAAATACATTTTTAGAATCCAACAGGAAATAAGCAAAGTGGGCTGTACTTCATAGCTGATTGCTGGCATTAGCATAAACGAACAAGAACGAATAATTTTTCTACCCCACGTCTCCAAAGCAGCCCAGGAAACAGATCAAAAAGTCTGGCCAAATGACTAATTGAGGAAGAGACAAAATAAAAACCAGTGCCAAAATGTTGTTCTGAAGTTGGATGAGCTTGACTCTAATGTGCAGATATTGAAAATTGCTGTAAAGCATAATACAACACAAATCAACTCCCAATAACATAATCTAAAAGGTGGATGATGAAGACAGTAGACAAATGAATGAAAGACAATTTGAGGCCACAGAGATGGGATTTCTAAGAAAAATATTAAGAGAGTTCCCTGGACAGCTAAAAAGACCAAAGAGGAAATTCTCAAAAAGGGAGCAACTAAAAGAACATCAGAAAGAAAAAAATCAACATTTTTCATGCACATTATGAGAAAAGGAAAGTTTAAATAGTTGGTTAAAACTGGTAAAATACAGGATATGAAAGATTGCGGATGACAATGAGAGAAGATACTAGATAGTTTGGTGTCGTGGCACTGAAAATAGTCAACAACAGAATTGATATGATGCACTGTGGATAGACAACTGTGGAAAGACATGATCTTGCAAGACTAAAAGCAAGGTTCAAAATCAAACATGTTATGAACGACGCTGCACTTGTCTCTCATAATCAAGGAGAACTCCAGAGCATAACAAATCGATTCTTGCGTTCCCTGCAGAAACTTCGGGTTCACAATAAGTTTGAAGAAAATGAATATACTCTGTCAGAATGTCGAAACAGCACCTGCCATCTTTATAGACAACTACAAACTATTTGTCATGCCACAGTATAGCTACCTGGGGTCTATCATCAACGACAAACTATCTTTAGGTATAGAAATACACACCCACATTGGTAAAACAGCTACCACCTTCACTCTTCTTAGGCACTTTTGACAAAACAACAAACCGACAACTAAAACAAAGGCCACAGTTTACAACACCTGAATCATCAGTATCCTTCTGTATGGCAGGAAATTGTGGACAACTTATATAAAGCAAGAGAGAAGGCTAAATTCTTCCAAATGCAATGCCAGTGCTGTATTCTAGGTATCACCTGGAAGGACAAAGTGACAAATGTGCAGGTCCTTTGATTGCATAGGCCTACCAAACATCTACACACTGCTCAAACATCGGTTGCGCTGATTTGGCCACTTACATCACATGAAAGATGGCCACATACCAAAAGATATACTTTATAGACAACTAGTAGATAGCAAAAGAACAAGGGAGCACCTAAAACTCTGATTTATAGGTGTTTGTGAACATGATATGAAGACTGAACATAAACCCTGCATCCTGGGAAGACATAGCTGTAGACTGCAGTCTTTGGAAACACACTCTAAAGCTCCAATTCAAACAAGAAGCAGACAGATTCATAGAAAAATAGAATACACTGCAAAAGAAAAAATAACATTTCCTAGGGGCGCTGCAAAATCCATAGTTAACTATGACTGATGAAGGCCACTATTGTCAACTAAGACTGACGGAGACCACTATAGTCAACTATGACTGATGGAGGTTATTACAGTCAACTATGACTGACGGAGGCCCACTACTACTACCTTAAAATGTAAAAGTATGTGTGGTTGAAAATTGAATATTCTATCTATCTATTGACCTTTCGAGCCGTAACCGGCCCATAGGGCGTAGACCAAGATACACCTTCTCCTATATGAATTTTTGTTCTAGCAGTTTTCTTTTAAAGATATTTTATTAAATCTCGCCATCTGTCTCTGTTCTGTGCAAGCAGTTCTATCTCATTGAGGGAGCCGATTCCTGCTGCTCTTGCCTCTCTCATCAATGTTCTTCTCAGTGTCTCCCTGGGTCTTCCTCTTTTTCTTTTACCTGTTGTTTCCCATATGAGGGCTTGCTTTGCTATTCGATTATTATCTCTTCTCATCACATGTCCAACGTATGACCTCGTTTGTTTTGAATTCGTTCCATTCTATACCAAGTATTTTCCTTAGACATTTATTTTCGAATGCGTTCAACTTTGTTTCTATATCTCTTGTTGTTTTCCAGCTTTCACACGCATACGTAAGGGTTGATAGTACATTTGATTTGAATAGCCTAAGTTTTGTGTTTGTGCTAATGAGTTTTGATTTCCACAACTTTTCAAGGCTTCTGAAAGACATTGCTGCTTTAGCCAGTCTGATTCTAATTTCTTTGCTCGTATCCCCTTCTCGATCAATGTGACTTCCAAGATAGATAAAGTGATCGATCTTTTCCACTGTTTTGTTTTCCATGTATATTCTTTCATATGTTGGAGCCAAGCTTTTCATGACTTTAGTCTTTTCATGATTTATCTGAAGCCCAATTTTACTTGCTGTTAATGATAGTTCATTTGTGTTTTCTTGCATTGTTTTTATTGATGAAGACTGTCATCAGCAAAGTCGAGGTCCTCCTACTGGCCTCCATGTATCCATTCGATGCCTTTGTTATCAGTGCAATATTTCTTCATTAGGAAGTCCATGGCAACTCCAAATAGCAAGGGCGATAAAATACATCACTGTTTAAAACCAGTTTCTATTGAGAAACATTCAATCAGTCCTTCCTTATGAACTGCACATCTGTAGCCATCATACACGCCTTTGATAATATTTATGATTTTTTTATGTTATACCATATTGTTTCAAAATTGTCCACAAAGAATCTCAATGAATGCTGTTGAATGCTTTTTTGAAATCAATGAAGTTAAGTATAAAAGGTTTTTGCTTTTCAATGTGCTCTTCCAATTTAAGTCTTACAGTAAAAATGTGATCAAAACAACTTCTTCCCTTTCTAAACCCATTACTGTATCTAATGTATTAGGCTCAAAATATTCCCATCCCGTGACAGCTTTATTGTTCTGTGTACAAGACATATCAGCCACTGACAGCTTTGCTGTTCTGTGTACAAGACATATCAGCCACTGACAGCTTTGTTGTTCTGTGTACAAGACATATCAGCCACTGACAGCTTTGTTGTTCTGTGTACAAGACATATCAGCCACTGACAGCTTTGTTGCTCTGTGTACAAGACATATCAGCCACTGACAGCTTTGTTGTTCTGTGTACAAGACATATCAGCCACTGACAGCTTTGTTGCTCTGTGTACAAGACATATCAGCCACTAACAGCTTTGTTGTTCTGTGTACAAAACATATCAGCCACTGACAGCTTTGTTGCTATGTGTACAAGACATATCAGCCACTGACAGCTTTGTTGTTCTGTGTACAAGACATATCAGCCACTGACAGCTTTGTTGTTCTATGTACAAGACATATCAGCCACTGACAGCTTTGTTGCTCTGTACAAGACATATCAGTCTCTGACAGCTTTGTTTTTCTGTGTACAAGACATATCAGCCTCTGACAGCTTTGTTGCTCTGTGTACAAGACATATCAGCCACTGACAGCTTTGTTGCTCTGTGTACAAGACATATCAGTCACTGACAGCTTTGTTGCTCTGTGTACAAGACATATCAGCCACTGACAGCTGTGTTGCTCTGTGTACAAGACATATCAGCCACTGACAGCTTTGTTTTTCTGTGTACAAGACATATCAGCCTCTGACAGCTTTGTTGCTCTGTGTACAAGACATATCAGCCTCTGACAGCTTTGTTGCTTTGTGTACAAGACATATCAGCCACTGACAGCTTTGTTGTTCTATGTACAAGACATATCAGCCACTGACAGCTTTGTTGCTCTGTGTACAAGACATATCAGTCTCTGACAGCTTTGTTGTTCTGTGTACAAGACATATCAGCCTCTGACAGCTTTGTTGCTCTGTGTACAAGACATATCAGCCACTGACAGCTGTGTTGCTCTGTGTACAAGACATATCAGCCACTGACAGCTTTGTTTTTCTGTGTACAAGACATATCAGCCTCTGACAGCTTTGTTGCTCTGTGTACAAGACATATCAGCCTCTGACAGCTTTGTTGCTCTGTGTACAAGACATATCAGCCTCTGACAGCTTTGTTGCTCTGTGTACAAGAAAATAAGAAGGGGGAGATCTCATTGTTAATACTTGTTATGGAATCATGTTTGCTGTCAATAATGTTATATCCAGACCTTGACTATGTTATTTCTGGGCACAATTCAAAGTTGGTTTTAACCAACTTTCTTCATTCCTGATTATGTCATTTCTTGTTACATTCAGTATTCATTTCAGTAGTTGTGTTATTTCTATGTCCAATATTTGTTACAGTAAGGGCACACAGTCATGTGTAGTACTCTTTCTGAATTAGTCATTTCTTTTCTTCCTTCTGTGTTCACCCAATAACTACTTTTCTTCATTTCTCATCTTGAAGAGGACTCCTATTTGTTCTCATTAATGAGAAGTTAAAGAAACTTTATACTTCGCAGTAGGAGGTAGTCTGATCTTCAGAAAAAACCCTTCAAGCGAGTGTTTTGACCACTTAACCTCAGAGACGGTGCGCCTGGGTCATAACTCCAGGATTCAATCTCTGGCTGCATTTAACTTGAAGGCTCACACTATATCTATCTATCGTCCTTTCGAGCCGAAGACGGCACATAGGGCAGAACCACAATCTCAAAAACAGAAACCTTGCATGTCAAAATGGCACATATTGCAGAGATCACTGCTTCTAAAATCTATGGTTCTGTTTCCATAACAATGCTTTTTACAATGACAGTTTGTCAAGCTATCGATCAACCTCCTTAGTTGCCTCTTACGACATGCCTGGAAGGCCACAGTGTCACTATTCTTTACTTCCCACATAATGAGGCAGATAATAACTAAACATTCTTTGCAACACTTCTGATCAGATCTCTTATACATACCCAGTCCCACATAACTGTCTTAGTGTTAACTTAGCACATTAATGTCCTCTTCATGGTGGTGGCTATCTCAAATGGTGAGAAAAAAGTCTGTCCTATATATTTGATCAAACAATACCTGATGTAGCAACAGAGGTCATGCACTGTACGGAGATTGCTTGTCTCATCAATTAGTTGCTGATGATAATTTCGTTGTCTTAGTAAATTTTCTCAGTTCTGAAACAAGACTTAAGTGTAATTCTGCTATAGTACATTAAATAGGATCATTAGAGGCATGTAACTTAAATTGTTACGATATTTGTGGTTAAAATACGATTTTTTTTATACCTAATACAGACTAATATATTACTAAGAATCATCATGCGAAGAGTGCGAAACAAAATCAGTCCAGAAATTAGTGATGAACAGAGTGGTTTTGTTAGAGATAAAGGAACGAGCAATGCCATATATATCATCAGATCTTTAGTAGAAAGAGCTATAGAGGTGAAAACAGATATATACCTATGTTTCATAGATTATACCAAAGAATTTGACAAAGTAAAGCACCAAGAAATAATCAAAATTTTAGAAGGCATAAACGCAGGCAGCAAAGATCTAAGAATATTAAAGAATGTGTACTGGCAACAAACAGCTGCCATAAGAACTGTAAATCAATAGGGAATGTTTCAAAGAATAAAACAAGGTGTTAGGCAAGGTTGTGTGCTGTCACCTGATTTATTTAATATGTATAGTGATATTATTTTAAGATCTATTAGGGGCATGCCTGGTATAACAATTGGAGGTCATAATATAAATAATCTATGGTATGCTGATTATACATACTGAGGTGTATAATAATCTAAGGTATGCTGATTATACATACTGAGGGGTATAATAATCTAAGGTATATACTGATTATACATATTAGGGGCATGCCTAGAATAACAATCGGAGGTCATAATATAAATAATCTAAGGTATGCTGATTATATAGTCTTAATCACTAAGAGTGAAAATGAGTTACAAGAAATGTTAGGTATTATAGTGAAGGAAAGCAAAAATAAAGGACTCAGCCTTAATAGTAAGAAGACAGAAGTAATGGTAGCAACAAAGAAAAGGACTTCACCACACAAAAAAAAACATAAATATCTGGGAACAATGTTAACCTCAGATGGTAGATGTACAACAGAGGTGAGATGGTAGATGTACAACAGAGGTGAGATGCAGATATGGCTCAGGCAAAAGCCTCCTGTGTGTTACCGGGGCCTCATTATGTGGGAAGTAAAGAATAGTAACACTGTGACCTTCCAGGCATGTCGTAAGAGGCGACTAAGGTAGTTGATTGATGGCTTGACAAGCTGTATTTGTAAAAAGCATTGTTATGGAAACAGAACCATAGATTTTAGAAGCAGTGATCTCTGCAATATGTGCCACTTTGGCATGCAAGGTTTCTGTTTTTGAGATTGCAGTTCTGCCCTATGTGCCGTCTTCGGCTTGAAAGGACTATAGATAGATAGAAAAGCAGCTTTCCCAAAAAAATGAGGAAGATATTGTGCAATCCATTTTTGACAATAGAAACAAGAAAAAGAGTTCTTAAATGTTATGTAGAGCCAGTCTTAACATATGGATATGAATCATGGACAATAGGACAACAGACAAGAAAATCACTGGAGGCTGTAGAAATGTTTTTTTACAGAAGAATGTTGAGAATACCATGTGCAGCTAACAAAAAGAGAGCTAATATCCACTATTAGGGAGAAAGAATCATCTTTTTTTGGCCATGTAGTGAGAAGGGAACAGCTGGAATATATTGTAACAACTGGGGAAAATTGAGGGACAAAGAGATAGAAGGGAGAAAAAATACCATACAGCTTAAGAGAATGGCTTGGTAAAAGGTCAAACAGAAATGATAAATAAATGTCGAGATTGAAAGTTGTGGAGAGACATGATCACCTACGCCAGCAGGCAAGGTACTTGACGATGTTAATGATTGAACTAAAACATCAGCAGCATAAAAATCAACTACTCTAGAATAATCATATCTGTGTTTAGTGTCACAAACATGAACCACTCCAATCAAATATCCATGTTTTTCATGCATGTAGCAATATTATTATGATCATAGCTAAAATGCCACTTTGACATTAAAACAGGCGGCCTATGTAAGAGGTCAATATAATACAATCTAAATAAAATGATGGTGATTCTACAAACAAGAACAAGTTTTGTATTAAGTTAACTATTTTTAATTTAATTTAATTCCTAAAATAACGAAAGTTCTGTTGACATTTTGTACTTGTCCGTGTATTGAATGGACCGAATGTGCAGATCAAACTTTGAATTTTCTGGATCTAAAACTGCAAGTAAATTTATCACGAGTGGAGCAAGTAATGTGACATTCATTTCTCAGAACCATGATGGGGATGATAATGCTATTGATTGGCCTGTAAGATTTAGCACCATTATTTAAATATTTTAAATTTGCTGTTATGTTTGTTTCATATATTTATTTGTTATGTTTATAACTGAGCTCATTTTTGTGAGTGAAGATGGAGAAATGTATCGTTATTCAATTGATTTGTTTTTGTTACAAGTTGTTTGTTTCTTTACACTCATCTGCCAGAGAGGTGAGTCATGTTTAATTCTTAAATGTGGAAAATATTTTCTTCCTATTAACACAGGTTCAGGGCTTTTATAGCTTCCGAAAATTGGTACAGGGATTTTATTTCTTAGAAAGTAAGACAGCTTGGGTTGGTGCTGACCACTTCACTCAGAAATGTACAATGGCGATGGACAAATATTGGCACCATAATCTTTTTTTTAAATTGCCAACATAAAGGACACCCTCCACTATTTTTATTAACAGTCAGTCAAGTCAATGGTAGTCATGGCACTAAATATCTAATCAATTAAAGTCTTTTAGACTCCTTTTTGGAGCATATACTACAGAGAAGGTCTTTCCACCAATCCCTATTTTTGGGCATTTGCTCTACTTCTCTCCAATTTAGGCCAATGTTTTTAAGGGCTTCCATGACTTCACTTTTTCATATATTCCTTGCTTTCATTTTCCCTGAGGGTTCAATGTCTGTCTTCCTGTTCTGGTATCAGATTCTCTTAGTGTATGTCCAAACTATCTCCATTTTCTCTTCATAATCTGTTACCTGACTGACCACGGTTTTGTTCTTTCCCAGATATTTTCATTTCTGATCTTGTCCCACCATCAGAATTTTTCTCCAACAAAAGTTTGTTTAGTGGTATTATTCAACATCCATGATTCTGAGCCATCTAAGAGGACCATCAAATATTTACTCAGTGAATCTCAGAATATTTCTATTCTTGCTTTGCTTGTATTTATTTTTTTCCTTTTTCTTTCCTTCCTCATTTGCCTTTAAACATTGAGTTAGAGAGGGAGCCATGATAGCTCAGTTGTTATTGAACTGGACTACAAAGGACAAGGGGTAGGGTTCGATCCCAACTGATGGCTTCCGAGTTCACCCAGCCTTAAATGGGTACTGGATTTTTTCTGGTAAAGTAAAGTGGCACGGGTAAAATACCGGTCACATTACCCCAAAAATCATGTGCTGAAGGTCTGTAAAATTTATGTTCTTGCTAGTTTCTTAGTTCTGTAGTTGAACTTTCTCAAGAAACTCTGCTTAGTGCTTCTCTGGCTGCCCAATTCAACTTAAAATCAAAAATAAAAGTCCCACTTTTAAGCATAAAAGAAAGCTTGTCACCACAGAGATGAAACACTTGAGAAAAGCGCTTGGAGTAACCAGAAAAGACAGAATCAGAAATGATATTAAAAGTGAAAGCAATCCTAAGCCACATACAGAAATCACGTATGAACGGGTTTGCCCATCTAGAAAGAATGCTGTGTGATTCCTTATCACATGAAGCTTATATATTAAAAGAGGAGAAGGATGAAGAACAGAAGGCAGATCCAGAGTAACTTTGTATCTCTCTTGACACCGTAAGGAGTACAAGAGGATGTGAAGAATAAAAGAAAGGCCAACTTACATACAAAGATCTCAACAAGGACTCAGAAAAAGGAACCAGTCAAGGGATAGGAGAGACCATCATCATGAAATAAACCTAGAGAAAAATAGTAGAGACAGCAAAGGGTAGTAAACATTGGAGAACTCTTGTTGACCGGAGATTAAAATGCTACTCATACAAGGGTTTTAAAAAAAGACAAGAATAGAATAGAAGAGTCAAGTGTCAGCAGAGAGGTCTTCATGAGTGCCCCACTGCTTATCTGTCTTTCTTTTTCTATTTATTTTGTGTTGCATCATTTTTATTGAAACATCAGTCATATTTGTAGTTTTAATGTCATCATTTTTTAATGGTATCACTTCAAATTTGTAAACTTTCAACCGATTTGCTCATGACAGGAATGAATAGAAAAAAACGTCTTGTGCACACTGGAATTTGATAGACTACTTACTGACTTAATTGACTGACGTTCATGTATTTCCGCATAGTGGTAATGACTTTATCCCACTGTTCTCATACCATTGTCAGACCTCGACAGAAATGATAGAAAACAGCCTGAGAGATAAGATCAGAAATGAAGTAATAAGAAAAAAGCTAGGAATAATTCCTACCATAAATACATAAAGAAACAAAAAGATAAAATGGCTTGGTCATGTGATAAGACAGAAGGACTAAAACACAACACAAAAAGACTTTAATAAACATTGTAAGAACACAAGACTCAAAGGCTAACTATGAAAACTATGAATTAATGAAATATTAGAAACACTAGGAAACATAACAGCAGCAGATGCCAACAGAAGAGCAAAAGACTGAAAATTATATCTACCCCCGACACTGAAGGGAAAATGAAGAAGGAAAGAAAAATAATTTAAAATGTTTTCGGTTGGCAATAGGGAACATGAAGCTTAATGAAAGAACTGTTTATATCCTGTAGGCTGGTGTTGGCAATAGGGAACATGAAGCTTAATGAAAGAACTGTTTATATCCTGCAGGCTGGTGTTGGCAATAGGGAACATGAAGCTTAATGAAAGAACTGTTTCTATCCTGCATGCTGGTGTTGACAATAGGGAACATGAAGCTTAATGAAAGAACTGTTTCTATCCTGCAGGCTGGTGTTGGCAATAGGGAACATGAAGCTTAATGAAAGAACTGTTTCTATCCTGCAGGCTGGTGTTGGCAATAGGGAACATGAAGCTTAATGAAAGAACTGTTTCTATCCTGCAGGCTGGTGTTGGCAAAAAGAAATCCACATTCTCCCCCAAGATGTCAGTTTCAAAAATTAAAGACAAACTGGTTTCTGTCCAATCATTGACATCATCTGCTCATGAGTCTGCATCTATGTTTGACCCAGACAAGATTAGTTCAGAGTAAGTTGCACTTTTCTATTAACCCAAGATAAGAAAAAGAAGAACAGAGGACGTTTTCATTACTCTTTTTAGCTGTCCATGGTATTCTCAACATTCTTCTGTAAAACCACATTTTTACATCCTCCAGTGATTTTCTTGTCTGTTGTCCATGAATCACATCATCAGAGGAGATATGTTAAGACTGGCTCTACATAACATTTAATAACTCTTTTTCTTGTTTCTATTGTCAAAAATGGATTGCACAGTATCTTCCTCATTTTTTGGAAAGCTACTTTTACCTGAGCCATATCTGCATATCACCTCTGTTGAACATCTACCATCTGAGGTTAACATTGTTCCCAGATATTTAAATTCATTTATCTATTTTAATATTGTTCCACTTGTCTTTATTCCGCAATGTTGTGAAGTCCTTTTCCTTGTTGCTACCATTACTTCTGTCTTTTTATTATTGAAGCTGAATTCTTTATTTTTGCTTTCCTTCACTATAATGTCCAACATTTCTTGTAACTCAGTTTCACTCTTAGCGATTAAGACTGTATCATCAGCATACCTTAGATTATTTATATTATGACCTCTAATTTTTATTCCGGGCATGCCCCTTATGGATCTTAAAATTATCTCACTATACATATTAAATAAATCTGGTGACAGCACACAACCTTGCCTAACACCCTGTTTTATTTTGTGAAACATTCCCTATTGATTTACAGTTCTTATGGCCGCTGTTTGTTGCCAGTAAATGTTCTTTATTATTCTTAGATCTTTGCTGTCTATGTTTATGCTTTCTAAAACTAAAATTTTGATTATTTCTTGGTGCTTTACTTTGTCAAATGCTTTGGTATATTCTATGTAACAAAGGTATAGATCTGTTTTCACCTTAATGGCTCTTTCTACTAAAGATCTTATGATGTATATGGCATTGTTGGTTCCTTTTTATTAAAACTTATGCAAACACTTAAAACAGAATTTAATTAGATTAATTTGACAGTGTGTTGTTATTCTTGTAAATATTTTCTTTTATATCTTATACAATAAATTAGTCATAATTTATAATGGCATTTTTAGAGAGCAGCTGATTTGAAACTTTGCCCCATGTGCACAATTAACCCGACCTAGATATCTAGTATTCTTATGTAGCTCCCATATGAGCAGATGATTGGAAAAAAAGAGGTAATGCTTTGAAAGAATTACTTGTGGCTGAGACACCATTTAAATATAAATTAATTGTGACCTACATAGTTATTACGGATGTTATTTTTAAATCACTGTGCAATGCGTAGTTTTCTCATAATCATGTTTAAATATGTAAATTACTCAGTATTTTTACCGGCAATGATCGCGTTCGATGGTGATTTGTTTAAAACTTTCTTTTCTTAACCTAAATGAACATTGTCAATGGTGAAACTTCACAGAATGGTGAAACACACAGAACATTCACAGAATGGTGAATAGTTTATTAAATTATTTGTCCAGATAGTTTCTTTTCTTGCTAGAAGATCATAAACATGCAATAGTAACAGGGAATTTTGATGTCATTTTTTACAATATTTTGGGAAACTCCCCGTTGCATAATAATTTGCGTTGCAAAGTGCTAACAGAGTTATCCTTGAAGGCAGAACTAAAGTAGTCATCATTGTATAGAAAACAAGGTCCCATGATAAATGTATGAGAATGTAGTGAGTTTTGCAAATTAATTATTAACTGTAAGATGAATAATTAGATATAAATATTTCCAAGAGTTGTTGCCATCAATTCATTATATATTACATATAACATCTATCACCAGTTCTCAATTTGTTACATATTACATCTGTCACCAGTTCTCAATTTGCTACATATTACATCTATCACCAGTTCTCAATTTGTTACATATTACATCTATCACCAGTTCTCAATTTGTTACATATTACATCTATCACCAGTTCTCAATTTGTTACATATAACATCTATCACCAGTTCTCAATTTGCTACATATTACATCTATCACCAGTTCTCAATTTGCTACATATTACATCTATCACCAGTTCTCATTTTGCTACATATTATATCTGTCACTAGTTCTCAATTTGTTACATATTACATCTATCACCAGTTCTCAATTTGCTACATATTACATCTGTCACTAGTTCTCAATTTGTTACATATTACATTTATCACCAGTTCTCAATTTGCTACATATTACATCTATCACCAGTTCTCAGATCTATCGAGCAGCTGTAGCAGCATTAATACAGCGGTTCAAAGGTAATTTCCAATCTGTTACTGTGCCTTGTTTTGTGGCTTCTGGCAAGGCAGATATTCCAGGAGAACTTAATTACAGGTAATTTAAATTAGAACATGTAGACAAATGGTAAACTCTGATATTAACAACACTAATCACCCATAACAGAGTGGTCAGCACAGAACTTTCCAGCTTGAAATAAACAAATAACGGCCAACACACTCTCAAACAGTTAAGATGAGAACAGTAGCTTCTTACAAATAATTGCATAAGCTTGGATTGGTGAACAACCAAGCCGATCCGGACTCTACTTCACCCCAAAAGTGGTACCACTGGAAACAGACTAACTGGTCTGGCTAAGTGAGTAGGGATAAAATAAGGAAGCAAGCCCGGTATCACAATGACATGCAGAAGATGGATATGTCAAGCCAAACAGTACAGATATGGCTTGCCATAAACCAGCGACACCACACATTGAAACCCATTTACCATTATTTTAAATGCATACAACAAAGAGAAACTGTTGCCATGTAAACACAGTAAAGGAAGAAAATTTAAACAAACTTCTAAAGTGCTAGTTTTTTTAATACATTTTTGTGAAATTACCAATCATTACTTCTTTTAGTGTCCATGTGTAAAATGCATCTTCCTTTTGGTCCCATTAAGAAAGCACCTTGTATGAAACAAAAATGAGAAAACATTTCACAAAAACATAAACATGTCACAAACACATAACATACTATACCTGTCACAAACACTTATCCATGTCACAAACACTTATATTTGCCACAAACACATAACATACTGTACCTGTCACAAACACTTATACTTGTCACAAACACATAACATACTTTACCTGTCACAAACACTTATATGTGTCAAAAACATTGTGAGAACACCAGTCCCAAGGGCCGACCATGAAAAAGATGGATCGACAGAATATTAGAAACACTAGGAAACATAGCAGCAGAGGCAAACAGAACAATAAAAGACAGCAAATTATATCTCCCCTCAACGCTGAAAGGCAAAGGCGAAAGGAAAGAAAAAGAAGACTGTATGATAATGAGCAAATGTGTAAGAATAAAAAGCATTAGAGCAGCGGTTGAGAGCTGGAAAACAACTAAAGAAATAGAAAACAAACTGGATGCATTTGAAAACAAATACCTGAGGAAAATACTTCACATATCATTGAATGAGTTCTAGACTATTGCAGAAATAAGAGCAATGAAAAAAAAAAATAATAATAAAAACTATGATCAAGAGAAGAAGGTGGTTGGTCATATGTTGGCCTGTGATTATTTTTTTTTTTGCATTTGCTGGCTTTCACCTCTGGTGAAGTTCCTAGAGACTAAGAACTGAATTTCTGCATGTTAATTTGTTTTTCCCTGGCAGCCATGTGCACAGGGGTCCCTTGCCACACAGGCAGATAACTCCGTATTCAGAGATGATCATATTTTTTCTGTTAATGAGTAATTGTTTCAAGGTGGACCTCGCTGCTAAGAAAAAGGGTGGTTGCCACAGAGAGAAATTACAAATAAAAATCCCAACTGGTGCAGCCATTATTTGAACTCACAACCTCTCTGTCTCAAGATCAGCATCTTGCCTCGAGGCAAACCAGCCCCTCCATTGGTCTGTGATGAGAAGAGACAACAAAAGAAACTCACAGTAGGCCCTCAAATAGTAACTAGAAGGTAAAATAAAAAGAAGCTGGCAGAGAAACACTAAAAGGCACATTAAAACAAGAGGTAACAACAGCAAGTATCAGCTCCTTCGCTGAGATTGAGCAATTTGCCCAGAACAAAGCAGTGTGGCAAGACACAATGCAGGACCTGTGCAAGGTCTGACAGTTGAAAGATCATTGGACACAAGAGTCTAGAATTTCTACTTATGCACTGTCTTTAGCTCGATAGGACAACAGATTGATAGAGCACTGGTTAGGGAACCAACGAATGTGGACAAGGAGGTCGGGTTTGTTTCCTGGCTAACCATCTTCTGGGTTCAGCCTTAATTGTGTACTGCAGATTTTTTTTCTGAAAAAAGAAAGGCAAGACTGGTATAGTGCTGACCACATTATCCAGAAATGTGCAAATAATCAATAACATATGGGTACTAACACCATTTACATGACACCATTATTTCCCGTGTGTTACCGGGGCCTCATTATGAGGGAGGTAAAGAATAGTGACACTGTGACCTTCCAGGCATGTCGTAAGAGGCGACTAAGGAGGTTGATCGATGGCTTGACAAGCTGTCATTGTAAAAAGTATTGTTATGGAAACAGCGCCATAGATTTTAGAGCAGTGATCTCTGCAATATGTGCCATTTTGGCACGCAAGGTTTCTGTTTTTGAGATTGTGGTTCTGCCCTGTGTGCCGTCTTCGGCTCGAAAGGACAATAGATAGATAGACTAACACCATTAATGATACAAACCAAAAAAAGTTCCACTGGTTTTGGAGGAAATTATGGTCACTAACACCATTAATGATACAAACCAAAAAAAAGTTCCACTGGTTTTGGAGGAAATTATGGTCACTAATACCATTCTCCCCATACGTCTAGCAAGGCATAGAGGGAACCTTTACTTTCCTTTATTAATATCATGATGTTTTAAACATGAAAATTAAGAAAGAATTATTGAACACAGTTTGAACAAAACAAATGGAATGTTGAGAGCACATAAAGAGACACGCAAACCTACTGAAAGTCATCTTAGAGGGGAAAACAAGGTAAACGCATAAATGCTTGCTCTTCAAAACCTCTAACTTAGTTGCATGCAGTTGTGATGCCAAATACAGAATTTCCTCCTGCCAAGTCCAGGACCTGGAAAAGCAAGACACAAACATGTTGAAATCAGACACATTGGGCTATTTGCCAAACATAACAGTGCAATGTAATTTCTCACAATGAAGACATCACAGTCTAAAAGAAAATTAAATGTTGCTCATTCCGCGAAGGAGACAAATAATAATAAATGTATATTATTATAGAGGGAAACTTCCGAGGCGATAATCAGCAAATCAATTCAGAGGAAGAGGTATGTTTACAGCACTCGGAAAAATTGACAAATAATCAACAACAGAAAAAAATATGGACCAAAGCAGGATCGAACCCGTACTCAGTGGCACAGCACCTTGCCACGAAAAGCCAAACGCCAGGGAAAAGACATTGCCTACGAAGCTAATTTTTTAGTTAGCTGAGTGGCCTTGTTCCCTAGCGTTTGGCTTTTCGTGGCAAGGCGCTGTGCCACTGAGTATGAGTTCAATCCTGCTTTGGTCTATACTTTTTTCTGTTGTTGATTATTTGTCAATTTTTCAGAGTGCTGTAAACTTACCTCTTCCTCATTCCGTGAAGTTGGTGAGAGAGCTGGGCCCTTGCTTCAAAAGGTTCCATCAATTCTGCAGGTGGTCACCTTCCTCTGTGTTGTAGAGTCAAAGCACAGAGAGAAAGTGCAAGAACTATTGACCTTGGCCATGACCCATACCTTACCAAGACAAGCTATTTTGAGATGTCACCAGCCTTGAGCTGACAAACACTTTCTTATAACTCATTAATTCTGATGTCTCAAGGTGTAGACAGAAGTTTGCTTATGCCTGCAAATCTGCACTCTGACAATATTGACATATTTTGTTTCAGTATTCACAACACTTTGTACCTGGAAGTTCACTGTCCTGCTGTCAGGCCCCCAGTTGTTCTTATTTCCAACGATGGAAGAAGAACTGTGGACTTTGGAAGTGTTTCTCTTGGCCAGACCTGCTCTAAGTGGGTCACAGTCATGAACATCTCTGAGGAAGAGATCAAAGTAAGTTTCTGCAGTAGTTGATTTTAGCTCATTAATTGATCATCAAATCAATCAGAAGACCACAAACTCCAAATTAAGAAAATATGAACAGATGGGAACATGTTATCATTATATCCCTCAGAATAGAACACATTTGACTCTGTAGTGTCACATGTATACACAATTCAAGATTGGCATGTCAGTCACATGTACATATGAACAGGGGATGCCTTAGACTGTTCAACACATACTTCAAGAATGTATTGGATATGATACATTGAGAAAAACTATTGGCCCATAGATACAACACAACAGGCCAAATATGGGCCTTTGCAAGAACTACCAAAAACAGTAAAATCTACAGAAGAAATGACATTGCAGATATAGACAAAATACTTCAGGTAGATGAAACAAGTAGAAGCTCATTAATATTTTTTATGTTTTCAAAATACTGCTACTTCATTAATTATATGTTTTCAGATCACTTTTAGTTTATTAATCCATTACCTTCTAAGTGATGGTGAACACTTGAAATCCCAACTGCTCCCCAGTGATAGAGTCAGATGCCTAAGCAAACAATTAGCTCATAGACCATAAAGATTGTCTATAAAGGCATTCATGATTTCCTTATTCTGCTGAAGAATTTGGATTTTGTCCATCATGGAAGTACTTCAGTGCTAGGTCTTCTACATCAACAGACCCCACGACTACATAGACTGATGCTAGAATAGGAAAAACACTCATTCTAACAATAAAGCTCCTAGAAACTGAGAATTTACCAAAATTAAAGGACAACAATTCTGGAATTTAGCAAGAGAAGAGCAATAGTAGTAGCTTCTGTCAGTCGTAGTTGAGTATGGATTTTTGTAGAGAGTTACAAGAGAAGAGCAATAGTAGTAGCTTCTGTCAGTCATAGTTGAGTATGGATTTTTGTAGAGAGTTACAAGAGAAAAGCAATAGTAGTAGCTTCCATCAGTCATAGTTGAGTATGGATTTTTGTAGAGAGTTACAAGAGAAGAGCAATAGTAGTAGCTTCTGTCAGTCATAGTTGAGTATGGATTTTTGTAGAGAGTTACAAGAGAAGAGCAATAGTAGTAGCTTCCATCAGTCATAGTTGAGTATGGATTTTTGTAGAGAGTTACAAGAGAAGAGCAATAGTAGTAGCTTCTGTCAGTCATAGTTGAGTATGGATTTTTGTAGAGAGTTACAAGAGAAGAGCAATAGTAGTAGCTTCTGTCAGTCATAGTTGAGTATGGATTTTTGTAGAGAGTTACAAGAGAAGAGCAATAGTAGTAGCTTCTGTCAGTCATAGTTGAGTATGGATTTTTGTAGAGAGTTACAAGAGAAGAGCAATAGTAGTAGCTTCCATCAGTCATAGTTGAGTATGGATTTTTGTAGAGAGTTACAAGGGAAGAGCAATAGTAGTAGCTTCTGTCAGTCATAGTTGAGTATGGATTTTTGTAGAGAGTTACAAGAGAAGAGCAATAGTAGTAGCTTCTGTCAGTCATAGTTGAGTATGGATTTTTGTAGAGAGTTACAAGAGAAGAGCAATAGTAGTAGCTTCTGTCAGTCATAGTTGAGTATGGATTTTTGTACAGAGTTACAAGAGAAGAGCAATAGTAGTAGCTTCCATCAGTCATAGTTGAGATGGATTTTTGTAGAGAGTTACAAGAGAAGAGCAATAGTAGTAGCTTCTGTCAGTCATAGTTGAGTATGGATTTTTGTAGAGATTTACAAGAAAAGGGCAATAGTAGTAGCTTCTGTCAGTCATAGTTGAGTATGGATTTTTGTAGAGAGTTACAAGAGAAGGGTAATAGTAGTAGCTTCTGTCAGTTATAGTTGAGTATGGATTTTTGTAGAGAGTTACAAGGGAAGAGCAATAGTAGTAGCTTCTGTCAGTCATAGTTGAGTATGGATTTTTGTAGAGAGTTACAAGGGAAGAGCAATAGTAGTAGCTTCTGTCAGTCATAGTTGAGTATGGATTTTTGTAGAGGGTTACAAGGGAAGAGCAATAGTAGTAGCTTCTGTCAGTCATAGTTGAGTATGGATTTTTGTAGAGAGTTACAAGAGAAGGGCAATAGTAGTAGCTTCTGTCAGTCATAGTTGAGTATGGATTTTTGTAGAGAGTTACAAGAGAAGGGCAATAGTAGTAGCTTCTGTCAGTCATAGTTGAGTATGGATTTTTATAGAGAGTTACAAGAGAAGGGCACTCACTTAGAATAACATCAGGAGTGGATGCAGTTCCTGGATGACTATAAAGTAAGTATATTGACCTCATTATACTGTCCAGGACACTGATGTGCACAATAATAAAATAGCCAATAAGCTCGCTGGCAGCTTTGGTACTGAGTGTGTCTTGATTCTGGACAATGAAGACATCGCCAATTTTGTTCTTCATTCCTTAATAGAAGAGGTGATGTATGTGTGATACAAAGATGTTTATATTGAGAGACCGATGAGTCTAGAGATGGAAAAGGGATCTGGTTGATCCAGTAAGCTTAGTGGAAAAAGCAGATGTATCTACAATCAACACCCTATAAGGACAGTCAGTCTGCATACACTTTGAGAAATGCTAGAACGAGCAGTTGAGCAGAAATGGAGATGTCCCAACTGCAATGAAACTAATTCCATGAACAGAATAGAGTAGAATAACATGAAAAATAGCTGTCATAGATAGATTTATTAATCTACGATGGGAGACAGTTGCACCTCTATCCAATGAAAAGGCCTATGGTATTTCAAAAGATCATAATGGCAAAAAGTAAAAAAGAAAACTTTCAACGGTTATGAAAATGGTTAACTTTTCCGTACATTTTGCCGCACTGTGCGCCATGCCGATTTCGGCAGTGTAAGTTTCGCCATGTAGTACGTCACGCTCAATTTGATTAGTGTGAACGCCATCAAACCATATTCTTTTTACATGTCTTGTATCATCTTGGTATTGGTGAAATCTAATACCTTGTTGAATTATCTAAACATTCATATATAATATGTTATATAAATATGTAGATTGATTCTTAAAACCATGAACAATTTTGTCTCTGAAATCTTTTCCGTTGCGTCGATAAAAAGCTTCCGTACAGAAAGAGTTAACATCAAATACAGCATTGAGATTAAATTTTAAATTTGTAAACCAAATTATACTAAAATTATTGAACTTATCATCAAATAACATTAGCACATTCCATACTACAAGCAGCAAAACTAGTAGCTGGCGGGTGGAGCCCAAAAGTCACAATTCACTGCTTTTAATTTGTCGTTTTCGCAATTATTTCTGCTAAAATCTTGTAATTCTCTTGTTAACTGCTTTTCTGATTTCGTGAACAAATTATCGCAACAAAATGTATGTTTTAGATCAATTTTCATTTATTTTCACAAATATTTCAAATGTTAAAAAAAATTTAGAAAAATGGCACGGCCACATCATGTTAAGCTCCTTGGTAGTGAATGTTTTAACTCTCACCTCATCAAATACATTAACTCTTGCTGTCCCTTTACCTAGTTAATTAAGGTTTGGTATGTGTCTCATCATGCTCTTTGCCCACCATTGTGTGTTGTAAGAGATGCCTTCCTTCTAATGAACATTTTTAAAGTATATTTGCGCAGTCCATCAAATCTAGAACTTGCGTGTCTTTACACACATCTTGATCCTTCCAGTGCAACTAGACATCATATAGAGCTTGTAGTGTTTCTCGCCATCCATCTCTATTCTGGGTGAGATGTTCTATTTTATAGTAATGACTCTATGCCTGACAAGATTGCTTCTCTTATAAGTTTTCTTTTTAGTGTCTCTTTAGTCTCCTGTTTTTCTTTATCTTGCTATTTCCCAAAGAAGAGCCTGAAAATTCTTTTGTTGTCTCTTCTCAGCACATGTCTGTCATATGTCCATCTTCTCTTCCTAATTGTAGATGAGATCTTTGGTTGCATGGCCATTTCTCTTATCTCTATATTAGTCTTGAGTTCATTCCATTGTAGATGAGATCTTTGGTTGCATGGCCATTTCTCTTATCTCTATATTAGTCTATAAAATCATTCCATTGTGCACAGAGTATTCTTTTTTAGGCATTTGTCTTCAAAAGCTTTTAGTTTTCTCTCCATCTCTTTTATTGTTTCCCAGGTTTCTCATGCATAGGTAATAGCTGATAATATTCTTCAGTTGAATATTTTTTCTTGCTTAGTATTTTTGATTTCCATATTTTTTTGTCCAGGTTTTTAAAATTTGTTGCTGCTTTTGCTATCCTGCTTTTGATCTCTTCCTATTTTTTCATCTTCTTGATCTATATTACTACCAAGATGTACATAGTAGTCTACTCTTTCCAATGTCTGACAGTTTAGATATATATTGCCCTCTGGAGTATTTTCATCTTTCATTATTTTAGTGTTACCTCTGTTGATTTCCAGTCCTATGCTTTGAACCATGGAGATAGGATATCTGTGATATTTTGCATCTTGTTGATATTGTTAATATACATCTTAAAAACATTGATAGAAATAGCTAAGAGGTAAAGAAAGATCTATAATCTGTGCTTTATAGACTACATGAAAGCCTATGACAAAGTAAAGCATGTGGAAATAATCAATATGCTGGAGAAATTAAACATTGACGGCAAGGATCTGCGATTCATAAAAAACATGAACTGGCAACAAACAGCAGCTATACAAATTAGCAATAAAACAGGACAATTCCAATATATAAAACAAGGTGTCAGACAAGGCTGTGTTCTGTTGCCAGATTTGTTTTCACTTTACAGCAAAAATATTATGAGATCAATTGTAGACTAAAAAGAAATTGAAGTCAACGGTCAGAACATAAATAATTTGCGATATGCGATGACACAGTCTTAATAGCAGAGACAGAGAATGAACTACAAGAAATGATAGACATAATAGAAAAAGAAAGGAGCAAGAAAGGTCTCAGTCTGAATAGTAAGAAAACAGAAGTAATGGTCATATCGAAGAAACAATCATCACCATCATGCAGAATAAAAATAAACAGGACAAATCTGAAACAAGTGCAATGTTGGAAATTCTTGGGCACAATAATAACATCAGATGGCAGATGCACCACAGAAATAAAAAATAGAATAGCTCAGGCCAAAATAGCATTTCAGAAAATGGAAATATCTTATGCAACAAATCTATGTCAATAGAAGTGAGAAAGAGAGTTCATCTGTGCTATATAGAACTAATTCTGACCTATGAAAGTGAATCATAGACAGTAGACAAACAAATGAAAAGACAGTTAGAGACCACAGAGATATGATTTCTCAAAAGAATGTTGAAAGTTTTCTGGACAGCTAAAAAAGACCAGTGAGGAAATTCTCAAGGAGGCGAACACAAAAAGGGAGCTCCTAAAAAAACATCAGAAAGAAACAATCAACATTTTTTGGGGCATATCATGAGAAGAGGAAAGTTGGAACACTTGGTTACAACTGGCAAAATACAAGGAAAGAGAGAATGCAGATGACAAAGAAAGAAAATACTGGATAGCTTGGTGTCATGGCTTGGAAAACAGTCAACGACAGAACTGATACGATGCACTGTAGATAGAAGATTGTGGAGGGACACAATTATCTACACCAACCGGTATGGTACATGATGATGATGATATTACACTTTGGATATATCACTTAGGAGCACTATATCATCTGAAAAATATATATGATACTTTACTAAAAAATGCTATTGTTCAAATATATCCACAGTTGAGAGCAACTGCATTGAACCCAGCAGGACCTTTTCAGATCCAGAATGCACTAAGAGCTATCTCACCAGGAGGAACTTTCAATGTTCTGTTGACCTTTACACCCAACCAGGACTTCATTGTAAGTACATGTATTAAACAGAGCTGCACTTCATACACTTGTGTCTTTGTGGTCAATATAAGTACATGTATTAACTAGAGCTGCACTTCATACACTTGTGTCTTTGTGGTCAATATAAGTACATGTATTAAACAGAGCTGTACTTCATACACTTGTGTCTTTGTGGTCAATATAAGTACATGTATTAAACAGAGCTGCACTTCATACACTTGTGTCTTTGTGGTCAATGTAAGTACTAAAGGGAGGTCAAAAAGTAATGCACACCACTTTTTTTCTCGGAAACTATTCGGGCAAAATGTGTGAAATTTTCACAGATTGTAGCTGAACATCCCCTTGACACTACCTATTTGTCAACATAATCTCCGTCCAAGCGTATTGCCTTACGCCAACGCGAAACTAGGTCATGAATGCCTCGTTTGTACCAAGTTTTGTCCTGCTCGCGTAGCCATTTTTTAACTGCACGGATCACATCCTCATCATTGTCAAAGTGTGTCCCACGCAGGAATTTTTTGAGTGGTCCAAACAGATGGAAATCTGAGGGAGCCAGATCAGGGCTGTAAGGAGGATGGGGCAGTACAGTCCAACCAAATTTGGTGATTGCTTCCCGTGTTACCAGACTTGTGTGAGGGCGTGCATTGTCATGTTGAAGCAACAAATCTGTAGATGGCTTATTAGGCCGAACTCTGTGGAACCGATTTTTGAGTTTTGTCAGTGTATTGATGTAAGCTGTCGAGTTGATTGTCTCACCTCTTGTCATTACATCAACAAGAATCACACCATCAATGTCCCAGAAGACAGTGATCATCACCTTTCCGGCTGATGGAGATGTTTTGAATTTTTTTCTTTTTGGTGACTGCGGATGATGCCATTCCATTGACTGCATTTTTGTTTCAGGCTCATAATAATGTGCCCACGTTTCATCACCGGTAACAATTTTTGACAAAAACATTTCTCCTTCAACACCGAAACGCTCCAACAATTCAGAACAGAATGTTTTCCTTTGAACTCTGTGATCATTTGTTAGGCACCGAGGAACCCGTCGAGCGCAAATCTTTGAATATCCGAGAGTTTTAAAAATTGCGATTGCACTTCCCTTGCTGACTGTAAGCTGTAATGCCAATTGCTGACTAGTGATACGCCTATCCTTACGAATAATGGCATCAGCCCGGTTTAACATGTCTGTGCTGGTAGCCGAGGCAACACGTCCAGAACGCGGTAAATCATGCAGCTCCACTCGTACACTTTCTGCAGCTTTAATTCTCTGAACCCAGCGACTAACTGTGCTCCTATCGACTGCAGAACATTTGTACACTGCACACAGTCGTTTATGAATGTTTGCCACAGTTTCTTTCTCCGCAACCAGAAATTCTATGACAATTCGCTGTTTGTAACGGACATTGTTGACAAGCTCCATTTTAACGGTTCATAGATTGCGTAATATTTTTCAGAATGCTGTGCAATTTGGTGCACATAATTGGAACATGTCATATTCCAAGTGTGCAAAATTTCATATTCCTATCTTTATTATTAGCCGAGAAAAAAATTGGTGTGCATTACTTTTTGACCTCCCTACGTACATGTATTAAACAGAGCTGCACTTCATACACTTGTGTCTTTGTGGTCAATGTAAGTACATGTATTAAACAGAGCTGCACTTCATACACTTGTGTCTTTGTGGTCAATATAAGTACATGTATTAACTAGAGCTGCACTTCATACACTTGTGTCTTTGTGGTCAATGTAAGTACATGTATTAAACAGAGCTGCACTTCATACACTTGTGTCTTTGTGGTCAATGTAAGTACATGTATTAAACAGAGCTGCACTTCATACACTTGTGTCTTTGTGGTCAATGTAAGTACATGTATTAAACAGAGCTGCACTTCATACACTTGTGTCTTTGTGGTCAATATAAGTACATGTATTAACTAGAGCTGCACTTCATACACTTGTGTCTTTGTGGTCAATGTAAGTACATGTATTAAACAGAGCTGCACTTCATACACTTGTGTCTTTGTGGTCAATGTAAGTACATGTATTAAACAGAGCTGCACTTCATACACTTGTGTCTTTGTGGTCAATATAAGTACATGTATTAAACAGAGCTGTACTTCATACACTTGTGTCTTTGTGGTCAATGTAAGTACATGTATTAACTAGAGCTGCACTTCATACACTTGTGTCTTTGTGGTCAATGTAAGTACATGTATTAAACAGAGCTGTACTTCATACACTTGTGTCTTTGTGGTCAATGTAAGTACATGTATTAAACAGAGCTGCACTTCATACACTTGTGTCTTTGTGGTCAATGTAAGTACATGTATTAAACAGAGCTGCACTTCATACACTTGTGTCTTTGTGGTCAATGTAAGTACATGTATTAAACAGAGCTGCACTTCATACACTTGTGTCTTTGTGGTCAATATAAGCACATGTATTAACTAGAGCTGCACTTCATACACTTGTGTCTTTGTGGTCAATATAAGTACATGTATTAACTAGAGCTGCACTTCATACACTTGTGTCTTTGTTGTCAAATGTAAGTACAAGTGTTAACTAGAGCTGCACTTCATACACTTGTGTCTTTGTGGTCAATGTAGGTACATGTATTAACTAGAGCTGCACTTCATACACTTGTGTGTTTGTGGTCAATGTAAGTACTTGTATTAACTAGAGCTGCACTTCATACACTTGTGTGTTTGTGGTCAATGTAAGTACTTGTATTAACTAGAGCTGCACTTCATACACTTGTGTGTTTGTGGTCAATGTAAGTACTTGTATTAACTAGAGCTGCACTTCATATGCTTGTGTCTATGTGACCAAAAATAGGAGAACTCATGTAAATAAGAAAGAAGTTGTAATCTATATCCTTTTTTAATTAAAAAAAAAAAGATATAGAATGAATATTCTTCACGCCATTGAAGTATTTGGAATGGTGGTCAGTCCCTTGTAGCACATAAGGGGCTTGGACTTCCGGTCAATGTGGTGGATAGGCGGCAATGAACCATTGAGGCACTGTCTGAAAAGGTTCCTTGTTGGAGTTTCCTCATATTCTAAGTCGGGCCTGCTGCAGGAGTTACTGAGATTATTGCTCTGTGCACACCATGAGCTGTGTGTTTCATAGGATGATGTTTGTTGGATTCAGATTTGTTATGATGAATGATGATATCATATGACAAAGGACAGTTCAGTTGCGTTCACTGTCTGTGCTACTATGTCTTTTGATGTGTGCTGTTTTTGCGATGGGGACTGCAGCTGCCTTTCTTTGTTTGGATATTCGATGAAATGTTAATTCAGATGATTCCACTGGTATGGGCGGTTGAGCAATTATGGATATTCATTCATTGGCAGTGATACCGGGCCTTCAAACAACTATAACATAAGGTCACTACTTCAGATCAAAGGTCAATACTACAGATCAGGGGTCACTACTATAGATCATCACTGTTGCCTATCATAGGCTAACCTTTCAAGCCCACCCCATGCAAAGTTGTTTTCTCCAGTTCTGTATCAACCATTCTTTGCTTGTGTATTGAGAATATGATGCCCATTATTTTACATGACCATTGTCACATTTGCCATATATATCATAAGATCTTTAGTAGAAAGAGCCATAGAGGTGAAAACAGATCTATACCTTTGTTTCATAGATTATACCAAAGCATTTGACAAAGTAGAGCACCAAGAAGTAATCAAAATTTTAGAAAATATAAACGTAGAAAAGATCTAAGAATAATAAAGAACATGTACTGGCAACAAACAGCGGCTATAAGAACTGGAAACCAATTGGGAATGTTTCAACAAATAAAACAGGGTGTTAGACAAGGTTGTGTGCTGTCACCAAATTTTTTAAATATTTATAGTGAGATTATTTTAAGATCCATAAGAGGCATGCCTGGAATAACAATTGGAGGTCATAACATAAATAATCTTAGGTAAGCTGATGATACAGTCTTAATCACTAAGAGTGAAAATGAGTTACAAGAAATGTTGGACATTATAGTGAAAGAAAGCAAAAATAAAGGACTCAGCCTTAAGAGCAAAAAGACAGAAGTAATAGTAACAACAAAGAAAAAGACATCACCTCAGTGCAAAATAAAGACAAGTGGAACAATATTAAAACAGGTAAATGAATGTAAATATTTGGGAACTTTGTTAACCTCATTGGCTTTATATAGCACAAATGAACTCTCTTTCTCTTTTCTATTGACATAGACATGTCTCATAAGATATGTTTTCATTTTCTGAAAGACTACTTTGACCTGTGCTATTCTTCTTTTTGTTTCTGTGTTGTATCAGTAGTCTCAGCTGAGTAGTTTCAGAAGGGTAAAATAGTTAATTATTTGGCATATATGTTTCATTTTTAACAAAACTTGGAAGTATATCAGTATTCAACATTCAGGGTCAACAACATAAAGTAATTGGCCAATTGGATTAAAATTCTTGGAAGTAGTTTCATATACAATAAGCTTTCTTTTATCTTGTTTTACACCACAGTTCCAAGAAAATCTGGGAATAAAGACACTTAACTCTACACTTCACCTGATATTGAAAGGTTGTGGAGTCAAACCGCTTGTGAATTTGAGTATTGAAGATTGCCTGTTTGATATGAGAGCAGTTCTGGTTGGAGAATTTGTGGAGCGACCCTTTATGGTAGGTAACTCGTGTTCTCATTAATCAGCATTAAATATTTTATTTTGTAATATAATAGGCATAAATACATAAAGATATGTAACCATATGAGGCTGGACATGGTAGGGGAAAGACACATAAAATTGTATGTTACAACTTTACCGGAATTATATGAAATAAATACGAGTGTAAAACATATTGTCTACAATGCCTTCATCAGTATTTGAGAACACTAGATAAACGCAAGATATACCAAGATTGCTACTTATCTGTACACAGGAAAAATATTGTTGTGCATAAGTACAGAACAGTAAAGCATGAGAATCAATCAAGAAATTTCAATTAATGGAATGTTTTTTTTTTTCATGTAAGAAAAAATGGCAAACAGTTGTATTCCCAAACAAGTATTGTATGCTGAACTTAAGGACAGAAAGAGACCAAAGGGCAGACCTTCCTGCTAAAGTCCTTTTGGCCAAAATGTTGTTCTACTTTTGTTTTGTTTCATACCATTTTTTTCCTTTTTTTTTAATTTTTAAAAATTGTCATTATTATCATCAGATCAGCTTTACAGCAGCTTGACATTTCTATGCATGTTGATGCCTTGACCCAGACCATTGCTGAGATATAGGGATGTTTTCAGGGCTTCCTTGAGTGAATTCTCTCTTAGTGACAGAAACTCAATCCCTTTATCTGTTTTGGAAGTCACATTGATCGGGAAGGGGATACAAGTAAAAAAATTAGAATCTGAATAGCTAAAGCAGCAATGACTTTCAGAAGCATTGAAAAGTTGTGGAAATCAAAACTCATCAGCACAAATACAAAACTTAGACTATTCAAATCAGACATACTATCAACCCTTACGTTTGCATGTGTGCTGGAAAACAACAAGAGACATAGAAACAAAGTTCAACGCATTTGAAAATAAATGTCTAAGGAAAATACTTGGTATAGCATGGAAAGAATTCAAAACAAATGAGGAAATTAGAGAAATCACCAATCAACCACTATCTTCAGTAATCAAGAAAAGATGATGGTCTTATGTTGGACATGTGATGAGGAGAGATCATAACTGAATAACAAAGCAAGCCCTCATGTGGGAAACAACAGGTAAGAGGAAAAGAGGAAGACCCAGAGAGACACTGAGAAGAACATTGATGAGAGAGGCAAGAGCAGCAGGAATCGGCTCCCTCAATGAGATAGAGCTACTTGCACAGAACAGAGACAAATGGCGAGATTTGATAAAATATCTTTAAAAGAATTTAAAACTGCTAGAACAAAAATTTAGATAAGAGAAGGAGTATCTTGGTCTACGCCCTATGGGCTGGCTACGGCTCGAAAGGTCAATAGATAGAATAGATAGATAGATTTAACCAGCTGTATCCTTGTACTTCTGACATGGACTCCATTTTTTATTATTGACTTTACTTTTGTTTTTTTTTTACTAACATTTTAATTTTTTTTAAATAAATAGATTTAATGCATTGATCAGAAATGATGCTGAAGTGAGAAAAAAAAACAAGGAATAATTTCCACCATAGTATACATAATGGAACAACAGATAAAAAGGTTTGGCTACGTGATAAGACATAAGACCACAGATGAGACGCACCAAGATGGATGCACCAAGATGGACGCTTGTTTGCATTTGAACGAAGCCCAACGGCCAAGATCTGAATTTGCAGAATTTTGTTCTTTCTCAACGGCTGCCGTTATAGTTTAGCTTTTACTGGCACAATGCCTGGAGTTTAGCTTTCTGTCCGTATGGTGCGTTGTGCGCATAACTGTGGAGAATTACATCACCATATATCATCCAACAAACTTTGTGGTTGTGTGCACAAGGCGACGCGCCAGTATCATGGTCATGTACATTCTAGTCTTGTCGTTGTTGCTGTATATGGCCACTGCTGTTGCTGCTGAGATAGCGCCAAACGATATAGGTCCAGAGAAATGCTTGCCAAGTCCAAGGCTGATGTTCTTGCACATAATAACCTACATTGACTCGGTAGTAATGTTGCTACTACCGCTGATCACCATTACTGTCATGCTCTTCATGATCGTTCTGTCCATCATACACAAGTTCTGGTGGAAGAAGCTCAGTGGCCTGCCAATGCTGGAAGTTTCCGAGCTGAAACCAATCAACGATCCTAGGTGGAGCTCAGTGCGAGCTAGCGCCCAGGTTCGTGTGGATAGGATGCTTTTTGCCTTGTCTCTGTCTTACATCATCATGCAGGCTTATATCTTGGTGGTTGTCTGTGCTAACCATGGCTCATATCTTTGTGTGTGTGTATGTGATAGCCATGGTTCCTATCTTGGTGGGTGTATGTGCTGGCCATGGCTCATATCTTGGTGTGTGTCTGGGCTGGCCATGATTCATATCTTGGTGTGTGTCTGTGCTGGCCATGGTTCATATCTTAGTGTATATCCGTGCTAGCCATGGCTCATATCTTAGTGGGTGTATGTGCTGGCCAAGGTTCATATCTTGGTGTGTGTCTGTGCTGGCCATGGTTCATATCTTGGTGTATTTCCGTGCTAGCCATGGCTCATATCTTAATGTGTTTCAGTGCTAGTCGTGGTTCATATCTTGGTGTGTTTCCGTGAAGCCATGGCTCATATCTTAATGTGTTTCTGGCTAGCCATGGCTCATATCTTAGTGTGTTTCTGTGCTAGCCATGGCTCATATCTTAGCTTGTGTGTGTGTGTGTGTGTGCATGTGTGCGTGCGTGCGTGTGTGTGTGTGTGTGTGTGCTAACCATGTCTCATATCTTTGTGTGTATCTGTGTCTAGTCATATCTCATATCTTGGTGTGTGTCCGTGTTAATCATGTCTCATATCTTGGTGTGTGTCTGTGTCTAGTTATATCTCATATCTTAGTGTGTATCTGTGTTAGTCATGTGTCTTATCTTTGTGCGTGCATGTCTGTGTTATTCATATTTCATATCTTTGTGTGCATGTCTATGTTAATCACATCTCATACATTTGTTGTGCATATATATGTTAGTCATGTCTCATATATTTGTGTGTATGTCCATGCTAGTCACATCTCATATCTTAATGTGTGTCTGTCTATGTTAGTCATGTCTCATATCTTTGTGTGTTTGTGTTTAGTCGTGTCTCATAACTTTTTGTGTTTGTGTTTAGTCATATCTCATATCTTTGTGTTTGCATGTCTATGTTAGTCACATCTCCTATCTTTGTGAGTACATGTTTATGTTAGTCATGTCTCATATCTTTGTGTGTGCATGACTGTGTTTATTCATATCTCATATCTTAGTGTGTGTATCTGTGTTAGTCATATCTCATATTTTAGAGTGTGTCTGTGTTAGTCACATTTCATATCTTATTGTGTGTGTGTGTGTCTGTGTTAGTCATATCTCATATCTTGGTATGTATCAGTGTTAGTCATGCCTCATATCGTTGTGTGCATGTCAGTGTTAGTCACATCTCATATCTTTGTGTGTGCATGTCTGTGTTAGTCACCTCTAGTGACTCGGGCAGATGGTGCTCGTAAACCTGGGAGGGCTGTCCATCTAAGGGCAGAATCCCCCTACAGAAAAGACAATGTGCTGCCTTGCAGGAAGATTGGGGACAATCAAAGGCTAAAGAAAGCAAATCTGAATAAAATGCTGGCTGAAATCGGATGCACTGGGCCACTGGCGCAGAACACAGAGCAACGTTTTAATAGGTATTCGGTCAGAGTGGATCTAAAAGACTCTAATTGTGATATTCTGTCTGTGGGGTCTATCAATTCTCCTAAACAGACAGCTCATGTGAGAGTCTGGAATCCTACTCTGATTGAGTCTTGATTGCAGAGAGAGAGAAACCACAGATAGAGGTGCTATACAGAACAGAGACAAATGGTGAGATTTGATAAAAGATCTCTACAAGGATTGAAAGAGAGCCGCGATAGCTCAGTGGTTAGTGAACTGGACTACCACGGACAAGAGGTAGGGTTCGATCCCAACCAACGGCTTCTGGGTTCACCCAGCCTTAAATGGGTACCGGATTTTTTCTGGGAAAGTAAAGCAGCACGGGCATAATACTGACCAAATTACCCCAAAAATCATGTGCTGAAGGTCTGTAAAATATAGGGTCACTAACACCATATTTCCCTATATGCCACTTGGCGTGACGGGGGTACTTTACTTTTTTTACAAGGATTGAAAACTGCTAGAATAAAAATTTAGATAAGAGAAAGAGTATCTGGGTCTATACCTATGGGCCGGCTACGGCTCAAAAGGTCATTAGATAGAGAGGCAGGCAGGCAGAAAGAAAGAATTAAACTGGGAAAATCTTGCTGCAGATCGTAGCACATGGAGAAAAAAAAATAAAAAATGACACAGCAACTTTCGAGGCAGTGCTTATATATGAAAATCAGAAACCAAAATGTGCAGGAGAAAGAAGACAAGACCAGATAACACAAATACATCTTATTCATTCTGTGGACAAATTTGTCTATCCAATATTGGCACAAGAGAAGCTGTTCAACAAAGCAGCATCTAGTATAAGACACTAATGTATTACCAAACTACTGACAAATCATGACTGTTTACTACCAACCATCTGTCAAGACGCCAAAGGCCATTTATTTTGTTTCGCATCAGTTTTGTAAAGCATAATGTCCAATTATTTTTGTATCTATTAGTTTCTCCTCTCTGTAATGTTTCTATATTTATGGTTTATTTAATTTTTTTTGGGTCATAATCACAGATAGAAAATGTATCCCCTCTTGCCATCAACTATGCCATCAAGCAAGACAGTCTATCTCACCACCGTCATGAGAAAGCTCAACTTTTACCTCCATTTCTAGGAGCCTATGAGTCTCTTGAAACAAAGAATTATGTTGGTGAGTGCAATACAGCAAAGAATTGTGTTATTAATAATATAATAGAGAAATATGTTATATTGTGCCTTTTCTGTGTACGAACTACTTTCATTAATTACCTATCATTATTACAAAGAGATACAGTGAAGATGATGACACTGGATAGGACATACTGTTGAAGTCAAATAAGAGTATTACATGGCAGGCCCTTTTTTGGAATCCCCAGGGGAAGAGACAAAGAGGAAGACCAAAATATTTTTGGAGAAAAGTGGAAGCAGAGTTAACGATGATAGGGAAGACATGGAATGATCTTAAAAGAATGGCAAGAAACAGAAAGTCAGGAAAATGTTTGTTGAAGACATATTCTCCACAGGGAGCTGAAAGTATTTGTTGAAGACCTATTCTCCACAGGGGGCTGAAAGTGTTTGTTGAAGACTTATGCTCCACAGGGGGCTAAGTGTTTGTTGAAGACCTATTCTCCACAGGGAGCTGAAAGTGGTTGTTGAAGACCTATGCTCCACATGGAGCTGAAAGTGTTTGTTGAAGACCTATTCTCCACAGGGAGCTGAAAGTGTTTGTTGAAGATCTATGCTCCACAGGGAGCTGAAAGTGTTTGTTGAAGACCTATTCTCCACAGGGAACTGAAAGTGTTTGTTGAAGTGAAGACCTATTCTCCACAGGGAGCTGAAAGTGTTTGTTGAAAACCTATGCTCCACAGGGGGCTGAAAGTGTTTGTTGAAGACCTATGCTCCACAGAGGGCTGAAAGTGTTTGTTGAAGACCTATTCTCCACAGGGAACTGAAAGTGTTTGTTGAAGACCTATTCTCCACAGGGAACTGAAAGTGTTTGTTGAAGACCTATTCTCCACAGGGAACTGAAAGTGTTTGTTGAAGTGAAGACCTATTCTCCACAGGGAGCTGAAAGTGTTTGTTGAAAACCTATTCTCCCCAGGGAACTGAAAGTGTTTGTTGAAGACCTATTCTCCACAGGGAACTGAAAGTGTTTGTTGAAGACCTATTCTCCACAGGGAACTGAAAGTGTTTGTTGAAGACCTATTCTCCACAGGGAGTTGAAAGGTAGAAGAGGACAAGCCCTGTCATTACTACTTTATTGATGTTTTTGTGCTTGCACTAAATGAAGTGCAAGCTCATCGTACGACCCTGTTCTGGGTAAGACTCTCATCCTTGGCAAGTTGTTGCCACCTCTTGCCTCAATGTTCCTTTTAGTGTTTCTCTAGGTTGTACATACATTAGTAGAGATGGATAATACATTTGATTTGAAAAAATTAATTAGTTTTTGTGCTTACAAGTTTTAACTCCCATAGTTTAAGGTTTCACAAGTCATTGCTGCTTTTTATTTTCTTTTTATAATTTCTTTGTCTCCTTTTTGATCTATGCAACTTCCAAGAAATACAAAGTTAACTACTTCATTCACTGATTTTTCTTCCAGGTATTTTAACTTTTGGGAAAATTTTATTTTTCTTTACCTGCGTATTTTGTTTTTTTTTGTGGTTTATCTTAAGTTTGATTCATAAAGCACTTGGTGACAGGACATTTGTTTTTTCTTACGTCTTCTGCAAAATCAATTTTCCTGTAATTGACACCCATGTATCCACTCTATGCCTGTGTTACCTATACAGCATTTCTGCATTAGGAAATCAGTGGCACTATCAAATAAAAAGGGAGACAAAATTCATTAGTCTTTCACATCAGCTTCAGTCTAGGATTATTCACTCTGTCCTTCCTCTGTGCGAACCACACAAGAGTAGCCTTCACCCAGATCATTGAGGATGTTCATAAATTGTATTCTTTTTTTGTTTGGCAATGTTCTAAATTGTCTTGGGATATCCTCCACAGGGAGTCTGTATGTTTATTCTTAATTATATCTCAAAAGTGAAAAGAGAAAATGAAAAATGGGTAATTAAAATTTGTATATAAATTGTTGTTGTTCTTTTATGTTTTAATTTATAGAAGCGTGTAAGCTTAACCTTACATTACGATACCTATCTGTGACTGATGTGTTTACGATACCATAGTAAAAATTATTACCGCTTAAATGCAATATTAAGTGCTCTAAAAATAGTAATTTCTTTGAACTGTTCACATATAGCCATGTGTTTACACATTACCGAGACATGGGGACTCTGATTTCCTGGTTCAAGTTGATTTATGACCTGAGTTTTACCCCATGGACTGGATGTGTTACAATATCTATCGGTTCAGTCGCCGTAAGTCCATCAGTATATTCAGCTACCTCGTAGCATTTGTTCGCTGCATTTCCTGAATTGTAAAGGGTTGTTTTATGTCAGCCGACAACTTGAGGAAATTTCTCTGGTCACAGAAGAAAAAAAAAAAAAAAAACAATTTATTGAAAATTGGCTATTTTTTTCCCCACATTGTATGAGATCATATCTCATGAAATAGAGAAAAAAATCCAGCTCTCAGGGGTCTCCGGAAGTAGTAATTAGGAAGGTATACAAAGGAGGGGAATTTTTGACCACGGCAATCTTAAATTTGGAAGAATTTTTGTTTTGATGTGGTAATTTTTACAATGGCATTGCAATCTATGGTTAAATTTACACTTCATTCATTTCCATTCCCAGTAAAATATATGCCTACAACATTTGTTTATTATTGTTTATTTTTTATATTTTTATTTGTATTCTTCATGCGTCACAATTATAATTTCAGTTTCACATTTTTACAAATATTTTTTGTTAAAACCCTTCCATTTATTCTCGATTTTGCAGCCAATCAAATGTCTAGTTTTTTTTATGTCAGGCTTTGTTCTGAAAGTACATCTTATTCATCTCCATTCATTGTCTTCATTCCACAACAATGCTAGTTATTGTCTCATATTCTCTTCAGTAACACTGGTTATTGTCTCATACTCTCTTCTGGTTATTGTCTCATACTCTCTTCATTAATACTGGTCTTTCTCATACTCACTTCTGGTTATTGTCTCGTACTCTCTTCTGGTTATTGTCTCATACTCTCTTCATTAATACTGGTCTTTGTCATACTCTCTTCATCAATACTGGTCTTTGTCATACTCTCTTCTGGTTTTTGTTTCATACTCTCTTCTAATTATTGTCTCATACTCTCTTCATTAATACTGGTCTTTGTCATACTCTCTTCTGGTTATTGTCTTGTACTCTCTTCTGGTTATTGTCTCATACTCTCTTCTGGTTATTGTCTCATACTCTCTTCATTAATACTGGTCTTTGTCATACTCTCTTCATTAATACTGGTTTTTGTCATACTCTCTTCTGATTATTATCTCGTACTCTCTTCTGGTTATTGTCTCATACTCTCTTCTGGTTATTGTCTCGTACTCTCTTCATTAATACTGGTCTTTGTCATACTCTCTTCTAGTTATTGTCTCATACTCTCTTCATTAATACTGGTTATTGTCATACTCTCTTCTGGTTATTGTCTCATACTCTCTTCTGGTTATTGTCTCATACTCTCTTCATTAATACTGGTTATTGTCATACTCTCTTCTGGTTATTGTCTCATACTCTCTTCTGGTTATTGTCTCATACTCTCTTCATTAATACTGGTCTTTGTCATACTCTCTTCTGGTTATTGTCTCTTACTCTCTTCTGGTTATTGTCTCTTACTCTCTTCTGGTTATTGTCACGTACTCTCTTCATTAATACTGGTTATTGTCTCCAACCAATGGATCGGGCGGGCATCATCAGTCCCCTCCAAGATGTCGGTAGGACACAGGTCTTCAACAACCATGAGTCCACATCACTCCTTCGGATGAAAGAGATAGGAGTTAAGATGGACACAGCCAGAAATAAGAAACTTAGTGGGCGTGTAAGAAGACTTATCAACCAACACAGAACTGGAGTTGTCAGTCGCTGGACACTGCAGGAATTGCTGAGGAGGGGATCTGAGCACCTATGGACATGTTCGGAGTGCATTGATGATGATCGACAAATAACTCAATAACTCAAACAAATTTAGATACTTGAAACAAGTTATAAATGTAACTTTCTTTTTAATTATTGCAGGTCCACAGAATAAATCAGGAAAAAGTGTGTTTGATTTTGTCCCATCTTCGGGCACTATTAATCCTGGTGAGTTGATATGTTATGCATAATATTATTATTGTAATCTACATCTTCCATTGTACATATTTAGTGCCATTATCATCATTGTAGATATTTAGTGCCATTATCATCATTGTACATATTTAGTGCCATTATCATCATTGTACATATTTAGTGCCATTATCATCATTGTACATATTTAGTGCCATTATCATCATTGTACATATTTAGTGCCATTATCATCATTGTACATATTTAGTGCCATTATCATCATTGTACATATTTAGTGCCATTATCATCATTGTCCACCTTTTCTTTATCATCCACTGATCTTCAAATATTTAGTTGGAATGTGACTTGACTTATGCCCTTCAGCTCCTCCAATGTGACTTGACTTATGCCCTTCAGCTCCTCCAATGTGACTTGACTTATGCCCTTCAGCTCCTCCAATGTGACTTGACTTATGCCCTTCAGCTCCTCCAATGTGACTTGACTTATGCCCTTCAGCTCCTCCAATGTGACTTGACTTATGCCCTTCAGCTCCTCCAATGTGACTTGAATTATGCCCTTCAGCTCCTCCAATGTGACTTGACTTACGCCCTTCAGCTCCTCCAATGTGACTTGACTTATGCCCTTCAGCTCCTCCAATGTGACTTGACTTACGCCCTTCAGCTCCTCCAATGTGACTTGACTTATGCCCTTCAGCTCCTCCAATGTGACTTGACTTATGCCCTTCAGCTCCTCCTAAGGGCAGCAGCAGCAGCATTCAGACAACAGACCTGGTTCTGTGGTATCTTCTCCTAGTGAGCCTATGTCCATTCTGTAGCTTTTTCTTCTGCCTTGACAGTTCTTCTCCAAGTCTGCTTGGGCCTTCCAATATTCTTAGTTCCTTATGGATTCCAGTTCATTGACTGTCTGGCAATATTGCCTGATAGTCTTTGCAATGTTAAAAAAAAAGTTAACAGCCCCATCATGCCAAGTGGTGTACTTGTGAGAACATCTCCCAGACCTAGATCTACTTGTGTTTGGGTTATTGCAGTTTCTGTAGTTTGCTGTTTTTTTCCAGGAAGAGACTGCTGACTCCATGTGCATCTGGAGGACCAAGTGCTAATTTTTATGTCACCCGTAACCATTTAGACCTGGGTTTAACCTATGAGAAGTAAAACTCCTGTGGTTGAACTCTTCGGGTGGTCACAGTACACAAGCTGTCAAACCACAACAAAATAAAAGCACAAGAAGTAACAGAATGTGCTTAATGATTACTGATGTTGATATGAGGCTAGTGATATCACTATTGAGTTTGCTCTAGAAATACTTGCAGCTGTCTTGCACTTTTCTTTATTTGCACTTGAAAGAAAATGATGCATCATAAGACACTGTTTGTAGTAGCATGGCTATGATACCTGCACCTTTCAGTCTCACACAGGCAGTTTGTTTTACAAGATGAGAATACCAACCTTCATTACAACTCTATCTATTCACCTTTTATAGTATGTTAAAAGTTGCTTTAGTGAGCCAACAATTACCTGAACCCTCAACGAAAACCATCATGAGTTTTGTGTATGACATATATTTATAAATCCACATATACGTGCTTCTCTCCAGTATCATCAACATCACTAAGGACTGTATTTCACCATAAGTCTGGGTGAGCTTCTCAGGTTTTTTTAAAGAAGTCAGTGCATGCCATCCTTTGATTCTTTTGTAGTGGTCTTCTCTATATCTCTTAGGGTTGACCTTTGATTCTTTTGTAGTGGTCTTCTCTATATCTCTTAGGGTTGACCTTTGTTTCTTTTCTCTATAGTTTAACAATTGATGGTTTTGTGGCCACGTGTTCAATGCAACATAATTATTATACACAAGGATAGAGAATATGTAAGCTGAAACAATTCTGGCCACACAACCAATTCACCATTGTGCCCACGTGTTCAACGCAACATAATTAATTCACAACACTGAAACTTCAACTCCAAATGTTCTGAACAACATTTTTTTTGTGTTCGACACTTTATATGATGATAGACAAGACATCGTCTAGATATTGTACAAAAGTTTATTCATACAGTTCTTTAGTTACACTTCACAGCTCATCTGGATACATATTTTGAATCGATATAAAAGTCACTCACTACACATGCTGATGGCTGTGGCCTTCTAAACATCTATCAAACTAAATCATTAGTAGAAATTCTGTATATGTGTCTAGGCTACCAAATAATGTTATATAACACTCCCAGGTTCTATAATTAAATTAACATAACTTCTTTTACTTAGCATAAAATCACGCATACAATAATATAAATTCTGTATTATTCTGTATATTCTTAAGCTTTGATTTTCCTTATAAGCAATGAACTCTTTAGAGACTTCAATTATCTACACATAGTTTTTATCCCATTTTTGGGGTGTACCTGCGGTTTTCTGTTAAACATGAGAATTAAAAACTGAATGACCAGTGCAGTTACCATGAGGTGTTCAAGTCAGGATTTATATGTTAGCCCCGATAGAAAAAAGTATTTTTGATACTACTGTGATTTGAACCCATGTTCATCTTTGGAAGTCACTGATTTAACCAGCTGTATCCTTGTACTTCTGATATGGACTCCATTTTTTATTATTGACTTTACTTTCGTTTTTTTTTTACTAAAGTTTTACTTTTTTTAAAATAAATAGATTTGATGCATTGATCAAAAATGATGCTGAAGTGAGAAAAAAAAACAAGGAATAATTTCCACCATAGTATACATAATGAAACATCAGATAAAAAGGTTTGGCTATGTGATAAGACATAAGACCACAGCACAATACAATGAACCTTTAATAAATGTGAATGGAGAAGACAGACAGAAGCAGAGATAAAGATGATGGGGAAGATATGGAATGATCCTAAAAGAATGGCAAGCAACAAAAAGTATTTGTTGAATACCTATGCTCCACAGGGAGTGTAACCGTGACGCGTTTATTTGTTCTTTATTCGTTATTTGTGCAATACATGTTATATGTCGATATATATATCTATTATCGATCGTTCGTTGCTTTACTGGCGGCCTTCACCGTCACCTGTCAGTTCTCTGTTCGATTGATCTCAGCTGAAATGTGCTGCTCGTGATTTGCTCGGGACAACACATCTTCATGTCCACTGGGCGTTTGCCTCAGCCCTGACCTTGTCTGTTCATTGTAGTACTTCTTATTTGTTGTTAGGATAACTGTTTCACGTGATTCCACGACAACTCTATTGCTGTTCTGATTCGTCCCCGAGGGTTGACGCTAGGCGAGATAAATATAACTGTGAAACACATAACAACACATTGGTTATCAGAATTTGTTCCTACTTTTAATACTGTTACATCGAACTCTCGTTACACAATGGACATGGCAGGTCACACACTTAAAGTGCACTCTTATAATTTCTTTAATCTATCGCCCTCACACTTGTCTCTGGGCTCTAAATGCATTCATACTCACATCTTAACTACTTGTGGACCGTTCCCCATCGAACGGCCCCCCTATACTTTATAACTTCTACCGGCCCTGCAGTCTCTTGGCAACTGCTACTAACTGTCTCTTAATAGTGCCACTTGCTAATCTGACCGCCTAACTATTCTTCACTAGTCTCTGCATCTCCTAACTATCACGTTTCTTCTGCCGGCTACATATCTATTACACTTGCTTAGTGTCATTATTCTAACTCAATTACTAATCTACATCACGTCTAATTCTACTAGGCTAAGGTTAGCCTCTCTATGGGCCGATCCACATGGTCGCCCGTCTCCTAATTGGCGTGTGTGCTCCTGCTGACTACATTTCTCCAAGTGTTCAGTATAAAGTGCTCCCGATCTTTAGTGCTTACTTCTTAAATTTGGATCTTATCAACCAATCAAAATTGACTTCCTACGCGTCTGTCTGCCCACTCACTTCTGGACATGGCCTTCACATTTTCCACGTGAATTTCGACCAAACGTCTCCTTATTTTTCTCGTGACTTCGTCTTACTATCTTTTTCCTTTTTTCTTGACATTGTTCCCTTTTTCTCCTTGTTTACTCCTCTACTCTCTCCACTCCTCCCCCTTCTACAGGAGCTGAAAGGTGGAAGATGAAGAAAACGTGATAAGATATAAAACCACAGCACAATGAACCTTTAATTAATGTTGTGAGGATACCAGTCTCAAGGGCTGACCTCCAAAAATATGGATTGATGGAATATTAGAATCACTAGGAAATATAATAGCAGGAGAGGCCAACAGAAGAGAAAATGACCACAAATTATTATATCTCCCCTCAACACTGAAAGGCAAATGAGGAGGAAAATAAAATAAATTGATTCATGGTAAGAGAATTAATGGAGTATATATTGATGGATTATTAAACATGTGTGGTTGGATAATGAGCAAGTTAAGTAGTTAGTCAGGGATATTAATGAACATATCTATATATATATATATATATATATATATATATATATATATATATATATAATATAAATAATTTAATGACTTAATAATGAAGTTTGGAAATTATGGAACTGGAAAAAAACCCAAGAATAATGAGCAATTAAAATTTTGATGGCAGAGAGAAAATGTTGAAGTAATGACTGCATGAAGAGATTCATTATTTTAATAGAACAAATAGTGAGCTAATGAATGAATAGATGTGAGAAAATGATTTCAATTGTACAGTAAAGAGGGAAAAAAAAGTAGATTCCCTCCCCTGCCTTGCTAAGGTGTATAGGTCATATGGTGATAGTGACCAGATTTTTCTATGACCACAGCACATTTTTGGGTGATGTGGTCGGTATCATGCCAGGCCACCTTTGCTTCTCAGAAAAATCTCTGCTCCCATTTTTAGAAGCTAGATGAACCTCAGAGATTGTCTGTGCGAACAAAAATCTGAGCATCTGACTTCTGGGCAGTAAAGAGAGAGAGAGTGTAACTAAATGAAACACGCATTTATTCTTGCAAATTATAAACAAGAAAAATTTTAAACTTTAAAAAATTGATATTCTTATATCACGCACACACACACACCCCACCCCCTAAAAAAAAAATTAAGTCATTAAAAAAATGATCTTCTTGTGTTTGAATATTTGTAGGTGAAACAAGTGAAATAATGGTCACTTTTGCTCCAGACCATGAAAGTGACCTATTTTCCGATGGAATCAGAATTGAATTGTTTTATCAGGTAAACAGTATGTACTTTAACAATGCCTCATTGTATTATTGGCAATATTTCAGCCATTGAAAGTTTTAACATATTCGATACCTAGGTGTTTAACGTGCTGTGGCCACCCAATTTTTCTGAATTAAAAAAAAAATGTCTAATAACAGCAAGAAAATAAATGAAAGTTGATCTAAAACACAGTTTGTTCCAACAATTTACCCAGGAAGTCAAAAATTATGTTAAGTAAGAGAATAACAAGGTTTTAGCAGCAATATTTGCAGAAACGTCTATAAATTAAAACTGCAAAATGCAGCTCCTGGGTTTTTCACACTGGCTACTGAAGCTGTATGTTGCAGCTTGTGGTATAGAATGTGTTGGTTGTTGATATTTTTTTAAACCACATTATCATTGAAAAAATGTAATCTTTTCTTTTTATGATTAGTTTGATATTTTCTTTTTTGTACAGTTGGAACTTGTAAAATTTAAAATTTAGTTTTTTTTTTCCTCAGAAGTTAAGGAAGATAAAGACTTTTATTAAGCAAATAGATTAATTTCAACACAGCACTATTTTTACTAGCTTAAAAAATAATAAATAGTCAGGCATTGGAAAAAGTAGACCATGTTATATACTTTGGTAGTAATATAGGGGGAACTGGGTGGTCTAGAGGTAAGACATCTCCCTGTGGACATGAAAATCTCGGGTTCGATTCCCACCACAGGCAGTAGGAATTTTTTTTAAATTGAATCCGAGGTTTCTTTGTAGCTTTATCCTCCACTGGTCTCTGGATAATAAAATCCAATGTCTTGCCCTCTCGATAAAGGTGAAAAACAGAACATCATGCCCACTTAACGGATGAACACTAAGAAGAGAGGTAACAAAATAGATCAAGATAATCAACAAACAGAAAATCAAAAGCAGGATAGCAAAACTAGTAGTAAATTTAAAAGCCTGGACAGAATATGGAAATAAAAAATATACTAAGCAGGAAAACTAAACTTAGAACATTCAACTCAAATGAATTATCAACTCGTACTTACGCATGTAAAAGCTGGGAAACAACAAAATAAATTGAGAGAAAACTAAACGCTTTTCAAGACAAATTCTTAAGAAGAATACTTTGTGTACAATGGAATTAATTCAAGACTAATATAGAGATAAGAGAAATGGCCATGCAACCAACAATCTCATCTACTATTAGGAAGAAAAGATAGACATATGTCGGGCATATATTGGGCATGAGAAGAGACAATAAAAGAATTTTAAAACAGGCTTGTATAGGAAACATCAGGACACAAGCTGAAAAGCTCTACAAAGCCTATGCAACATCTAACAGTGCTGGAAGGATCGAGACAAAGAAATAAATAAACACAATAGTCTACCTAAACACAGAATTAGATACCTGTACGCAGGAGTGTTAACAATAAGAAAATCATAAACCAAGCCCTCAGATGGAAAATGGCAGGCAAAAGAAAAAGAGCTCTACCTAGAGAAACACTAAGAAAAACACTAACAAGAGATGCAAAGACAGCTGGGATTGACTCCCTTACTGTGATTGAAAGACATGCCAAAAACATGGACTTGTGAGATTCACTGTGGATGTTATGGAAACAGCGCCATATATTTTAGAGTAGTGATCGCTGCAATATGTGCCACTTTGGCACGCAAGGTTTCTGTTTTTGAAATTGTGGTTCTGCCCTATGTGTCGTCTTCAGCGTGAAAGGACAATAGATAGATAGATAATGGTAATTGATCATTGACATTGGTCATGGAGTTTTTATTATTATTTCAGCCTATACGCCCGAGACCAACAAAACACTGGGTGGATCACTTTCTACTTTGAGAGTTAAACAAGCATCCATTAATTGAGCTTGTTACATTTAGTTCTCTGATTTTTACTTATCACATTCTGTTATAGTTCATCTTATTGGATTAAATTATATGACTTCTGCTAGTTCAGCCTCTCAAATGATATATTGGAAGTTTGCCGCTGTAAGTTAGGTAAGTTTTAGTAGTTCATCTTTACTGATTCTATCTTGATATTTTTATCTGACTGTGAATTAGTAGCAAGAGGTACATCTGACTGTGAGTTAGTAGCAAGAGGTACATCTGACTGTGAGTTAGTAGCAAGGTACATCTGACTGTGAGTTAGTAGCAAGAGGTACATCTGACTGTAAGTTAGTAGCAAGAGGTACATCTGACTGTGAGTTAGTAGCAAGAGGTACATCTGACTGTAAGTTAGTAGCAAGAGGTACATCTGACTGTGAGTTAGTAGCAAGAGGTACATCTGACTGTGAGTTAGTAGCAAGAGGTACATCTGACTGTAAGTTAGTAGCAAGAGGTACATCTGACTGTGAGTTAGTAGCAAGAGGTACATCTGACTGTGAGTTAGTAGCAAGAGGTACATCTGACTGTGAGTTAGTAGCAAGAGGTACATCTGACTGTGAGTTAGTAGCAAGAGGTACATCATATAGCCCTTCCATGATTTCAGAATTGTTCTGCAAAAGATCAGGTGATAGTTTTTTTTCAACAATCTTTTTTTTCCTTTTTTTTTAAATTAAATCTTCTCATCAATATTTTCTGTAATGTGTCAGTAGTATAGAACCATTTTTGTCTTTTGGGACGAAATTAATTTTGATATCTAAATATTACAATTAATCATCTTTTGAATATAATTTTTGCTACATGTTTATAGATATGTAGTTTTAAAACAGCTAAAAATAAAAAGAGAACTACTAAATACAATTAAGACAAGATAAATGAAATTTTTGGGACACATTTAAAAGACACAACAGCCTACAAAAAGTAATATTGGAAGGGAAAATACAAGGTAAAAGAGGCAGAGGCAGACCAAGACTAACATGGACGAGAAACATCTAAAGATGGACAAGTCAATCTATGACAACCTGCACCATCAAAGCAAGAAACAGTGGAATGGCGATCCATGGTAGCCAACCTTCATTGCGGAGATGGCACTCAATGATGATGATGATGTTTATTTATATATATATATATATATATATATATATATATATACTTATATTTATATAAACACATACATCATCATCATCATCAGGTCACATGTCCTTTGCAAATAAATGTTGCATTTTCATCACAGTCCATCTGAAGGAATCTCCATCTCTAGCCAGATCTCTTTTCTTCTGTTATGTTCTTTGATGTCTTGAAACCACCTTTTTTGTCTGCCCCTGACTCTTCTACCTGGAACCATGCCTTCCATTACTGTTCTTTCCAGCCTGCTGTGTCATTTGATGTGGCCATGGTATTTTAATTTCCTCTGTAGAATGTCATATAGAAGCTAGTTCTTGTGAATGTTTAAACCTTTTAATGTCTTCGATGTTCTTTTCCTTATCCAAGGTTTCCTAAGAGTTTTTCTGTAATATATTGTTTCAAATAAATCAAGTGTCTTCTTTTATTGTCTGCTAGATTGTCCATGATTCACAATCATATGTTGCTATTGGGAAGAAGCACGCATCAATAATATATATATGTGTGTGGCCCTTTTTGTCTTGTCAGACGGTCTAGTGGAGGCTATTGTGTATTTTTTTGAGGTATTGTTTTTGCCGAACAGCTTCTCTCGTGGCTAATTCTACCAATGTTTGACAAACACACGCGGTCACATAATGAACAGGTCAGGCTCACTGGTCCACAGGGTTTACCATCCTTTTTCTTCAGTCTTTTCTTTTCTAAGTTTTGTCTTAGCACACTCTCAAAAGTTGTTATACCGTTCCTTATACATGCTCTCCATGATGTGCGATCACTTGCCAGATGTTGCCAGTCGTTTTCACAGATGGAGAAGTCTTTCAGAGATGATTTGCAGATATCTCTATATCGTAGTTTAGGTCTGCCGATTTGTCTTTTCCCGCGTGTTAGTTCACCATATAGTATTTGCCTAGGGATGCGCTTTTCTTCCATTCGTTGAACATGCCCTAGCCATCTTAGTCTTCGACTTCTGAGCATCGACATGATTGTTAGGGTCTTAGCACGTTGCAGGACAGTTAAGTTGGTTATTTTGTCCTGCCATTTGATGTGCATTATTTTGCGGAGACATCGCATGTGAAAGACATTTAGTCTTTTTTCCTGGTTTGAGTATGTTGTCCAGGTTTCGGATCCATATAGTAGTGTGCTAAGCACACATGTTTGATATATTAAAAGTTTAGTCTTTTGAGTTAGTTTCGTGTTGTTCCACGTCCTTTCTGTGAGTTTGCCGAAGGTCGTGGCTGCCTTACCAATTCGACAGTTTATTTCTTCATCAAGAGAGATGGTTTGCGTAAATGTGGATCCAAGATATGTAAATTTCTGTACTGCTTCTAGTGGGCAGTCTTTTAGAGTAATAAATGTAGAGTAATATATATCTATATATATATATATATTTATAGTTTAGATAAATATATAGTATATAAATATATTGTGTATATGTAGTTTCCTGTTTTATCCAAAATGGAGCAATTATTTTTCTCAGATTTAGTATAGAACTGTTAATCCGAGGTTTAACAAGCCACTATCGTAAAAATGATTTTGTTAATGAAACATAGACCTGATACAGAATGTGTAAATTCATCATCATCATCAAGTACCGCGCCTACTGGCATAGGTGATCATGTCTCTCCACAACTTTCTATCTCGACAGTTCTTTATCATTTCTGTTGTTGACCTTCTGCCAAACCATTCTCTTAAGCTGTCTGGTATATTCTCTCTTTGCTTCCCTCTATCTCTTCGTCCCTCAATTTTTTCCAGTTGTTACAATATATTCCAGTTGTTCTCTTCTCATTACATGGCCAAAAAATGATGATTGTTTCTTCCTAATATTGGAAATTAGCTCTCTTTTTTGCTTTGACCTCTCTCAGAACATTTTCATTACTCTTCTTAGCTGTCCATGGTATTCTCAACATTCTTAATGTGTCTATTAGCAGTAGATAATAGTGATAGTTTTTTCAGCCCTAAAACAACAACAAAAATAGGATTCTAGAATGTATGAACAATGGCCGCGCCGACGAAACAAGCACAAGTAGCGAGCGAGATGGATAGATACAATCTAGATATTTTAGGATTAAGCGAAATGCGCTGGTTTGAAACTAGTAGGAAATCTGTTGATAACAATACCTTCAGTAATAAAGAAAAGACGATGGTCATATGTTTGACATGTGATGAGAAGAGATAATAACCGAATAGCAAAGCAAGCCCTCATGTGGGAAACAACAGGTAAGAGGAAAAGAGGAAGACCCAGCGAGACACTGAGAAGAACATTGATGAGAGAGGCAAGAGCAGCAGGAGTCGTCTCCCTCAATGAAAGGGAGCTGCTTGCACAGAAGAGAGACAAATGGCGAGATTTGATAAAATATCTTTAAAAGAATTGAAGACTGCTAGAACAAAAATTCAATTGGGAGAGGGAGTTTCTTGGTCTACACCCTATGGGCCGGCTACGGCTCAAAAGGTCATTAGATAGAGATAGATATATATATTGCTTTTCATCAAATATTATTTATAGTGTTTGTTGTTGCTCATCAAATTATAGTTGTAGTATAGTAATACAGTTCTTCAAGTTCTAGATATTATTTATGATATCCATCAACTTTTAATATTGTTTTTTCTATATCTATCCAGCTTTAAATCTATTTTTAAATAATCCTGTTCTGGTTATTGTTGTGCTGAATTATCAGGTTTTGTATATAGCTTAGTACTATTCATCAAGGTTTATTTATTGTTTACTTTACTTATAAACTCTTCATTATTGTTTTTACTATTGATCAAGTTTGTTTTTTTAAATTGTATCAAGCATAACATTATTATTCTATGTTATTAATCCATTTTTATCTTTAGTTTATTCAGCAACTTTTATTTATCATTTCTTGAACTCATAAATTTAGATATAGTTCTGATGTGTTTCAATCCCTACTGTACTAATTTATTACAATAAGTTATTAGTGGTTTCTTTTTCTATTGCAAAAGAAAAATTAAACTCTGTGGCCAGTGATAAGACTTGTTGTTGCAGACAATTGTTTAAGACTTGTTGTTGCAGACAATTGTTTAAGACTTGTTGTTTAAGACTTGTTGTTGCAGACAATTGTTTAAGACTTGTTGTTGCAGTCAATTGTTTAAGACTTGTTGTTGCAGTCAATTGTTTAAGACTTGTTGTTGTAGACAATTGTTTAAGACTTGTTGTTGTAGACAATTGTTTAAGACTTGTTGTTGCAGACAATTGTTTAAGACTTGTTGTTGCAGACAATTGTTTAAGACTTGTTGTTGTAGACAATTGTTTAAGACTTGTTGTTGCAGACAATTGTTTAAGACTTGTTGTTTAAGACTTGTTGTTGTAGACAATTGTTTAAGACTTGTTGTTGCAGACAATTGTTTAAGACTTGTTGTTGCAGACAATTGTTTAAGACTTGTTGTTGTAGACAATTGTTTAAGACTTGTTGTTGCAGACAATTGTTTAAGACTTGTTGTTTAAGACTTGTTGTTGCAGACAATTGTTTAAGACTTGTTGTTGCAGACAATTGTTTAAGACTTGTTGTTGCAGACAATTGTTTAAGACTTGTTGTTGCAGACAATTGTTTAAGACTTGTTGTTTAAGACTTGTTGTTGCAGACAATTGTTTAAGACTTGTTGTTTAAGACTTGTTGTTGTAGACAATTGTTTAAGACTTGTTGTTTAAGACTTGTTGTTGCAGTCAATTGTTTAAGACTTGTTGTTGCAGTCAATTGTTTAAGACTTGTTGTTGTAGACAATTGTTTAAGACTTGTTGTTTAAGACTTGTTGTTGTATACAATTGTTTAAGACTTGTTGTTGTAGACAATTGTTTAAGACTTGTTGTTGTAGACAATTGTTTAAGACTTGTTGTTGTAGACAATTGTTTAAGACTTGTTGTTTAAGACTTGTTGTTGTAGACAATTGTTTAAGACTTGTTGTTGCAGTCAATTGTTTAAGACTTGTTGTTGCAGTCAATTGTTTAAGACTTGTTGTTGCAGTCAATTGTTTAAGACTTGTTGTTGCAGTCAATTGTTTAAGACTTGTTGTTGCAGTCAATTGTTTAAGACTTGTTGTTGCAGTCAATTGTTTAAGACTTGTTGTTGCAGACAATTGTTTAAGACTTGTTGTTGCAGTCACTTGTTTAAGACTTGTTGTTGCAGACAATTGTTTAAGACTTGTTGTTGCAGACAATTGTTTAAGACTTGTTGTTGCAGACAATTGTTTAAGACTTGTTGTTGCAGTCAATTGTTTAAGACTTGTTGTTGCAGACAATTGTTTAAGACTTGTTGTTTAAGACTTGTTGTTGCAGACAATTGTTTAAGACTTGTTGTTGTAGACAATTGTTTAAGACTTGTTGTTGCAGACAATTGTTTAAGACTTGTTGTTGTAGACAATTGTTTAAGACTTGTTGTTGCAGACAATTGTTTAAGACTTGTTGTTTAAGACTTGTTGTTGCAGACAATTGTTTAAGACTTGTTGTTGCAGACAATTGTTTAAGACTTGTTGTTGCAGACAATTGTTTAAGACTTGTTGTTGCAGACAATTGTTTAAGACTTTTTGTTCCAGACAATTGTTTAAGACTTGTTGTTGCAGACAATTGTTTAAGGAATGGAATGTGTTCATAGTTTCCTTCATTATATCCCTAGATTAGAGTACTGTTGTAAAAATGACCCACTTAAAATACAAATTCTTGGAATTTGACAGTTTGCCACGTGCAAACATTTCTCATCTCCCTATATCTTCCTAATTACTACTTCCGGTGACCTCTGAGTGTTGAATTTGTTTCCTTTGATGTTGGAACAAATACAAATTTGCGCACCATAAAAAGTACTACTATGTTATCGAACAAAAGCGGCTGTTTTCTTTTTAAAATTTTGCTAATTTTCAAGAAATGTTCTTTTTTCTTATGATGGGAGAAATCTTCTTGGCTCTCAGCGCAGACACCAAATAAACCTTTGTAACACAGGATAGCCAGCGAATGACGCTAATAGGAAGCAGAACATATGGCTGGATTGATGGACTGATGTCCGCCATGTGAATAGACAACGTAACACCTCTGGTAGCCACTGCAAGATGGGGTCAAATTTCAAGCCATAAATCTAAATTAAGCCAGGAAATGATTGCAACATCTGATTCCCTGTGTGTCTGCTTGGGTAAACACACACAGCTGTGTAGTAAAAGTTCAAAGAAAATCCTATTTTCTTAACTCTGAATGTAACAATTAAGTGGTAGTAATTTGTATAATATTATAAAAACATGACTCAGGTATCATAATCTAGGGTTAACTAAGCAATGATTTCCTACTTGTTTTCTATAATTGTATTTCTTTTTAAATTTGTGTATTAACATTTAAAACAAAAAATGCAATAGTTTGGCCACATGCCTCGATATTCTAGCCTAGCAAAGAGCGTTCTACAAGGAACTGTGAAAGGAGCAAGAAGGAGAGGTAGGTAGAGAAAGAGTTGGGAAGATATCATCAAAGAATAAAGAGACCTCAATTTTGTAGAGATCCAAAGAATGACTGAAGCTAGAGAGAAATGGAGAAGGTTGATTAAGTCAGTCAATGGTGCCCCAATGATCCCCAGGTTATGGAATGATGAAGATTTTCAAATATATTTATGCAATGTTTATTGTATATGTTTTTTAAATTGTAGCAATAGGTGTTTAGTTATATTCTTTCTTTTATCATTTGTCTTATCTTTTATATATTATTTAGCAGCTTTCATTGTTGTTTATATTTGTCCTGAATTAGATTCTTATTGTTTGAGTTCATAGCATTTCAGACATACACATAGGTGCTCAGATGCTTTTAGCAATAAGGAAATGTGCACTGATGGGTTCTATCTGTGTATGTCTGGGCTAAATAATGTCTTAATTATTTAATAATATTTGATTAAGCACATCTATAAACTGAAGAAAAAAAAAAATCAGTGACACACTTGTATCCAAAAAGTATTAAAGATGTTATTGTGTTTATAAGAATTGCATGTTAAGTATTCAGATGTCTTAACAAGGTAAACCTTGTGACATTTTGTCAGACATCAGCACAATTTCCCCATTTGACACAGTCTGCTTTATCCTTTACAGCAGCATTGTCCAATGTGTTGTCTGCAGGTTATAGAGCACCCTCAACTTACTGTCCTGGTTTTCTTTTGCTAAATCTTTTACTCTGTCACCTTTAGGACATTGAACGTTAATTAGAATTTCAAAATTTAGTACTAAGTAAAGACACTATTTTCTCTGGGTTAAGTTATATATCTTCATTTTAATTACCATAATATTACTACTACTATTACTACTAATATTACTACAAATATTACTTTCATTATCATAATAGTAACCTGACACCAATATCTCCATGGCCATCAGACAAATGCGCCCCAATATATAAATATAGATATAAATATTATATATATTTTTCTGGCTTGGTTCTTGCTGGTGTGTTTAAATGATTTGCATGATATTGTTTTGTGAAATAATGTGCTGCTATTCCCCATTGTAGTTATGTTTACTTCTGACGAGCAGATGGACTGTGAACTTTATCAATATTTCACTGGAATATTATTTATTCTTCTTGAGTCTATGTGTTTGACCTATCATCGATAGGCCAAAGTGTGTTTGCAATTTGACAAGCAAACGTCTATTTTGACAACAATGAGGCCTACTAAGAATGTTCATCCCGAATGTACAAAGTCTGTGACGATAGAAGATAGGATGGTAAGAATCAGAAATGATCAACAGCTCAAAAAGCAAAAATAGCAAAGTGTGTGGTACACAAGAGGCATATTCAGGACACAAAGACAAATATGGCTGACCACTGTGAAAGAGATAGGAGCCTCATCATGTACTATTCCAAAGAAAGCCATGGAGCAAAATTCTGACTTATGTCAATTGAAAGATCTACAAATATGTACATGGAATGTTAGAACTCTTTACCAAGAAGGAAAACTGGAAAATCTTATTTTAGAAGCAGAAAAAATAAATATAGATATTTTAGGCATATCTGAGACAAGATGGAAAGAATGTAGGTATATACAGAATTTAAAATATACATTTATATATTCAGGCAACACAACAGAACATCAAAGAGGTGTAGGAATACAAATAAAAAGAAAGCTACAAAAATATATAACTACTCACAGGACATACAATAATAGGATTATACTATTCAAAATGAAAGCAAAATCATTTGACATAATAATAATATAGACATATGCACCTACTCAAGACTATACAGGTAAACAAATAGACTTCTTCTGTGATCATGGCTCATTCATCCAAACTCTCTTATCAAGGCAGCTGTCTGTTTCAGTGATTTGGTTGCCCCGTAGAGTTTCTCTTCCAGGGAGATGGATGTGGGCCACATTGTTCTCCTCAGGTGTGTATACCCTAGGCAATCCTGTAGAACGTGCTTTATTGTCATGTTATCCAGGGTACAGTGGCATTAACTGGTAGTTCCTATTTGGAGTTTGGTGAACATATTTCACATTCTGTTTTGTGGCCAGTGCGTAGGTGAAGTATGATGACTTGATCCCTCTTTGATAGTTGTAGGTATCCGTCTATCTCGTTATACTTTGGGCGTTCTTGTTTCCATTTTTCATGATATTGGCCTTTGATGGTGGATTTGGCTTCATCATAGCTGATCAGATGGTTCTCACATGGTAATCTCCCTCCCTCCTTAGTTAGTTTGTCTGTGCGTTCATTTCTGTGTATATTACAGTGTGATGGTATCCACTGGATGACCACTCTCTGGAAGGTATTGCACAGTTGATCCAGGGTTGTTCTCAGACCATCTAGCTTGCTGTTCCTGGAGGTTTTTAGGGCTGTTAGGACTGACAATTCGTTGGTCAGTATCACCAATTTCTTGTGCACATTATTTTTGTGTTGAATAGCCAGTTTTGCAGCAACTTTGAGGGCTTCAATTTCTGCTTAAAAGTTGTTTGAGAATTTCCCAGTAGCTATTGATTTGGTGATCTCTTCCTGGTTATTCAGCCTCAAGAACACACCTCCTCCTCCTCCATTTCTCGTGACGTTTGTAGCAGAGCCATCTGTGTATATGTGACACCAGAAGTTCTGTGAGTAGTTGTCTATGTATTTTTCTGCTACGTGCTTTCTTTGTGTCTGTTTGGGTACCTTTTTTTATGATTCCTATTATGTCTTCCTTAAGTTCTGATATTTTATATTTCCCATGGGGAGTCATACAGGATGGGCAAAAGAGTTTTGGCATTGTTTGGGACAGTCCTGGATCTGTAGTTGTCAGTTTTTGGAGAATGCTGTGAAGTTGCTCCACTTTCCTTTTCCTTTTCTGGAGCTGGTTATTCTGGAGCTGGTTATTCTATGGTGCATGGGGTGGTTAGGGGGCCTTTTGTATTTCTCTGCTTGTTGCATTACTTTAGGTTTTCTGTCTATCTCCCATAGGCTGTAGGCCAGTCACTGTTTCTGGAGTCTCTATAGGTGTAGATTTCATAGCACCATTGATAATACGGGCAGCCTGGTTTTGTGTTCTATTAATTTTGCTAATCTGTAATTTGGAAGCTGTGGTCCAGGCAATCCATACTCTAGGATTGGTCTTACTCTTCCTGTGTATAGTTGTTACAAGATATGTCTGCTGCACAGTCAAAAATGGTAATTTCTTCATAATGTCTTTGTTTTCTGGCTCTTTTGTTTGCTTTGTCTATCTGATTTATCCATGTCATTCTGCAATCTATAGTGACGCTGCGATCTATGGTGATGCTGCAATCTATAGTGATGCTGCAGTCTATAGTGACGCTGTGATCTATGGTGATGCTGCGATCTATGGTGATGCTGCAATCTATAGTGATGCTGCGATCTATGGTGATGCCAAAATTTTCTGTGTTTCTTGATAGGATAAAAATTGTGTATGTGGTTTATTTTTCATTAATGGGTAGCAGCCTGATGTTCGTCCATTTTTCACATTTTCCTAGGGCATTATGGAGCTAGCCAATGACATAGATTCTTCTTGTGCCCATATTAACTGCGTACATTATAGAGTGTATCATGGGTGGAATGCCCTCTACAATGTCTCTGTATAAAGAAAAGCATACAAGATGATTTTTGATGGTAAGCCATATTGCTTCAGAATTTTCCACAAAGAATCTCTATGAATACTGTCAAATGCTCTTTTGAAGTCGATGAAGTTAAGTACAAAAGGTTTTTGCTTTTCAATGTGTTCCTCCAATATAAGTCGTAGAGTAAAAATGTGGTCAAGGCAGCTCCACCAAAGTACAAAGAGTTTTTTTAGTAGTATTTGTTACGAAGTTATTATAACAACAAATCTCAGTTAGGTATCGTAATATATAGGGTTAAATTTTAAACATTTTTGTATGGGAATATTTTTAAAATTGTTATTTATGTATTTGCTCACTGAATTTATGGTTTTTATATCCCTGGCAACTACATTTTATTTTTATTTTGGAATAATCCTTTCTTGTTTTTGTATTTATTTGTTTGGAGTATGTAGGGTGTGTAGCATGTTAGATGTTTTCAAAATTTATTTAAATGCACACAACAATTTTTTTTTAATAATTTTTTATTTATTTTTTATTTTTCTTTATGTGATTGATGAATGTATGGTTTTCTCAAAAGATTTATATATATAATGAGATATACCTGTCTACTCAGAGTTTGTGTAACTGTGATGTTGCTGTTAAACCTCAGCTCGCCAAAACTGCATTGGTACCACACTGCAAGTGAAGGACCTCCATTAGAACCTCATGAGACCACAGTATTCACCAGCTCTATACCATTCTTCAGATTAATTCACCATACTTCAGATACCAGTGGTACCATTTGAGTACCTCAACCACTTCCAGAGGCATCAGTTCTCTTTCAAAGGACTGCTTCTCACATACATCGTCACCTTCAGAAATAACGCCATGGCTGTCATACCGCCATGGCTGTCATACCGTTCATGGACTTTTTGATCATGTAACAGTACTTCGGTGATTAGAATGTGCCTCAAGGGGAAATAGAACATGCCTATAAGCTTTGCTACATTAGTGACAACTCTATCAGACTTCACAGACATTAAGTACTCAAATATTGTTGATCTTTAAGATAAATAGAACTATAAATATTGTTGATCTCAAAGATAAATGGAACTATAAATATTGTTGATCTCAAAGACAAATGGAACTATAAATATTGTTGATCTCAAAGACAAATGGTACTATAAATATGGCTGATCTTGAAGATAAATGGAACTATAAATATTTTTGATCTCAAAGATAAATGGAGCTATAAATATTGTTGATCTTAAAGATAAATGGAACAATAAATTTTGTTGATCTCAAAGATAAATAGAACTATAAATATTGTTGATCTCAAAGATAAATGGAACTATAAATATTGTTAATCTTAAAGATAAATGGAACTATAAATATTGTTGATCTCAAAGATAAATGGAACTATAAATATTGTTTTCAGTTTCTTTATTTGGGTAGCCACACAATATAGCATGTTCTGCAAATGTTTGACCAAAGGTCATTTATTTACTGGGAGCATGGATTTAAAGTACCCAAATCCAGTAGTGATGCATGCCATAATGCCAGTATACATGTATATATATGAAAGAATAAATCCTGGAGTTGTCTTGTTCTTTATGTTGGCTATATATAAAATGCTATCCAGGAGCATTTTAAAAGTAACAAAAATGTGGTGAGCATGCAGCAGTAGCAAAATTGAAACTCAAAAACCTATTCCACATTTTAAAAAAATCATAACAAAGAGAATAAATAATATGTTTCAAAAGCTTCTTGAATTGACACATTTATTTAAGAAAATTGTTATTGAATAAATTAATGCTCCTGTTTTAATGTTAGTGACGGCAAGGAAAAGAAAAGTACCCCATCCCCTCTCCAAACCTTTATATGCTGCGGTCTAGTAAGTTTAAAATTTATATTTACAGACATATGCGCATACACATGAAGAAATCAAGACATTTTTAGTATTTGTCATTCATTTTATTTGTACAGGTAGACAGAATGCAGACTTGATTGTTTACATAAAGGAGAATGTATGTAAACACACACAGCGAAAACAGAAAGAGAATAGTCATATCCATTTATCCAAGAACGCAGAGATTAGATGATTACCTTAAGGGAGTTGTGATTGCTGGAGGCTATTTTATTAGATGATTACCTTAAGGGAGTTGTGATTGCTGGAGGCTATTTTATTAGATGATTACCTTAAGGGAGTTGTGATTGCTGGAGGCTATTTTATTATTATGAGATCAAATTTGCTCTCCCAGTAACATTTTTATAATTTTTCTATTTTATCAATAGGAGAGCCATTTCTTTCAGGTCATTGGGCAAGGGAAGTTACAAACTATGTTTCTGGAAGGTTGTGACCCCCTGGAGCCACCAGTGAAATCTCTGGCGTATATCTCAAAACAAGGGCAAGATGAAGAGTACTCAGGTATAGGAAGTGAAAAACAAATATCAGCATTCAAACATCTTCTTTTCCTCCACTTTCTTCTTCTTCTTAATGTTTCACTGTTATCACCAGGACTCATATTTTTGTAACGTTATGTTTTTTCCTGACATATATTTTTAAAATCCAAGTTAATTCTAACATGTTTCATGCCTTTCTGAAGACTCTGACACTGTTTTTATTGATCAGATCAACGCATATTTTGACAATCATTTAGGTTTAGGTCATATTTACACCAATTGGGGGCATAAATGCATATTTGGTTATATGTTGTCATATTTGTCATTTTAGGTACAATAGAACTTTCATTTAGAAAAAAATTGGCTTTGTAATTTTATTGCTAAGAAACACACAAACTTGCTTGAATAAATACAATGTATCTATAATTAAAACAACATAATTCAAAATAAATATTTGGATAGAAGATTAGAGACCACTTTTAGCTTATTTACTGTATGTCAGGATAAACATTTGGCCAAAACTCTGCACTAAGTGCAGTGCACAGGAGTGACAGTACTGTCAAGAAAGTTTTTTTGAAGTGAGTCTTCAAACACGAATACTACCGCAAGCAGCTTCTCTGTTTGGAGTGGAGACAACGCAGTCAGACACTCCTTTGGTGTGAAAGTCATTGCAAACACTGAGGGAATATAAATGTTTCCAGAAATTTAGAAAATGTTAAAGTCAGAGAGATGAACCGCCTCAGAAATTACTTGTCAACAAAGATATGAAAGCAGAGTCTACAAAGACCTGAAAGCAGAGTCAACAAAGACATGAAGTTAGATCCTACAAAGACATGAAAACAGATCCTACAAAGACATGAAATCAGAGCCTACAAAGGCATGAAAGCAGAGCCAACAATGACATGAAAGCAAAGCCAACTAACAAAGACATGACAGCAGAGCCAACAAAGACATGAATGAAAAGACGACAAAGACATGAAAGCTAGGACAACAAAGACATGAAAGTAGAGCCAAATAGCAAAGACATGAAATCAGAGACAACAAAAACATGAAAGAAAAGACTACAAAGACATGAAAGCTATGACAACAAAGTCATGAAAGCAGAGCCCGATGCAAAGGATGTAGACACCTTAGGAGATAATTTAACATCATTTTCAATAGCAAAAGAGTAATTAATTTCTGTTATATTTCTGTCTATTTTTCATTTATAGGTCATGTTTGCATTTTTTTTTTGGTCATAAATGCAAGGACATTTAAATAATTTTTAGGTCATTTAACATTTTTTAGGTCATAAAAATCTTAACCTTAATTATCATAAAAGAGTTTGACCAGATTAAATTCCTTCGAAAGCCATCAAAGCAGATATTAACACCTCTACCAAGATGCTACATAATCTATTAGATAAAATTTGGGAGAGGGAAGAAATACCTAAAGACTGGAAAGAAGGTTATATGATCAAACTACCAAAGAAAGGAAGTTTACAGGAGTGCACAAATTATAGGGGAATTATGCTACTATCAGTGCCAGGAAAAATATTAAGCAGACTCATTCTGGAGAGACTAAAAGAGGCCATAGAGAAACATTTGAGAGATGAACAAGCAGGTTTTAGGAAGAACAGATCATGTGCTGATCAAATAACTACTCTACGTATAAGCTACGTAATGGCTTTATATGAAGATATCTTTTTCTTCTGTATTTTCTAATCAACTACTTCACTACATTGTTCATTCTTAAATGAATGTTAAATTGGCTTAGTTATGTTGTGTTGTCCTAAAAAACATCGACCTGCGTTATTTTGCATCTTTTGGCCCAACATATATGACATCCACACAGATTTGGTGATACCATATTGCCTTCCCTCTTCTATTCCTTCTTATTTGCTCAGATTGGGTAATCTGTTTCCAGAGGGACTGTGTGGAGGTGAATAGGAATTTTACCATTTTAATTACAGTTTCTTCTGTTCACTTTAAATGTATAATAGCTGTTGTTACTGATCCTGATGCAGTCAGCCATGATCACTTTCAGTCAGGTATTGTAGAGCATCTTGTGCCCATATGAGGATATCAACAATGTGGCAAGTGTTGGACACAGTATCTGTTTCAAGTCTGTCTTTTTCTCATGTCCATGAGAGTAGCCTTGATTAATATACCTTGTGGAATCAATGCTGCCTCAAAGTACACCTACACAAAATAGGACTCAGTGATACTGCAACATGCAAATATGGAGCATCCAAACAGAACAGACTCTAGAGCACATCCTACAGGACTGCAGCACGCTCAACACCATAAGAACACAAATATGGCCTACAGAAGCAATCCTGCATGACAAAGGATGGGGAACCAGTGAAAACCTCAAACGCACCATTTTTTGTCATCACCCATACTGTTGTAAGGGTTAGTAGGGTAGAGTTATTCTCTACCAAAGGAGGAAGACATTCCCATTCCTCTGCTGGTCTTCAGGACACCCTTAGGCAAGGTGGAGCTCCCGTTTAGCTGCTCCCCCCCACCCAATCCAAATCAGGGTTATGTGAAGCCATTGGAGCAGGTGGTGGATGGTGTTGTGTGCGCAGCCAATAAGTAGTACTGGTTATGGTTCCCACTCCGTGATGTCAGGCAGAGGATTTCAGTTCTAGAGAATTTGGCTGTGATCTCCAACTAGTATAGTCACTGCCAAGAAGGAAAGGAATAGCAAACTACCTTCTTATATTGCCAAGTAAAATTATGTCAAAATACAACTTAATATCTACAGCTAACGATGTTAATGGGGACTCCATAGCCACCTCGTTCTGTAGGGAGCATTATGTGCTACAGGTGACACCCGATCGTCATCAAGCTACTGTATGCAAGATCAAAAATAAAGAGACACAATCAATAGGAACTTGAAACATTAGATCAGCATTCCAGGTTGGCAAGTTAGAAAACATCAGCCAAGAAATGAAGAGAATGAAATTGAACATCTTGGAACTATGTGAAATGAGATGGACAGAAGCAGGATTATTACAATGCAAAGTTGAAATGTAATTTACTCTGGAGGAATCACACACGAAAGATGAGTAAGCATCATGTTAGATAGAGGAAAAAGCAAAACAAAGAAAAGATTTTAACCAGTATCAGATAGAACTCTGCTAGTAAAATTGAGAGGTAAACCAATGGATATCAACATAATTCAAGCTTATGCACCAACAAGTAACAGCGAAGAAGAAGACATTGACACCTTTTACAATGAGCTACAGATGACCATGGAACAGTGTAAATCCCAAGAAATAACTATTATATTAGGGGATTTCAATGCAAAGGTAGGAACAGCTAAAGTGCAAAATTTGACTGGAGGACATGGTCTAAGAGAAACGAATGACAGTGCGGATAGATTGGGCAAAGACACTTAAAATGATTATAGGTAACACTTGGTTCAAGCAACACCCTAGACAACTATGGCGTCCAGACAACAAAGTACACAATCAAATCGTTTTTATACTGGTACAGAGAAGATTCAGGATTGGGCTAACATTGGTTAAAACAAGGCCAGGAGCAGTTTGCAATAGTAACTATGTACCAGCCGTTGGAAAAATGAGAATAAAACTGTGGAAGACATAGAAATCCCCAAGAAATATTAAATTAGAACTAGATATGCTTAAAGTAGATATACTTTAAGAGTGCTAAGTACAGTACAAAATAGATATAATGCTATTGAGAAAATACAGAACATCGAGGAACAGTGGAAATGCTCAAAAGAAGTATTACTAGTGACTAAAAGAATCAACATAAAGAAATGGTTGACAGAAGAAATACTAGAACTAATGGTTGAAAGACGAAAATATAAGAAAGAAGAATGGTCATACAAAATATTGCACAAAGATATCCAAAACAAATGCAGGGAAGCAAAGAAAGGATGGTTAAAGCAGAAATGTGAAGAAATGGAAAACAACAGAAAGATACAAAATGTATGCACAATCAATTAAATGAATTAACAAGAAGAAAGAAGTCAAAGTTTCAGGATGTGTAAAATCAAAGGAAGATAATATAATAATTGGACAGTAGAAGACAATGGAAAGATGGACAGAATATGTCAATCAACTCTATGAAGATGAAAGACCAGAGCTAAACAAATCAAACACAAGACCACCAATAATGCAGAGTGAAGTGGAGGATGCAATTCAACACATGAAAAGAGGCAAAGCTCCAGGTCCCATCAATATAACAATCAAAGAGATAAATGCATTAGGAGAGATGGGAGTATAAGTCATAACAAAACTACTCAATGACATATATAACACTGGATACATACCTGATGATCCACTAAAATCTATCTTTGTAGCCATACCGAAGTAGTCAGGCACCACTGATTGTGAAGACCATCACACTATCAGTCTTATGAGTCATATGATGAAAATATTACTAAGAATCATCATGAGACGTGTAAGCAATCGGAATATTGAAACACGATCCAGATTAAAAACACAGCTCACAGTGTGCACAGAGCACCAAACTCAGTAGCTCCAGCAGCAAGCCAGACTTGGAATATGAGGAAACTGCAACCAGGAACACTTTACAGACAGAGCCTCAATGGTCCCTGCTGGATATCTGCCATATTGACTGGAAGTCGTCTTCTACCCCTGATACTAAAAGACAATAAATAAAGGTGGTGTTGTAAAGTGTTCTCTATATCTTCATTCTTAACATTTCTTCTTTAGGTCCTCATTCAATATCTCAGCCTGCTCTTATTACAATGCATAGTGTGATGAAAGGAGATTCCTTTGAAGCATGTGAAAAGAATATTTTTATTGGTTGTATTCGAACCAATGCACCCAATCAAAAAAAGGTAAGAGTGTATATATTTATATTTATTTTTATATTTGTAATATCATCAGTGAGATTTTTTTATTCCCGTTCGCCAGCTTTTACGTCTGCTGAAGTCCCGAGAGACTAGGAATTGAATTTTGCATGTTAATCCATTTTTCCCTTTTCCCTGGCAGCCGTGTGCACAGGGGTCCCTCGCCGCACAGGCAGATAACTCCGACTTCTGAGGTACTCATATTTTTTCCGTCCATGAGTAATTGACATTTCAAGCCGGGCCTCGCTGCTGAGACCAGAGGCGGTTGCCGCAGAGAGAGATCATAAATAAAAATCCCAACTAGCCGGGATTTGAAGCCTCAACCTCTCTGTCTTGAGGCCGGTGTCTGGCCTCAAGACCAACCAGTCCCCCAATATCAGAGATACAACTATGTTTGCAGTGCTTCCTTGAGTGAATTCTCTTTCAGTGAAAGAAGCTGGGAAAATCTGGCTGCAGATAATAGGACATGGAGAACATCATTTTTAAATGTTCAGATATGTCTGTCATCCAAAGGCCATATATATATACATCTATCTATCTATTGTCCTTTTGAGCCGAAGACATAGGGCAGAACAACAATCTCAAAAACAGAAACCTTGCATGCCAAAGTGGCACATATTGCAGAGATCACTGCTCTAAAATATATGGCACTGTTTCCATAACAATACTTTTTACAATGACAGCTTGTCAAGCCATCGATCAACCTCCTTAGTCGCCTCTTACGACATGCCTGGAAGGTCACAGTGTCACTATTCTTTACTTCCCTCATAATGAGGCCCTGGTAACACACAAGTTATATATACATACATACATATATATATATATATATATATATATATATATATATATATATATATATATATATATATATATATATATATATATATATATATATGTAATATCATCATGAAAAGTTTAATTCCAACAAGTGACAAAATATACATGGAAAACAAACCAGTAGAAAAGATCGATCACTTTATCTATCTTGGAAGTCACATTGATCGAGAAGGGGATACGAGCAAAGAAATTAGAATCAGACTGGCTAAAGCAGCAATGTCTTTCAGAAGCCTTGAAAAGTTGTGGAAATCAAAACTCATTAGCACAAACACAAAACTTAGGCTATTCAAATCAAATGTACTATCAACCCTTACGTATGCGTGTGAAAGCTGGAAAACAACAAGAGATATAGAAACAAAGTTGAACGCATTCGAAAATAAATGTCTAAGGAAAATACTTGGTATAGAATGGAACGAATTCAAAACAAACGAGGAAATTAGAGAAATCGCCAATCAACCACTAATATCTTCAGTAATAAAGAAAAGACGATGGTCATACGTTGGACATGTGATGAGAAGAGATAATAATCGAATAGCAAAGCAAGCCCTCATATGGGAAACAACAGGTAAAAGAAAAAGAGGAAGACCCAGGGAGACACTGAGAAGAACATTGATGAGAGAGGCAAGAGCAGCAGGAATCGGCTCCCTCAATGAGATAGAACTGCTTGCACAGAACAGAGACAGATGGCGAGATTTGATAAAATATCTTTAAAAGAAAACTGCTAGAACAAAAATTCATATAGGAGAAGGTGTATCTTGGTCTACGCCCTATGGGCCGGTTACGGCTCGAAAGGTCAATAGATTAGATTAGATTAGTTTTCTTTTAAAGATATTTTATCAAATCTCGCCATCTGTCTCTGTTCTGTGCAAGCAGTTCTATCTCAATTTAGTAATAATGTAGTAAAATACCCAAAGATCTACTAAAATATATCTTTGTAGCCATACCGAAGAAGTCAGGCATCTCTGATTGTGAAGACCATCACGCTATTAGTCTCATGAGCCATATGACGAAAATATTATTAAGAATTATCATGAGACGTGTAAGAAACAAAATAAAACCAGAAATAAGTGAGGAACAATGTGGATTTGTGGAAGGAAAGGGCACCAATAATGCAATATACATCTTAAGAACATTGATAGAAAGATCTATAGAGGTAAAGAAAGATCTATATATGTGCTTTATAGACTACACAAAAGCATTTGACAAAGTAAAGCATGTGGAAATAATAAATATGCTGGAGAAATTAAACATTGATAGCAAGGACCTACGAATCATAAAAAAACATGTACTGGCAACAAACAGCAGCAATACGAATTAGCAACCAAACAGGACAATTTCAACTTATAAAACAAGGATTCAGACAAGGCTGTGTTCTGTCGCCGGATTTGTTTTCACTTTACAGTGAACATATTATGAGATCAAGAGTAGACAAAAAAGGAATTGAAGTCAACGGTCACAACATAAATAATTTGCAATATGCGGATGACACAGTCTTAGTAGCAGAGACAGAGAATGAACTACAAGAAATGATAGACATAATAGTAAAAGAAAGCAACAAGAAAGGTCTCATTCTGGATAATAAGAAAACATAAATAATGGTCATATCGAAGAAAAAATCATCACCAGCTTGCAGCAAAAAAATAAACAGGAGAAATCTGAAACAAGTGCAACATCTTAAATACTTCGGCACAATAATAACATCAGATGGAAGATGCACCACAGAAATAAAAAGCAGAATAGCTCAGGCCAAAATAGCATTTCAGAAAATGAAAAATATCTTATGCAACAAATCTATGTCAATAGAAATGAGAAAGAGAGTTCACCGGTGCTATATAGAACCAATTCTGACCTATGAAAACAAATCATGGACAGTAGACAAACAAATGAAAAGACGATTAGAGGCCACAGAGATGGGATTTCTCAGAAGAACGTTGAAAGTTCCCTGGACAGCTAAAAAGACCAATGAGGAAGTCCTCAAAGAGGCCAACACAAAAAGGCAGCTCCTAAAAAACATCAGAAAGAAACATTTTTCGGGCATATCATGAGAAGAGGAAAATTGGAATACTTGGTTACAACTGGCAAAATAAAAGGAAAGAGAGATCGCGGACGACAAAGAGAGAAAATACTGGATAGCTTGGTGTCATGGCATGGAAAACAGTCAACAACAGAATTGATACGATGCACTGTTGATAGAAGATTGTGGAAGGTCATGATCGCCTACGCCAACCGGTATGGCACATGATGATGAGTAATTTAGACAAATTAAAATAGCAGTTTGCCCTGGCTTTGACAACTCATCTACTTTTTCTTGTTTTCTGTTTGCTTACAACCTACACTGTGTTATTGAGAACTAGATATCCAACATGAAAGTTAATCCCTCAGCACAGATACAATGATCAAAACAAATTAAAAGATGATCTCAGTTAATTCAAAAACACAAATCAACTACCAGTTTCAGAAACTATAATTAGAAGCAGATGGGATGGATAGAACATATATCTCAAAAGTCAACTATAAGCTTTACCAGAGAAGCTTTCTAAACTGGATCCCACCAGGACAGAGGAAAATGTGAGGATCTATAAAACACATGAAGACAAAACCTTGTTGAGGTAGAAATCACAAAGTCAGTTACACATGGAGAAGATTAGAAGAGACATCAGGGGACAGAGCAGACTGGAGAGTTCTTGTCTGTAGCCAAAATCCCAAATAGGGTTAAAGCAAAACAAAAAGAAAAGACTAGAATATGTTCATTTGTCATTTTTATTCACCACTTCTGTCCAACAAGGAAAAACTCTAGTGGCAAAACAGGCACTCTGCAAAACAGTCTTCATCCCAACATTGTTCTACCAATGTCAGACCTGGACTCTAGGTTCAAGAACAATAAGAAAAATAACCACTACTGAAATTAAATGTGTTAGACGAATGGCAGGAAATAGCCTGAAAGATAAAGTCATAAATTAAGAACTGAGAATAAAGTTATAGGTAATTTCTGTCACTGAATACATAAAGAACCAACAGACAAAATGGTTTGGCCACGTGATAAGACGAAAAGATCAAAACACAACAAAACTTTGTGAGAACACCAATGTTGAAGGTTCGACCATGAACAAGATTGATTGGTGGAGTTTTAGAAACACTAAGAAACATAACATCTGAAGCCAACAGAAAAGCAAAAGACCACAAACTATATCTCCCCTTGACACTGAACAGCAAATGAAGGAAAGAAGAAGAATGTACTATGCTTCAGACATCTTAATACTTAAACAATGCAAGATTTCCAAGATTATAACAAAAATGCCACTTTTTGATGAAAGTAAACAGCTGTGCCTGTAGCGCCAAGACAGTCGTGATTTCTGTCTTTGTCAATAGCGATGAGCTCTACAGCCAGAGTATCAGGAAGGTGAAGAAGTGATGAAAAAAGTGCATCGTCTTGAGGGATGAACTCATAGAGAAAGACTACCATGTGTACACCAATATTCAAGTGCAAAACTTTTTGATCGACTTTCATAGATACTAGTGGGCAGTAAGAAAATGTAACCCCATCTCTTTACACAAGTGGGTGATAACTATAAATAAGTTGATGAGCAGTAATCTAATTTCTGTTTCACCTTCAGCCTACTTCTCTATGACTAAACAAACATATATTATTTTATTCTTGCGTATATTGAATTACAGGTATTTTTGCATCTGTGTCCGCCGAACATATGGGCCGGGTTTTCTTTCGTCAATTTTGTCAAATTACAGAATGTACATGTTAACGCAGCAGACAATATTAACAAAGCGTGGAATATAATGATAAAAATGACTGGAATATGCTTACTGTTCTAAAATTCAATTATAAGCTTGACAGTGCTGCAGTAAATGGAATTAATCCAGTTGTCTGGTGTCATATCATTGGCATTCCTGTGAGAAATGAAGAATAAAGACAGCATGCCCTTGTGTTGTCACTACATGATGGACAGGTCGGTCATTTCATCAATTTTTTTCAATTTTTTTATGACTATGGCACATTTTTGGGTGATGTAGTCAGTATCATGCCAAGCCGTCTTTGCTTCCCAGAAAAATCTCTGGTACCCATTTTTACAGGCTGGGTGAAGCCCTGTCTGTCTGAATAAAAATGTGCCTCTTCTGGGGGTCAAATCTAGACCCCTAGCCTTCTAATCAGGATGCAAGCACGTTTGCCGCTAAGTGTGTTGAAATTCAAAATGAATTGACCTGTCAGATTAAGCAACACAGTAAACATTTTACCAATCAACATCTTTCTATCTATTGACCTTTCAAGCCATAGTCGGCCCATAGGGCGTAGACCAAGATACTCCTTCTCTTATCTAAATTTTTGTTCTAGCAGTTTTAAATTCTTTTAAAGATATTTTATCAAATCTCGCCATTTGTCTCTGTTCTGTGCAAGCAGCTCTATCTCATTGAGGGAGCTGATTCCTGCTGCTCTTGCCTCTCTCATCAATGTTCTTCTCAGTGTCTCTCTGGGTCTTCCTCTTACCTGTTGTTTCCCACATGAGGGCTTGCTTTGTTATTCGGTTATTATCGCTTACCATAACATGTCCAACATATGACCATCATCTTTTCTTGATTACTGAAGATATTAATGTTTGATTGGCATACAATCGACATACAGAAATAATAAAAACCGACTGATAGGGATGATAACGTTAATGCCTACATTTTTATAATCATTGACACATAGTATCTGAGCAATGTGGTGAAAACTCCTCCATGTCGTCTTTCTTGTCCAGAGAAAGATACCCATTTATGACTACCTATCTGCTGTCCTTCGAACCAAAGATGTCACACAGGGCAAGAAACTCTAGACTATGTTTGATGATACTTGTTATCAAGTGTCAGACCTTGCATAGTATCCACATTGTATCTTGCCACACATCCCTGTTGTGGTTGAACCACTTGGTCTTGGCAAAGGAGATAATGCCTTTTGTTGTTACCTCTCGCCTCAATGTTCTTTTTAGTGTTTCTCTAGCTTGGCCTCTTTTTCCTCTTCCCTCTAGTTCCCCCTTTGAGATTTTCATGTCTCTTATCACAATACCAACATATATCCACTTTCTCTTTATTATAGATGTTTTTTGATGCTTTGTCATTTCTATTATTCCCACACTAGTCTTGATTGAATTCGTTCCACTGTGTACACAGTATTTTCTTGAGGATTTTGCCGAGATTTCTGTTTCAATAACAATAGATGTTTTACGGTTATATGAAACTAGAAACTAGTTGTTTGTGCCAAAGGAGTTATATTCACGATGCTATAACTGAGTTGTTATTGTGTACCATGTCATTTGACATTTATGATAATTCCCCAATCCGTGTGGCCTCCAGGACCCCCTGGTGATAGGAGACAAGAACAGAGCCACTGTTACCTGCCACGCATGTCGTAAGAATCAGTTATGGAGGTTTAGGCTTGTCACCTGTGCAGTCGAGTAGGACGGGCATGGAGCAACTTTGTCAATGGAATTTACTGATGCATTGTGGGAAATGCTGTGACAAGTGGTGGAGCAGATATGGGGAATTCTTGACTGCAATGAAACTGGTTCCATGAACAGAAGAGATAATTCCCTTATGCAATCATATGTTATATTATTTGTTTAAAATAAGAAATACCAGTAATGAAATCAGAGAGAGAGAGAGGAAGGAGTGTTAAGTTTTGTTTTTACATTAATGCTGTTAAGAACAATTTCATAAATTGTTATAGAATGACAGGCAGGGGAAAAAGTGCCAAGTGGATAAACCTACAGTTAAAAGATGGCTTAGCATATTGCTTACCATATTTCTTGAAAAGAATGTGCTATTGGTTAAAAAAATATGTGCAATAACACCATAAACCCTATTTGTCACTCTCTCGAGGCTTGATGAGAGTCTTTGTTACACTCAAGTCTTGATGAGGCTCTATCTCTTTCTTGCCAGTGAGTTGTTCACAGTTAAGTCACTGGGTTTTCTTTGAGAAGTGAATTTAAAATCACAGCAAGCATGTAGCGTGGTGACTGCCACATTCAGATTTTTATTTCCCAGCAGACAACAGTAGTTGCCATAGTGTTGTAACAATAAACACTGATAAGTAAAGCAAATATGGTTCCGTTTCTGCCCACAGAAGTAACGTTTTAGATTTTTAAATAGTTCCTATGGCCCACCTAGTCACTAGAGTTCACGCTCTTAAAAGGTCCAGGAATGTTGCCATTGTAACAGAGTTCGTACTGAAGGCGACACCAATCAGGAGTTTCTGATCAACTACCGGAGGAGCAACAGAGCACCTAGTGGCAATGCTTTAATTCACCTGACGACTAAAGGAATACACCTCAGCCTTAAAAGGACGTTGAGTGGGCGTATATGCGCTGTTTTGGGGTTTGCAGTTGAACCGTGATATTTGTGTCTTTCGACCAAATACATTCGACTTCAGCATGGTATTTTTGAGTACCAGGTTGCTTTCCCTCTCGATCCCTACAAATTTGGCCAGACTAGACTAGTTATTCTGTTACTAGATGCACTGAGAAGATGTGGAGTAGGGTCTGGATGGTTCTGGTTCACTGATCCTGGTCCAAACCATCAGCTATGATTTGTTGGCAACTTCAACTCTGGTACTGTCAGGTGCCTTGGCCTCTATCTAAAGGCAAAGTTACCGATGCTATGTCGCCGAAGCATTCTTATGTCTTTAGAAGTAAGCACATAAATGAAAAAAAAATCAGATATGGTAAAGCTGTAGGGAACATCATAAAATGGTATTAAGCAGTTAAACCTATAGAGAGACAAGTAGTAGTAGTAGCCTCCATCAGTCATAGTTGACTATGGATTTTTCAGCGCCCCTAGAAATGTTATCTTTTCTTTTCTTTTCTTTCGCCGTGTATTCTCTTTCTCTATGAATCTGTCTGCTTCTTGTTTGAGGTGAACCTTTAGAGTGTGTTTCCAGAGAATACGGTCTGCAGCTTTGTCTTCCCATGCTGCAGGGTTTATGTTCAGAGTCTCCATGACGCATTTACACACATCTACAAATCGAAGTTTTTGGCGCCCCCTAGTTCGGGAGGCCTGTGCAAGTCATGACCTTCACGTTTGTCACTTTATCCTTCCAGGTGGTACCAAGAATATGGCAAGACAAAGTACTTATATACCATTATCATCTTCTTACTTATAAAGAAAGCCATGGACAGACCTGAGGCTGTTGTTAGGATCATTACCACTGCACACTGAACTTCTTCTTCTTCTTCTTTCCTTCCACATCTGCCTTTCAGCGTTGAGGGGAGATATAATTTGCGGTCTTTTGCTCTTCTGTTCACCTCTGCTGCTGTTATGTTTCCTAGTGCTTCTAATATTCCATCGACCCATCATTTTCGTGGTTGACCCTTGGGTCTGGTGTTCTCACAACATTTGTTGAAGGCTTGTTGTGTTGTGTTTTGTTCTTTCAGCCTTGTCACATGGGCAAACCATTTTATCTGTTGTTTCCTTATATGTTCTATGGCGGGGGCTATTCCTAGCTTTTTTCTCAGTTCTTCATTTCTGATCTTATTTCTCAGACTGTTTCCTGTCATTCGTCTAACACATTTCATCTCTGTAGAGGTTATTTTTCTTATTGTTCTTGCATCTAGGGTCCAGGTCTGGCATTGGTAGCACAATGTTGGGATGAAGATTGTATTGTATAGTGCTCGTTTCGCCTCCAGAGTTATTTCCTTGTTGGACAAACTTTGTTGCATCTTGATTCTATCTCTGCTGTTTGAGAATTATCGTTTGTCATTAGACTTCGTAGGTATTTGAATTCCTCTACTTGTTTTAGTTGTCTGCCTTCTATAGTTATGGTGATGTTCTGTTTATTTTTGGCGACATTCATGACTTCTGTTTTGTTGATGTTGATTTTCATGTTGTATTTTGTGCCTGAGATGTTGAGTTTGTTTAAGTGTTCTTGTAGGTCTTTTGTTGTTTCATGTATTAGTGCCTGATCGTCTGCAAATAAAAGCTCGTTGATCTCCTGTCTCTACGAACTGATTTTTAAAAAAAGTAAAGTGCCCCCGTCATGCCAAGTGCATATAGGGAATATGGTGTTAGTGACTATAAATTTTACAGACCTTCGGCACATGATTTTTGGGGTAATGTGGTCGGTATTACGCCTGTGCCGCTTTACTTTCCCAGAAAAAAATCCGGTACCCATTAAAGCCGGGTGAACCGGAAGCTGTCGATTGGGATTGAACCCTACCTCTTGTCCTTTGTAGTCCAGTTTATTAACCACTGAGCTATCGTGGCTCCCGAACAAACTCATAGGTGCTTCAATATCCCCCTCGAGAAAATCCAAGGAGAACTCTGACCCACATGCACAAACTCCATAGCACAGTCTGGGATCTGCGGTGTGAACAGGCTTTTAATGACCATTTTGCCAGAAGCCATATTTATGGTGTACTGTTTTCAATTTAAACTCCCAAGGGTTCTTTAACATGCCAAAGTGCACACAAAAACTCCTGTTTATTGCTATTTTTTTTAGATTTCTAGATTCCGGATCTCACTTCCCAAGAGATCAGGGGATGATAACATCACGAAGAAACCACAAATTAATTTTTCTTACTTCTGAAAAATCACCACCGCCTGTGGTTCGCTTTTAACCTGGTTCCTTCCTGCCCTGAGGTCAACATCGTAACTCTAGTCTAGACTAGACTACCCAGCTCTCCACCCCGCTCCCCCCTTCCCCCACCCCCAGAGTGGAGTAGATACTGTACAAGATTATTTTATTTTATTACAGAGTGGAGATTTTACGATAGATGGATTGCAGGGATTACTACAGAAAGGTTTTACTGTACAACCACAAAAGGTGGGTAAACACAAAATTGAATGTGTGACATATCTGTTGTGCAAGGTGGCTAATGCATTTATGCTGTTTGAGTTATATTTTCTATTTTGTTTGTTGGTGTGAATGTTTATGAGAAGTTATTAAATTATTGTGTCTGTGTTGTTTTGAATTTTGATGACATGCACACCGTGAATTATTTTTTATATGTATATATAAAACACAATATATGTTTAGGTTATCTATAATATTTAAACTTAAATAACATTTCTAGTGGGCACTGCAAAATCTGGTTAAATGTGACTGATGGGGGCTATTATTAATATTGAAACTAATCTATCATATTTTAAACTAATCTGGCCTGGCAAAGATCATTCTGCAAGATGAAAGGACCGAAAGGAGAGGTAGACTGAGAAAGGGATGGGTTGATAATATCAAAGAATTTACAGGCCTCAAAATTCAGAGTCCTAAAAAATGATTGAAGGTACAGAGAAATGGAGAAGGTTGACGAAGTCTGTCAGTGGTGACACAATGATTGCCAGGAGAAGGTTGACAAAGTCTGTCAGTGGTGACCCAACAACTGCAAGGAGAAGGTTGACGAAGTCTGTCAGTGGTGACCCAATGACTGCCAGGGTTATGGGATGAAGAAGAAACTAGTTTAAGGTCATCTTTATGTCTTATTTTCACATACGATATGGGGACTTAAGGGCTTTGATTTTATTGGTTGAATTTCAAGTGCCAATCAAATTACAATTTCCACATTAAGACATAAATTAAGGGGGCTGGGTAGTCTAGAGGTATGACCTCAGGACAGGAACCTGTGTTCAAAGACCATCAGGAGTAGTGATTTATCAAAGATAAGAAAAATTAATCCATGGTTTCTTTGTAACATTACACTCTCCCCCAGATCTCTTGCTTAGTGTGTGAAAATAGTAGGCCATAAATATGGTCACTGTCTGGGCAGGATTAGCAGAAACCCACCGACACTGTGGATCCTAGGCTGTGTTATGAAGTTTGTGCGCATGAGCCAGGATCCTCCTCAGATTTTCTCAAGGAGGACATCCGAGCACCTATGGGTTTGTCCAGTGTGCAGTGATGATGACACTAGTAAAAAACATAAATGAAAGAATGGAGAATGCATTTTCGTGTGATATTTGAAAAATGTGGAACTTTTAATTCAGCATTCGAAATGAACTAAGCTAAAGACATGGCATATAACAAAGAGGAAAGAATTAATCATCGTAGGAAAATGGCTGAAATAAAATACACAAAGTAAAGGTTCCCTCCATGCCTTTGATAAGCATATGGGGAATATGAGCGACCTTATTTTTCTATGACCATGGCACAATTTAGGTGATGTGGTTGGTATCACGCCAGACCACCTTTCTATCTATTGTCCTTTCGAGCCGAAGACGGCACATAGGGCAGAACCACAATCTTAAAAATAGAAACCTTGCGTGCCAAAATGGCACATATTGCAGAGATTACTGCTTCCAAAATCCATGGCTCTGTTTCCATAACAATACTTTTTACAATGACAGCTTGTCAAGCCATCGATCAACCTCCTTAGACGCCTCTTACGACATGCCTGGAAGGTCACAGTGTCATTATTCTTTACTCCCTCGTAATGAGGCCCCGGTAACACACGGTCCATACACCTTTATTTCCTCATAATGAGGCCCAGGTAACACACGGTCCAGACACCTTTACTTCCTCATAATGAGGACCAGGTAACACACGGTCCAGACACCTTTACTCCCTCATAATGAGGCCCAGGTAACACACGGTCCAGACACCTTTACTTCCTCATAATGAGGCCCAGGTAACACACGGTCCAGACACCTTTACTTCCTCATAATGAGGCCCCGGTAACACACGGTCCAGACACCTTTACTCCCTCATAATGAGGCCCTGGTAACACACGGTCCAGACACCTTTACTTCCTCATAATGAGGCCCAGGTAACACACAGTCCAGACACCTTTACTTCCTCATAATGAGGCCCAGGTAACACACGGTCCAGACACCTTTACTTCCTCATAATGAGGCCCTGGTAACACACGGTCCAGACACCTTTACTTCCTCATAATGAGGCCCAGGTAACACACGGTCCAGACACCTTTACTTCCTGTTGAAATCTCTAGTACCCAATTTTAGAGGTTGGGTGAACCCCCAGAGCCTTAATGGTAAGGGAAAAAAACCTGCTACTTCTTGGAATCGAACCTGGACCTTCTGATCAGGAAGCAAGCTCACTAACCACTCACCCGTATATAAATGCTAATAAAATGATAAATGCTGAACATATTTTCATAAATATAGCGCTGAAGTTTCATTGAGGGCCTCACCAAGTGTTTTTCCATTCCTGTCCACACATTTTAAGATGTGCATGAAACCTCTACATTTCCTCATCAGTTATGTTGTATTGTAAACCAATGGCATGCTGTTGTAATAATTTTAGGGCTCAGTTGAAGCAGATTCCAAAACAGTCATTTTGATCACATGGTTGCCAGCTCCAAACTATGATGTAAGTATTTGTATTAATTATACATCTAGTTGTCATTTTGATCACATGGTTGCCAGCTCCAAACTATGACGTAAGTATTTGTATTAATTATACATCTAGTTGTCATTTTGATTACCTTATATTGAAGTGTTTTGTGTTGTCATTATTGTTTTATTTATATTTCTATCTATCTATCTATCTATCTATCTATCTATCTATCTATCTATCTATCTATCTATCTATCTATCTATCTATCTATCTATCTATCTATCTATCTATCTATCTATCTATCTATCTATCTATCTATCTATCTATCTATCTATCTATCTATCTATTGTCCTTTCGAGCCTAAGACGGCACATAGGGCAGAACCACAATCTCAAAAACAGAAACCTTGCATGCCAAAATGGCACATATTGCAGAGATCACTGCTTCTAAAATCTATGGCTTATTTATATTACCTTGCAACAATTTATATGAAAGCCAGGGTATAGTGGTGGTTAGTGGACAGGTTTGTTGAGGACAAGAGATTGTGTTTCATTTGGATCGATTGTCCTCATATTGCACTCAGCCTTAAATGTGTACCCGATAATTAAAAAAAATTTGTCCTTGAATAGAACAACAATGACATTGTGATGCCTTTTTTGTTGCCCTAAAATGTATGGATGATCAAATTATGGGCACTAACACTATATTTTCTGTACACCACATTAAAAGTAGCGCACCCCCCTCCCCCCAATCACACTATATTTCCCTTAACATATACTTCAGTTAATTGCTTGTGTTGTGCTAACTCTGTTTTCAATAAATTATTGATCAGCCATGGTGTTGTTTGTTTTCTCTAATGTGCTTCAAAAATGAAACATTTGTCTGTTTTATTGTGTTTATGCCTATTAAATTTTTACTACTCCATCAGTATGTAATGTGTTGTTGCCCTTGCTAATTTTATTTTATTTTATTTGGCAATTAAACAGTTTAAATACCTAGGAAGTCTAGTGACAAAAGACAATTCACAAACAGCAGAAATAGACTCAAGATGCATCAAAGCTTGTCAAATCGTTGGACATCTATCACCAGTATTGTCCAACAAGGATATAACTCTAGAGGCAAAACAGGCACTCTACAATACAATCTTCATCCCAATGTTGTGCTAGCAATGCCAGTTCTGACTCTAGATGCAAGAACAATAGGAAAATAATCTCTGAGATGAAATGTGTTAGACGAATGACAGGAAACAGCTTGAGAAATAAAATCAGAAATGAAGAACTGACAAAAAGAGCTAGGAATAATTTCTCTCCTCCTCCTCCTTCCTCCCCCCCCCTTTTCTCTAGAATATACAAAGATACAACAGATAAAATGATTTGGCCACATTGTTGTAAAACTTGAGAGAAAAAAACATTTCAAATTTTCATTTTGCATGATTTTTTTTATTTTTTTGGGATCCACTTGCAGCCAAGTAGCATTGTGGAGGAGACATTGAACTTGACCTTGAAAGGTGACATCACGGAGCAGATTCCCATTGTGATCCGAGCCATGATCATGTCACAGTAACTCTCTACAAGATGGAGGATCACACAAGTGATTTATAAACAATTGATTCAAATTTTAGTAACTATGATCAGAATGTTTAAAACTGTTGAGTTTTGTCTTCAGCATATTTTTGTTACATATATTATCACCTTTCAACGTAAGGTGTTTGGTTTTTACTGACTTTATTCATGCCAGTGCACTTGATGTCTTTTCTTGTCTTTGTTCTTGCCACCGCATATAGGTTCAAGTAAAGTAAGGGTTAAGGAAGATGCTATACATTAAATGAAATAAATTCAAGACCACTGCTGCGATAAGTGAAATTGTCATGCAACTATTTATCTCATCTACTATAAAAAAAAAAAGAGCTGCGAAAGCTCAGCAGTTAGTGAACTGGACTATAAAGGACAAGAGGTAGGGTTTGATCCCAACCGACAGCTTCCGGTTCACCCAGCCTTTAATGGGTACCGGATTTTTTTCTGGGAAAGTAAAGCGGCACAGGTGTAATACTGACCACATTACCCCACAAATCATGTGCTGAAGGTCTGTAAAATTTATGGTCACTAACACCATGTTTCCCTATACGCCACTTGGCGTGACGGGGGTACTTTACTTTTTTTTTTTACTATAAGAAAAAAAGAAGATGGGCATGTATTTAGAAGAAATGACCAGAGAATGGCTAAACAGGCTCTCTAATGGGGAAATATCAGGTCAGAGGACAACCTCAAGAAACACTGAAAAGAACTCTAAAAAAGAGACAAGATTGGCCAGCAATAAGCTCATTCTATAATCGAACAGCTCACCAATAATAGAGACAATTTACAGGAGACTCTAGGAGCCCTATGTTAAGATGGCTATGCTAGATTTGTAGTGTTGCCCAGATTGCTGTAAACCTGGTTTTAAAAAAAACATTTTCTTTATTGCTACTAACATCCTGAAAACTATGCGCCACTGTATGTGATTTGGTTCTTTTTCTCATCTTTTCATGAGTTTGATAGATATCAGTGGCTCAGTGTTGGTTGCTAGTTGGTTTGTCGTTGATTAATAGCTGACCTAGACCTTTCACATCCCTGTGGTGGTTCTAGAATTTACAAATTAGATGATCTATGTACGTGGTGTGTGTATTACTCTTGTGTAGATGGGTGGAAAAGCACTGAGCACATGAAGTGCTGAAATGGCAAACACACAGATCATTGTTTAAATGAATAGATACTTCTTTCTTGAACCTTCTATGAGCTACGTGGTACTGTAAATATCATTCTTCATCGATTTATATGCTTGCTTTCACCCAATGACTAAAGGAATACACCTTTTCGTCAACCACCCTTTAAAGAACGTCAGATGGCTTACATGCATCATGCTATGGTTTATTTGCACCTTTCTGCCCAACACATCCAACTTCAGCACATTGTTTTTAGTATAGGATTGCCTTCCTCCTTCAATCCCTGCTCACTTGGCCAGACTACACAACTTCACTGTTTCTGGAGGCACTGCAAAGAGGTGCAGTAGAGTTTGGATGTTTCTGGATCACCAATCCTGGCACAAGCCATCAAATGTATGTCACTGACAGCTTCTAGTTCTGTTGTGAGACACGTCACCTTCCATTGATTTCTATGATAATGTGTTATCTTCAGCTCTGTTGTTGAGAAATGTCACCTTCCATTGATTTCTATGATAATGTGTTATCTTCAGTTCTGTTGTTGAGAAATGTCACCTTCCATTGATTTCTATGATAATGTGTTATCTTCAGCTCTGTTGTTGAGACATAGGTAGTTCTGTCTCTTTTTATTCCTCAGGTTTTGTTTGGCGTCCAAACTCATCGTAAGTGAGTTACCAGTCAAGAGCATGTCTAGCTATATTGTTAGGTTATTTTCTGAGGGTATGTCCTCTGCATCTTTATCCTTTAATCTTGAACTCCACTTCTCTATGACCTTCTCTTCCACAATTTTGTATTTATTGTTATTACCCTGGTTGATTCATACACAACCAACTATATAGATGGTCTGCTGGCAGAAAATAAAATTAAAAAACACACCAACAAGCATGACTTTTTCAGTTTTGTGAGCAGAGGTGGTTGTGGGTGGAGTGAATCAGCCGAATAGCTCACATAACTAAAACGTCACGCTAGTTGGTGCGTTTTCTCATTTTACTTTCTTTATTCCGTTGTCCATTTGTGTTATTGTTTTCTGAGGAAGGCAGCATGTAGGCAAAAATTTTATTATTTTGCTTCGTTCCTTTTTTTTAAAGCTGTCACTACACCTTGTAGGAGCGTACAACACAGAACTAGAGTCATGAGTCTCCACACACTGAGAGACATACTGTGGAGGAGATCAGAGTACTTATTGATGTGTCTGATGTGCAATGAGGATGATCCATCAACTAAACTAAACTTTTGTTTTTACTTGAAAACTATTATTCTTCATTAGCCTCTAATAAAAGAGTTAAATAAACGTAGATGAGTTGCATTGTGGTATACAGCAAGCAGTGATGTGCTTTTCGACCCAACACAACAGACTTCTTCACTGCATTTTAGTACCAGGTTTGCCATCCCTCTCAATCCCATCATATTCAACAAAACTAGTTAGCCTATTCCATGCCCACATATGGAAGTATGATCTTAATCCGCCATTGCTCACGGACCATGGCGCAAATAGTCTATGAGCCACCAATTGCTTTCAGCTCATTTTGACTTCTTTTGGCCAGAAACATGGTACATAAGGTTTGCAACAGATACATGATACATAAGGTTTGCAACAGATACATAATACATAAGGTTTGCAACAGATACATAATACATAAGGTTTGCAACAGATACATGATACATAAAGTTTGCAACAGCTACATAATATATAAAGTTTGCAACAGATACATGAAGTTTGCAACAGATACATGATACATAAAGTTTGCAACAGATACATGATACATAAGGTTTGCAACAGATACATGGTACATAAAGTTTGCAACAGATACATGATACATAAAGTTTGCAACAGATACATGAAGTTTGCAACAGATACATGATACATAAGGTTTGCAACAGATACATGATACATAAGGTTTGCAACAGATACATGATACATAAGGTTTGCAACAGATACATGATACATAAGGTTTGCAACAGATACATGATACATAAGGTTTGCAACAGATACATGATACATAAGGTTTGCAACAGATACATGGTATATAAAGTTTGCAACAGATACATGATACATAAAGTTTGCAACAGATACATGATACATAAAGTTTGCAACAGATACATGATACATAAAGTTTGCAACAGATACATGAAGTTTGCAACAGATACATGATACATAAGGTTTGCAACAGATACATGATACATAAAGTTTGCAACAGATACATGATACATAAAGTTTGCAACAGATACATGAAGTTTGCAACAGATACATGATACATAAGGTTTGCAACAGATACATGATACATAAGGTTTGCAACAGATACATGGTACATAAAGTTTGCAACAGATACATGATACATAAGGTTTGCAACAGATACATGATACATAAAGTTTGCAACAGATACATGATACATAAAGTTTGCAACAGCTACATGATACATAAAGTTTGCAACAGATACATGGTACATAAAGTTTTCAACAGCTACATGATACATAAAGTTTGCAACAGATACATGATACATAAAGTTTGCAACAGATACACAGTACATAAAGTTTGCAACAGATACATGGTACATAAAGTTTGCAACAGATACATGATACATAAGGTTTGCAACAGATACATTTGTGAGTAAAGATCTGCCTTTTGCGTTTTTTACTTTTAGATCATCATCATGTGCCATACCGGTTAGTGTAGGCGATCATGTCCTTCCACAAACTATTTTTTACAAACTGAAATAAACAAAAGAATAGGAATGGCTAAAAGTCATTTTAATGTCATGAAAAATATACTAACATGAAAACAAATAACACCAGGGCAAAAACTAAGAATAGCAAAATGTTATATCTTCTCAATATTCCTGTATGGTGCAGTTTTCCTACATGTAGATTAGACAAAAAACCAGAACTGAAAATTGAAGCCTTTGAAATGTGGATTTATAGAAGAATGGGAAGATGGTTATGGTTAGTCAAAGGCCCGGTCACTGCAAACGAATTAAAATCTATAATTGCTCAATCGCTCGTGCCAGTGAAATCAACCGAATTAAAACTCATCTCATTGAAGGATCCAAACAAAGAAAGGCAGCTGCAGCCCCTATCAAAGCAGCTACAGCACACGCCAAAAGACAAGGCCAAGCACTACCGAGAGTGAACGCAGCTGAACAGTCCTTCATTATAGAATATCATCATTCATTGTAAGCAATCAGAATAGCGAAACACAATCCGGATGAAAAACACAGCTCGCGTGTGCATAGAGCACAAACCTCAGTAGCTCCGGCAGCAAGCTGGACTTGGAATACGAGGAAACTGCAACCAGGAACACTTTACAGACTGAACCTCAATGGTTCCTGCTGCCTATCCGCCATATTGACCGGAAGTTCAGAATATGAAGAATTGGATGGAAAGAAAAGAAAACAAATGATGAAGTCTTAAAACAACTAAAAATGAAAAGAGAACTACTAAATACAATTCAAACAAGAAAAATGAGATTTTTGGGCCATGTTAAAAGACACAGCAGCCTACTAAAAGTAATCTTGGATGGGAAAATACAAGGTAAAAGAGGCAGACCAAGACTAACATGAAAGTAACATCAAAAGATGGACAAGTCAGCCTATGACAACCTGCACCATGAAAGCAAGAGGCAGCATGGAATGGTGCTCCATGGTAGATATAAGTAACATATAAAATGATGAAAACATACACAGATTTTTTATGAACTGTTTCTATGGAAAGAAAAAATGTGTTTCATTTATTTATTTCTAAATCATCAAATACACATAATGTTTACATATTCAAATTTCTCATTCATTTATCTCCAATAAATGCATATAAATTAAGCTTGTAGGTGTGATAGGTCCAGAGTTATGTCTCTCTAAAGAATACATGCTATATGCCAGATTTTTGGTCCAGTACCGGGCGGTGCTTTTTTTTTTTTTAATGAAGTCTGGTAGTGAAGGGGTTAAATGACATTTGTATTAATGAATGCAGTTTGTTCCATGTCAAATTGTGTGATTGTCTACATGGTGTTTCTTCATGCTTCTGGAATGTTGATACTAATCATATCCAAACAAGATATTGAAATTTGATTATGGCTACGTTTTTTTTTTTTGTCACGTATGTATTTGCACATACATGGACTGTGCAGATTTCATGTGGCTGTATAAATTCCTGGTTTTGTTTTTATTTTTATTTTGCACGTTTCTTTGCTTCAACCTGGCTTTCCAGCAAAAATAAACTATTTCTATCATATATGCAACAGTGAGTTGTCTTCTTTTCACCTTGATATTGTACTTCACCTGGAGCATATTGTAAATTTCGCCCATGCACCGCCTGGGCCTGAAAAGGGAGTATAGAACTGTAGAGCTGTTCCCTACCAGGCTATTCAAAAGAGGCGACTAAGGAGGGTTGGGCATTACCTTGAACCCCGGCAAGAGACATCTAATCATTTACAAAGGTTGCCAATTCCCATGGACATTACTAGAATAAACACAGATTGTTTATATATCACTCCTTGCACCACTTGTAGATCTTTGTCGCTGTTTAGAAGCTTGCATACACACGTAAACAGGACAAATCTGAAACAAGTGCAACGTGTCAAATACTTGGGCACAATAAGATGCACCACAGAAATAAAAAGCAGAATAGCTCAGGCCAAAATGGCATTTCAGAAAATGAAAAATATCTTATGCAAAAAATCTATGTCAATAGAAGTGAGAAAGAGAGTTCATCGGTATTATATAGAACCAATTCTGACCTATGGAAGCGAATCATGGACAGTAGACAAACAAATGAAAAGACGATTAGAGGCCACAGAGATGGGATTTCTCAGAGGAATGTTGAAAGTTCCCCGGACAGCTAAAAAGACCAATGAGGAAATTCTCAAAGAGGCCAACACTAAATGGGAGCTCCTAAACAACTACCATTTATCTAAAATTATCATTTCTTATAGTTCTCTCTCTCTCTCTCTCTCTCTCTCTCTTTCTCTCTCTGCTATTAAGACTGTGTCATCCGCATATCGCAAATTATTTATGTTGTGACCGTTGACTTCAATTCCTGTTTTGTCTACTATTGATCTCATAATATATTCGCTGTAAAGTGAAAACAAATCCGACGACAGAACACAGCCTTGTCTGACTCCTTTTTTTCTATATTGGAACTGTCCTGCTTGGTTTCTAATTCGTATAGCTGCTGTTTGTTGCCAGTACATGTTTTTTATGATTTGCAGATCCTTGCCATCAATGTTTAATTTCTACAGCACATTAATTATTTCCACATGCTTTACTTTGTCAAATGCTTTTGTGTAGTCTATAAAGCACATATATAGATCTTTCTTTACCTGTATAGATCTTTCTATCAATGTTCTTAAGATGTATATTGTATTATTGGTGCCCTTTCCTTCCATAAAACCACTTTGTTCCTCACTTATTTCTGGTTTTACGTTTCTTACACGTCTTGTGATGATTCTTAGTAATATTTTCATCATATAGCTTCTGAAACTAATAGTGCAATGGCCTTCGCAACCAGTGGCACCTGACTTCTTTGCTACCCCTACAAAGATAGATTTTAGTAAATCTTCGGGTATGTGTTCAGTGTTATATATGTCATTGAGTAGTTTTGTTATGACTTAGTAACCTAACCATGTTCTATCTCTGTCTTAGTAACCTAACCATTAGTACCTTGTTTTGGCTTTTCCCCGCTTCCGGAATTAGCCAATATACAGTTTTCGAAAAAAAAATTGTGTAGAGTAATTTTAAGAAGAAACAGAATGGGGCATTTCACAAAAATCAATGTTTTTTTCCCGTATTAAATGAGAGTACGTGAATATTTAAAAAAAAACACATAACAAACGCATTAAATGTGGAAAAAAGTATCTCATTGGAAGGTATGAATCATGCCTAAAACTTGATACACATACAATTGATGGTTCATACATACAACTGGTAATTATAAATCTTAGTGCCTCCCTATCTCAGACTCGCTTGAGTATTTCATCTCCTGTCTTGTTTCTCAGTGCGATAACACTTGGCCCCATGGGATTCATGGTAGCTTATGATATCCAGATGCAGGATGCCAAGCAACATCTGGAAACCTTATGTTCATGGAGAGAATGTGCTTCTAAGGTGGAACATGCACAAGTCTACACAGTTTGTGTCAGGAACAAGAACATTACCAAAAAAAGTGTAAACCAAACTGAAGTAGATAAATGGTGTGGGCCTATCTTGTTCCATGGCTCGGGCCAGCTGGCAGCTTACCCGATCCTCACCCTCCATCATTTAAAGCCAAGTTTAAAATGGTATGCTTGTCAGTTAGAGAGGACCTTAACTGCTACATTAAAACAGTTTTCCCTTTCTGGCCAAACCACAGGCCTCTCTGGCATCTTGGTGGGTGACGGGGAAATAGCAGCAATTGGTCTACATCCAACCAGCACACATGGAGTTGTTGCAACGTCAGCCTGGACTGGGTCAAGCCCAGTCGCATTCTATGGCCAGAACAATGATGCGATGACCAGGCAAAATTGAAAAAAATGGTATGGTAAAGCTTTACGTGATTAGTAGACGACACAAAATGACCAGTCTGTCAAAGGAACTGAGGCAGGATGGGGAGTACAAGGATGAATTTCAACCTTTCCTTTTGTGCTTCCAATATGTCTTTGACTGTGAACTGGAGTACAAGGATACGGTTCAACCTTTCCTTTTGTGCTTCCAAGATGTTGACTGTGAGCTGGAGTACAAGGATATGGTTCAACCTTTTCTTTTGTGCTTCCAATATGTCTTTGATTGTGAACTGGAGTACAAGGATATGGTTCAACCTTTCCTTTTGTGCTTCCAATATGTCTTTGACTGTGAACTGGAGTACAAGGATACGGTTCAACCTTTCCTTTTGTGCTTCCAATATGTCTTTGACTGTGAACTAGAGAACAAGGATACAGTTCAACCTTTCCTTTTGTGCTTCCAATATGTCTTTGACTGTGAGCTGGAATACAAGGATACAGTTCAACCTTTCCTTTTGTGCTTCCAATATGTCTGACTGTGAGCTGGAGTACAATGATACGGTTCAACCTTTCCTTTTGTGCTTTCAATATGTCTTTGACTATGAACTGGAGTACAAGGATACGGTTCAACCTTTCCTTTTGTGCTTCCAAGATGTTGACTGTGACCTGGAGTACAAAGATACAGTTCAACCTTTCCTTTTGTGCTTCCAATATGTCTTTGACTGTGAACTGGAGTACAAGGATACGGTTCAAACTTTCCTTTTGTGCTTCCAATATGTCTTTGACTGTGAGCTGGAGTACAAGGATGCAGTTCAACCTTTCCTTTTGTGCTTCCAATATGTCTTTGACTGTGAACTGGAGTACAAGGATACGGTTCAACCTTTCCTTTTGTGCTTCCAAGATGTCTTTGACTGTGACCTGGAGTACAAGGATACGGTTCAACCTTTCCTTTTGTGCTTCCAATATGTCTTTGACTGTGAGCTGGAGTACAAGGATACGGTTCAACCTTTCCTTTTGTGCTTCCAATATGTCTTTGACTGTGAGCTAGAGTATAAGGATACGGTTCAACCTTTCCTTTTGTGCTTCCAATATGTCTTTGACTGTGAGCTAGAGTACAAGGATATGGTTCAACCTTTCCTTTTGTGCTTCCAATATGTCTTTGACTGTGAGCTGGAGTACAAGGATACAGTTCAACCTTTCCTTTTGTGCTTCCAATATGTTTTTGACTGTGAACTGGAGTACAAGGATACAGTTCAACCTTTCCTTTTGTGCTTCCAATATGTCTTTGACTGTGAGCTGGAGTACAATGATATGGTTCAACCTTTCTTTTTGTGCTTTCAATATGTCTTTGACTATGAACTGGAGTACAAGGATACAGTTCAACCTTTGCATTTGTGCTTCCGAGATGTTGACTGTGACCTGGAGTACAAGGATACAGTTCAACCTTTCCTTTTGTGCTTCCAAGATGTTGACTGTGAGCTGGAGTACAAGGATACGGTTCAACCTTTCCTTTTGTGCTTCCAATATGTCTTTGATTGTGAACTGGAGTACAAGGATACAGTTCAACCTTTCCTTTTGTGCTTCCAATATGTCTTTGACTGTGAATTGGAGTACAAGGATACAGTTCAACCTTTGCATTTGTGCTTCCGAGATGTTGACTGTGACCTGGAGTACAAGGATACAGTTCAACCTTTCCTTTTGTGCTTCCAAGATGTTGACTGTGAGCTGGAGTACAAGGATACGGTTCAACCTTTCCTTTTGTGCTTCCAATATGTCTTTGACTGTGAGCTGGAGTACAAGGATACGGTTCTACCTTTCCTTTTGTGCTTCCAATATGTCTTTGACTGTGAACTGGAGTACAAGGATACAGTTCAACCTTTCCTTTTGTGCTTCCAATATGTCTGACTGTGAGCTGGAGTACAAGGATACAGTTCAACCTTTCCTTTTGTGCTTCCAATATGTCTTTGACTGTGAGCTGGAGTACAATGATACGGTTCAACCTTTCCTTTTGTGCTTCCAATATATCTTTGACTATGAACTGCAGTACAAGGATACGGTTCAACCTTTCCTTTTGTGCTTCCAAGATGTTGACTGTGAGTTGGAGTACAAGGATACAGTTCAACCTTTCATTTTGTGCTTCCAAGATGTTGACTGTGAGTTGGAGTACAAGGATACGGTTCAACCTTTCCTTTTGTGCTTCCAAGATGTTGACTGTGAGCTGGAGTACAAGGATATGGTTCAACCTTTCCTTTTGTGCTTCCAAGATGTTGTTGACTGGAGTTGTTGGATGAGAATGAGTTAAAATCTATGGACATAACTCATCAGCTTGGGAAGGAGTTTGAAGGCAGGGCTGGTGTGGTGGGACACATACCTTGGGCGGAGCTAGGCCTTGGATAACATGATGAGAAAAGATAAGTATAATAAGAAAACTGTCAAGAAAGCTCGCAAATGGGAAGCAGCAAGCAAAAATTTAAAAAAAAACACAGTTTATGCTTGTTACCTGTGTGTGTGTGGTCACACTCGACAGGAAAAGTAGGGAACAGAACCCGGTCGTGGTTAATGCTGGGTCAACGGTCTCATCTACGATAACACCGATGAGAAAGATGCAGTCATCTATACAGACGGATCTGTAAGACGACACCATAGAAGTGCATGGGCATTTACAGCATGCTCGGCAGGCAGAATAGTCAAGGAAGACAGTGGTGCATACGTCATGACCACGAGTAGCGTGACAATGGAGGTGATGGCAGTGACCAAGGCATTCCAATGGTTAGAGTCACAAGACTACATCCACGCATGTATATTGAGTGATTTGATGAGCATGATAAAAAAAAGTGGAGGCGGGCTCCACTACATGCATGCAATGGGTAGAGTCGTTGCAGAAATCCAATATACGTAAGGTCACCTTTGTCTTTGTCCCTGGACATGGGTGTATGGGGATATGAAAGAGCGGACAGGTTGGCTAGCTGCGCTGTCGTTGAGGACGGGCAACCAATGGATCGGTCGGACATCATCAATGCCCTCCGAGATGTGGGAAGATCACAGGACTTCGACAAACACAAATCCACGTCACTTCTTTGGATGATGGAAATGGGAGTTAAGGTGGGCACAGCCAGAAATGAGAAACTTAGTGGCCGTGTAAGAAGACTTATCAACCAACATAGAACTGGAGTCGTCAGTCGCTGGACACTGAGGGGATTGCTGATGAGGGGATCTGAGCACCTATGGACATGTTCGGAGTGCAATGATTATGTCCCGCAAATAACTCAATAACACAATGTTGAGAATACCACGGATAGCTAAGAAGAGTAATGAAAATATTCTGAGAGAGGTCAAAGCAAAAAGATAGCTAATTTCCAATATTAGGAAGAAACAATTATCATTTTTGGTCATGTAATGAGAAGAGAACAACTGGAATATATTGTAACAACTGGGAAAATTGAGGGACGAAGAGATAGAGGGAAACAAAGAGAAAAGAATGGCTTGGCAGAAAGTCAACAACAGAAATGATAAATAGCTGTCGAGATCGAAAGTTGTGGAGAGACATGATCACCTACTCCAGCAGGCCCGGTACTTGAAGATGATGATGATGTAGAAGTGTTTATAAGAAAGTTCTATGATGCACATGCTGTACAATATTTGTAAAATGCCAGTCAAGAATCCAATCCAAGTTAGCACAACCTCTACTTCCTGTTTAGCTGAAAGTCAAACCATTGTCTACAGTTGGACAACATTAGCAACGGAATATTTCATTTCTCTAACGGCAGGAGCTGATATTCACGTAATTACTTCAGCATATCTCGAATTATGCTATATTTTGTGATTCTACGAGAAGCAGCGATGACTCAAATCCATATCAATAAAATAAATTAAAATAATATCACGGTTTCAACGCGATGAATTGAATTTAATATATTTATTGAATTTGAATGTCATTGAATTGATTTGTTGTCCACACCACACTTTCTCACCTTCTCACCTTCTGGTGTAACAGGGCAGCAAGTCAGTGAATTCACTTAAATTCGCAGTTGATGAGTATTCCCTTCCGTCCCAATCTTATCCAACCAGCCTATGATGTTGTTATATACACATCTCAGTAACTTACATTTTGATTTGATGATTAACCGAGTTTTAGTTTAGTTTCACATTTATTATTGAGTCGATATCATATGAATATCATAATAATAATGCAACCACCAGTACCATATTCAATACCGACGGCGTATTGCGTTATTATATAACATATATATAATATATTTATATCATATATATTGTTGATGATGGTCGTCATATGACGAGATCAGATGATATCTATCAGAGATCTCTGATGTATTCACATTGCAGTGACTGATTGCATTGATTTGTTGCATCATTGTTATATTTATTACTTATATTCACCAAATTATAATATTAAATTTATATGTGATTTATTGAACGGAAATTAAAATCACCAGTAAACAATGAGGCTCAGAAACTATTTTAACATCTAAAAGTTTACATGATAAACAGATGAAAAATAGCCTTACTAATTAGTGTAATAAAGACAGGAGTAAGATGTTTTCAGAGGACAATAAACTTCTCATTCTGATTAGATGTCACATTTTCAGTTTATTTTGTATTATAATTTTCTCATTTATGGGGTGGAATTGAGTTTTGGTAATCTTTTATGCACAAAAATACTGCTAACTGGTCTGGTAAAAAGAAGTGGCAATTTATTAAAATTGTTTTTGCTGTTAATCTGGCAAGATGTGTGAACTGTCAAGTGTTATTTCATTTATATTTACATTTTATAGACAGGGCTTGGTTAGTCAAATTATGAGACAAAAATAAAGTATTGAACCAAAATTTGAGGAAGACTTCATTGTTCTGCACCATAAGTTGATGGTGACAAAAGCCTGGAAGAAAGGACTTTAATGTTTTCCTATAGCTATTTCCCTGTTGTTATAAGACTAAGATAGGAAATATAGCAGAGACATGAACTAACAACTGTTAATGTGATATAGGACATGGACTAACAATTGTCAATGTGATATAAGACATAGACTAACTACTGTCAATGTGATATAAGACATAGACTAACTACTGTCAATGTTGTAAAGGGCATGGACTAACAACTGTCAATGTGATATAGGGTATGGACTAACAAATGTCAATATGTGATATAAGACATGGACTAACAACTGTCAATGTGATATAAGACACGGACTAGCAACTGTCAGTGTGGTATAGAACATGGACTAACAGTTGTCAATGTGATAAAGGACATGGACTTAACAACTGTAGTTTAGAAGTGATCAGTAACTGTGAGCAAGTGGTTGGATGTAACATATACTCCTAGAAAGGATAGTGACAGTTTACAAAAAGGGAACACAAACAAAATCATGATGTTTCGGTCTTCATATAGCCTTCTTATAAAAACAAGAAACAGTGAAATGAGGAATAACTAAACTACATATTCTAGTGTAACCAGAACTAGTGGATCTGAAATAGAGAGTGAAATGAAAGACACATTGAAAGGGAAAAGTACTATATTACAAGAAACTAATTAATTACAAATAAAATGTAAAAATAGCTGAAAATTTGATCTGCTTACAATGAGGAATTAAATATGAATGAGAGAAAAGACGGGAGAACCAAGTCATGTGATAAGAGTAACTGGTTCACACACACACATACTATTCTCCTTCCAGTTATTATGTATCTTATCTCCTCACTGTGTCATTTATATGTCTCTTGTGAGTCTTGCACCTAGTTTGGAATCACTGACAAAGAAATCATAACACTGTATACACTTCCTCAACAGGTATTTGCAGCATTTGATGATTTGTATTTTGGGGAAATTCTTGGCCATCTTCCATGCTGAACTGACATGTCTGGGGTGGCACACATTAGGATGGAAGAAGATGATGTAGATGCTGCCAGCCACCGTAATCTTGGCAATGGACATAACCAGGAATCTGCACTTCAGCTCTTCGTCAATGCTAAGAAAAAGATCAATGATATTTTCCACAACATTGGCCAATATGTTCTTGAAGCCAACCAGTTTGTACAAGGTATGGTAGTTGACCTGAATTTTATTGACTTGTTTTGGTATTTGTGATCTTGAAGTGTGGCTTTATTGTTTTGAAAGATTAGTGACCCAGGGTTAGCAGATGGCAGTGTGAATTAACCCTTAATTATGATACCTATTTGTGACTCACTTGTTTATGATACCGCAGTAAAGATTACTATCATTTAAATGTCACATTTTGATTTTGGAAAATCACATTTTCTTTGAACTTTTGCTACACAGCAGTGCATTTACCCAAGACAAGATGCGAGGATCCAATACAGTAATAATTTCCTGCTTTACAGTTGATTTGTAGGCAGAAACACGACCACATGCGCGTTTTATGACAGTATCATAAATATGGGATTAAAATTATTTAATTTCTCAGTCATGCAGATGTTGATGCAGTTTCTTAAGTCAAGAAATATTTGTGTGACTGAAATACAAATTTTGACTTGTGCACAAAATGGTAGCCACAGTGGGCATGCAGCCATTATTCTCTGAACTCATGCCCTCTTGATCCCAAAAGTGTAATAAATGATGTAATGACATTTATTTTTAATCAAGTGGATACCAGCATCCAGCAAGATGAAGATAATTTAACTGACAAAAATGTATACTTGCCAAGGAGGACAAGACCTCAAAGAACTCTATCTGGTTGGCAGTGTGGAAGCAAATTTCATATTCAGAAAGTGTTACAATGTCAAGTTGGACCAATCCAAAATGCATCGCAGAAAGTGGATGTTACTAACCAGTCTTGGTGGGCCAGGTTATTTCCTTGGCCTTTGTTCTGACCACAGCAAATAAAGATACAATTTGTACTCCCAACTCCTGTCTGTGCCACAGGAGTTTAGCAGTTAATGGAGCAAAGCTGTCTCTGACATGAAGGTTTTAAGAGGCTTTTGGGCCTTACTCCCACCATATTTGAGGAGAAATTCTAAAAATTTCTGTAAAACAGATAGAATATCTCCATCATATATCATGTGACATACCTAACACATAGAATATCTCATCATATATCATGTGACATACCTAAAACAGATAGCATATCTCATTATATATTGTGTGACATGCCTGAAACATAGAATATCTCATTATATATTGTGTGACATATCTGAAACATAGAATATCTCATTATATATTGTGTGACATGCCTGAAACATAGAATATCTCATTATATATTGTGTGACATGTCTGAAACATAGAATATCTCATTATATATTGTGTGACATGCCTGAAACATAGAGTATTTCATTATATATTGTGTGACATATCTGAAACATAGAATATCTCATATATTGTGTGACATGCCTGAAACAGATATATCTCATCATAATATATACAAACTCACTGCAAATGTGACATGTTGCAGCAACGTGCTGATTGACATGGAAGAACACAATTGAGCATCTACATACACATGACTAGATACATTTGAAATGTAATGTCAAAGGAAAACACTTTGTATACAATGAGAGATTAGTGGTGACATTGGAGATATGGCCACGTAGCCGACAATCTCATCTGGAATCAGGAAGAGAAGATGGATCTTTGATGAGAAGAAATAAGCAGAGAATAGCATCACTGAAATTGGAAACACAATGAAATAGGCAACTGACCTTGACAGACAATATGATGAATTTTAATAACACATTCATCTATAGTTGTAAGGTTGGCAGATGTAGGGAAATTCCAGAAAACCCTCCAAAATCGTGATGTCTTCTGCTTTTTGAGCTATAGATTATCGATGTCATTCTATCCACAACCGCCCCTGGTCACAAAGCTGAAAACTTCAAGTTAGAGTAATTCCTTTTTACACGTTAACCTAAATAATACTACATGTATATATGGCTGTGTGATAAGGTTGGCAAAGATAGCAGGCATCAGCTCCCCTTACTGAGTTTGAGAAGCTTGCCCAGAATAAGAATATATGGCAATATAAACTGCAAGGCGTGTCTGATATCTCACAGCACTGGAAGGATGTTTGGATGGACGGATGTTGGGTTCGGAAGGTTGGTTAGTGGGATTGAAGGATGTTGGGGGGGGGGGGGGATTGGAAGGATGTTAGGTTGGAAGGTTAGTGGGATTGAAGGATGTTGGGGGGGGGGGGGTTGGAAGGATGTTTGGATGGAAGGTTGTTAGGTTGGAAGGTTAGTGGGATTGAAGGATGTTGAGGGGGGGGGGATTGGAAGGATGTTTGGATGGAAGGTTGTTAGGTTGGAAGGTTAGTGGGATTGAAGGATGTTGAGGGGGGGGGGATTGGAAGGATGTTTGAATGGAAGGTTGTTAGGTTGGAAGGTTAGTGGGATTGAAGGATGTTGAGGGGGGGGGGATTGGATGGAAGGTTGTTAGGTTGGAAGGTTAGTGGGATTGAAGGATGTTGAGGGGGGGGGGGGATTGGAAGGATGTTTGGATGGAAGGTTGTTAGGTTGGAAGGTTAGTGGGATTGAAGGATGTTGAGGGGGGGGGATTGGAAGGATGTTTGGATGGAAGGTTGTTAGGTTGGAAGGTTAGTGGGATTGAAGGATGTTGAGGGGGGGGATTGGAAGGATGTTTGGATGGAAGGTTAGTTGGATTGAAGGATGTTGGGTTGGTTGGAAGGATGTTTGGATAGTGAGTTGGAAGATTAGTGTGATTGAAGGATATTTGGATAGAAGGTTAGTGGGATTGAAGGATGTTGGGTTGTGGGTGTTTGGATGGAAGGTTAGTAGGATTGAAGGATGTTGGGTTGGGGGGTTGGAAGGATGTTTGGATGGAAGGTTAGTGGGATTGAAGGATGTTGGGTGGGGGGGGGGTTGAAAGGATGTTTGTATGTAAGATTTACCATGATTGATTTGTGTTTATGTCTACAGATGTAGCAGCATCACCAGAATGCCAAAGCCTGGTGTCAGAGGAGAACACCAAAGTGGTTCTTGGCTTCCGGGAAAAAATTGGTTCCATCACAGAGGTCTTGTCTCGGAACCACATGAAAGTTGTTTTCTTTGGGAGGTGTGTAGAACATAGCAGGTTGTGGTTGATATTTTACATGTGTTTGTTTACAGAACCATCAGCATTGTACTTAAACAGTGTCCTTTCACACTACGTTCATTTGCCTGATTACATCAGTTCTGATTAATATCAATTCATCTATAGTATAGTAGCCTCCGTCAGTCATAGTTGACTATGGATTTCTCATCGCCCTAGAAATGTTTTTTCTTTTCTTTCGTCATGTATTCTCTTTCTCCATGAACTTGTCTGCTTCTTCTTTGAGGTGAACCTTTAGAGTGTGTTTCCAGAGATTGCGGTCTGCAGCTATGTCTTCTCATGCTGCAGGGTTTATGTTCAGAGTCTTCATGTCGCGTTTACACACATCTACAAATCAAAGTTTTGGGTGCCCCCTACTTCTTTTACCATATTCCAGTTGTCTATAGAGTATATCTTTCGGTATGTGGCCATCTTTCATACGGTGTACATGGCCGAGCCAGCGTAACCTACGTTGTTTGAGCAGCGTGTAGATATTCGGTAGGCCTGTGCAAGTCATGACCTCCATGTTTGTCACTTTATCCTTCCAGGTGATACCAAGAATACAGCGTAGACATCGCATATGGAATGCATTTAGCCTTCTCTCCTGCTTTACATAGGTTGTCCAAGATTCTCTGCCATACAGGAGGATACTAATTATGCAGGCATTGTCCACTGCGACTTTTGTTTTAATTGTCAGTTTGCTGTTTTGCCAGACACGCCTAGAAAGACGGGGAAAGGTGGTAGCAGCTTTACCAATACGAGTATCAATTTCTGTATCTAAAGATAGTCTGTCGCTGATGATGGACCCCAGGTAGTTATACTGACGCACAGTATCAAGTTTATAGTTGTCGATAGAGATTTCAGGTGTTGCTTCGACGTCCTGACCGAGTATGTTAGTTTTCTGCAAACTTATTGTTAGACCGAAGTCTCGGCAGGCATGCGCAAAGCGATGCTCTGGAGTTCTTCCTGACTTTGCGTGACAAGTGCAGCGTCGTCAGAAAATAACAGATCTCTAATAGAGATATGTCTGACCTTAGATCTTGCCTTTAGTCTTGAGATATTGAACAATCGACCATCGGATCTAGTATGTAGATAGACTCCTTCATTCGCATGTGAGAATGCATGTTTTAACAGAACAACGAAGAAGATTCTAAATAGATTTGGAGCAAGAACGCATCCCTGCTTGACCGCTGCATATGCCGAAGGGTTGTGATGTACTGACGTCATATTGGATGGTGCCCTTCATGTCCTCATGAAACGATTTGACTAGCGACAGTCGAGTATGTGGGCAGCCTATTTTGGAAAGTATTTTGAAAAGACCTTCTCTGCTGACAAGGTCAAATGCCTTTGCAAGGTCGATAAAGGCTATGAAGAGAGGCTTTTTCTGCTCTCTAGATTTTTCTTGACGTAGGAAAATCATGTCTGCAGTTGATCTTCCGGATCTAAAGCCGCATTTCGATTCAGGATATACGCATTCTACGAGTTTTTGTAGCCTTCCTTAGATGGCTCTGGCGAAGGTCTTGCCGACGATGCTGAGTAAGGAGATGCCTCTGTAGTTGTTGCAGTCGCATCTATCTCCTTTATTTTGTAGAGAGTTACAATCACGAAGTCTCTCATATCTTGAGGAATGGCTTTCTCTTTTCAGCGTAGATGTAGTACATCAAGCAGGGGATGTAACAAAGCACTTATGCAGGATTTAATTGGATCGGGAGGAATCCCATCTTGTCCTGGAGCCTTGCCTGTTGCCATGCTCTCTACGGCTTTGCTAAGTTCCTCTACAGTTGGTTCAATGTCCAACTCTTCCATAGGTGGGTGACATTGGGAACCAAGCTATCTATGGCCTTGCTAAGTTCCTCTACGGTTGGTTCAATGTCTAACTCTCCCATAGATGGGAGACATTGGGAGCCAAGCTATCTATGGCCTTGCTACGTTCCTCTACGGTTGGTTCAATGTCCAACTCTTCCATAGGTGGGAGACATTGTATGGTGTCAAGGGCGTTTGGTGTAACAGTGTTTTTTATTGAATAAGGTGAAGAATAATGTTCCACCCATCTTTCCATCTGTTTGCCTCTATCTGTTATTTTCTCCCCAGTGGATGACTTTAGTGGGGCAATAGTGTATTTTGTTGGTCCAAGGGCTTTCTCTATGCCATCATACAATACTTTTAGGTTTCCAGTTTCAGATGCTGTCGCTAAGCTGGAGCCAGTACTCATTAGCACAGCATCGAGCTGTTTGCTGGACTTTGTTTCTGGTCATTTAATAGCCTGCAGAGTATTTGCATTAGGTGCGCGCTTGTGATCTAAGAGGGCCGCGCGATTAGCTTCGATTACGGGTGTCATAACATGGGAGTCGGCTTCAAACCAATCATAAGACTTAAGTGTCAGTTTCCAAAGATGCTAACCTCGTAGTTGTAGATGACGTTGCGGAGATGCTCCCATTTTCTCACAGCGCTGGTGTAGTGTTCGTGAGCGCTTTACGACTTCTTGAGGGTCTTGTTGAACTGCTTGACCAATCCAGAATGTGTTAGTTTGCTAGTGTCTATGCGAGGTCTCTTCTTTGGCTGCCTGGCATAGTGGAACCTCCTGGGCAGTAGCTTGAGTTTGCAGCAGACTAGTGAATGATCCAAGTTGCAGTCTGCACTGTGGTATGACCGTGTGAGGATTACAGATTTGAGGAAAGGACGTCTGACACGTATCAAGTCCAGCTGGTGCCGGTGTTTCGATCGGGGTGTCTCCAAAATACTTTATGCTGAGGCTTGGTTTTGAAGAAAGTATTTGTGACGCACAGGTTATGGTAGGCGCAAAACTCTAGAAGTCGTTGGCCGTTTTCATTTAATTTACCAACTCCAAAGAGACTGAGGCAGGTTGGCCATGAATTGTGGTCTGCGCAAATTCTAGCATTGAAATCCCCCAGTAGAATAATGTGATTTTGTCCTGATATACTTTCCATGACTTCTGTCAAATTTTCATAGAAATTGTCCTTGGTTTCAGATGACGAGCACAAGGTCGGAGCATATACACTTATAAGGGTAACTGGTCCTGTTGTATTGAGGCGAAGTGTTAGTATCCGCTCTGATGCATTCTGACCGAGTGTAACCAGACCTTTTAGAGATTTTTTCACAGCAAATCCCACACTGTGTTCTCTGATATCGTCGCTGCTCCTTCCTTGCCAATAGAACACGTAGTCCACCTCGTTCAGCATGCCTGATCCTGCCAAACGTGTCTCTTGAAGTGCGGCTATATCCACCTGAAGTCTTTTCAGTTCATTATTAATTACGGCTGTTTTTCTGGCGTCGTTTATATCGTGCAAATTGTCAGAAAGGCCAGTTTGCATTGTGCGGACGTTCCAGCAACCCAAACGTAGGTTGTGTTTCTTAATTGTTGGTTTCACTTGTGTGGCAGGTGTGGATGGTATCCTGTCGACACCAAAATGGCGATTCTGGGGTTTCCTCTCCAGGACGCAAGCTTGGCCAGAAAAAGAAAGCGACAACATATTTCTTCACTCCACGCAGCCGAGCGATCCAAAGGTCTAGCAGGGTAAGAACAGTTTGGTGCCAACTGCGCCACAGGAGTTGCCAGAGCAATGTTGAAATCAACACTGGACTGCCTTAGGGACTCCATCTCCAGATTTTTCCTCAGGGTTTACTCCCAAAGTCTATTCCGTGAACAGGTACCCGCTAGACAGCGGGAGTTTATAGTTGATTTGACCTTCTCCTAGATGCGTTGCCATCTTTAGGCTGACAGGTAGCACCTACCCGGGGAGGAGGTTAGGGCGCCTCCAATTCACTGACGAAAACGTCATAGGGCATTTGGGGCATTTTATAGAATTAGCTGCCCCACGCAACTAATTCACCCCACCATCTGTATCGCCACTTGACTTCGTTTTGCGGAACGCGGCTGGTTATTCTTTATTCGCAGCACGCCTCTATATGTAGAGGCCGGCCACTGTTCTACTAGTGGACACGTTTAGAAGTAGGTCAAGCCGCCTACCCCTTGGCGACAGGTAGGATAGTGCCTAAGCTCTCTCCACGTGTGAATCCGCTGTTCGTATTATCAAAAATGGGTCAACATACATTGAGTCTGCAATGAATGAAAATACCAAACAATCCTTATCAATGAAATTGCACAATCATCATCAAATAAATAAAAACAATCACAGGAATCATGCAGGATAACTGCTACAGGCAAAAGGTCCCTCTGCTACCATCTTTAATCGATATACACACGGCATGGCGACAAACATGTCTAGCTAGGACACCATCTTAGCCAAAATCAATTCATCAATGATAGCAATTTTGATGTATTTTTTTTTATTGAACCAATGGCTATTTCATGTGCTTAGATTGAACATGATACTTGTGTTTTATCATCCAATACCGAGACACTCAGCCTCACTCCATCATTTAGGTGTCTACCTACTTGATAGTATATGTGTATAGTTATAATTTATAGATTTTGGACAATCTACAAGATAACTTGCAACGTTAAGATGTAATTTATAATCTTCCCATTACTGGAAAAGGTAAAGTAATAAAAACAGAGCCACATAAAACCTAAACAATGTTAAGGAGACAAAGTGGCAAGGTTTATTAAATTTAAAAGCAAGTCTTGGAAAAATCTGGAAAGTTTATTGAATTTGAATGCAAGTCTTGAAAAATCTGGTTACAGGAGATTCAGGGCAACAGAATTTGGGAAATATGGAGAAAGTGGTTGAGGAACTGAACAGAATCTCTCTCTCCCTCCCTCTCTCTCTCTATCTATCTCTCTATCTCTCTCTCTCTCTCTCTCTCTCTCTCTCTCTGTGTTGGTGATTGATAATGATGTTGTTGGTGATTTATAATGTTGGTGGTGATTGACAATGATGTTGTTGGTGATTCTGTTATTGTTAAACAGAACATCCAATGGCAAGAGTACAGTCATCAATGCCATGTTGAGGGACAAGATTCTGCCCAGTGGCCTCGGACACACCACACACTGCTTCATTCAAGTCGAGGGCTCCGACAGCAAAGATGGCTTTTTGTTGACTGAAGATACTGATAAACCCAAGAGTATCACTGTAAGTATGGCAGCGTCTTTGGTAATCTCTGTGAGGTGAAGTGCTTATAGGTTTGTTTAGTTTTTCACCGTAAATGTAGCAGAGGTCATGTGTCTGGGGATGTGTGTGTTTGAAGGGTACTTTTATGTGGTTATGTTTCTGTGTAAAGGTGGTGAATCTGTATAAATATGGTGTTTCTGTGTGTTTCTTTGTAAATATAGTGAATCTGTGTAAATATGATGTTTCTGTGTATATATGGCGAATCTGTAAATATAGTGAATCTGTGTAAATATGATATTTCTGTGTATATATGGCGAATCTGTGTATATATGGTGAATCTGTGTAAATATGGTGAATCTATGTAAATATGGTGCTTTTGTGTTATGTTTATTTGTAAATATAGTGAATCTGTAAATATGATATTTTTGTATATATGTGGTAAATCTATATAAATATTACATATATTAATCCACTCCTGCCTTCTATTAAAAAATCTATCATTCATGAAAAGAAAAGACATTTTTTTTAAGAGATATTTTCTTTAAAAATAATATTCATTTGCTCCAAAACGCAGCAAATCAATGAAACTGGCTATAATAAGAATTTGACGCAGTTTCAGTTCAGTAGTTTTAGTGAAGACTCATTACCTAAAACATTCAAGTGTTTCTGTGTGGTAGCTTGACAATGTTTAATTACTGTTAACGTGGCTACACTGCGTTTTTATTAAGACTTTACTTTTTCATACCTGGCTACGTCATCTAAGAAGTGGAAAGCTTCTTATGATAGCAATCGTAACTATAAGAGTATTTGGGAAGATGAAGACACTTGTACACTGCCCATAGACGGTCTCGACCACTGGGGACAAACTGAAGGCACTTGTAGACTGCCCATAGACGGTCTAGACAACTGGGAGTCAAACACATGAAGACATTTGTACACTGCCCATAGATGGTCTAGACCACTGGGAGTCAAACACATGAAGACATTTATACACTGCCCATAGACAGTCTAGGTCAGTGGGAGTCAAACACATGAAGACATTTGTACACTGCCCATAGACAGTCTAGGTCAGTGGGAGTCAAACACATGAAGACATTTGTACACTGCCCATAGATGGTCTAGACCACTGGGAGTCAAACACATGAAGACATTTGTACACTGCCCATAGACAGTCTAGGTCAGTGGGAGTCAAACACATGAAGACATTTGTACACTGCCCATAGACGGTCTAGACCACTGGGGACAAACTGAAGGCACTTGAGACTGCCCATAAACTGTCTAGACCACTGGGAGTCAAACACATGAAGACATTTGTACACTGCCCATAGACAGTCTAGGTCAGTGGGAGTCAAACACATGAAGACATTTGTACACTGCCCATAGACGATCTAGGTCAGTGGGAGTCAAACACATGAAGACATTTTAACACTGCCCATAGACGGTCTAGACCACTGGGAGTCAAACACATGAAGACATTTGTACACTGCCCATAGACAGTCTAGGTCAGTGGGAGTCAAACACATGAAGACATTTGTACACTGCCCATAGACAGTCTAGGTCAGTGGGAGTCAAACACATGAAGACATTTGTACACTGTCCATAGACGGTCTAGGTCAGTGGGAGTCAAACACATGAAGACACTTGTACACTGCCCATAGACAGTCTAGGTTAGGGGTAGTCAAATACATGAAGACACTTATACACTGCCCATAGGCGGTCTAGACCACTTGGGTCAAACACATGAAGACACTTTTACACTGCCCATAGACAGTCTAAAGTTAGAGGGAGTCCAACACATGAAGACACTTTTACACTGCCCATAGACAGTCTAGGTTAGAGGAAGTCCAACACATGAAGACACTTGTACACTGCCCATAGACAGTCTAGGTTAGAGGGAGTCCAACACATGAAGACACTTGTACACTGCCCATAGACAGTCTAGGGCATGTATCAAGTTTCTATGCTGTTCAAGTTAATAAACTCTACATTTAAAATGTTTGATCTAATGAGACTGTAACCTGAAGTACCACTTTTTAAAATACGTATTATGTTAAACTTTGGGAGCCGCGATAGCTCAGTGGCTAGTGAACTTGACTACAAATGACAAGAGGTAGGGTTCGATCCCAACCGATGGCTTCCGGTTCACCCAGCCTTTAATGGGTACCGGATATTTTTCTGTGAAAGTAAAGCAGCACGGGCGTAATACCGACCACATTACCTCTAAAATCATGTGCTGAAGATGTGTAAAATTTATGGTCACTAACACCATATTCCCTATACGCCACTTGGCGTGACGGGAGTACTTGACTTGACTTACTATGTTAATCTTTAATGAAATCATCTCTTAGTTTGAGCATTTGTTCTACTAACCTTAATCTCTGACTTCCAGGATATCAAACAACTGGCTAGTGCCTTGAGTTCAGTGAAACTGTCAGAGAATTCTCTCATTCGCATCCTTTGGCCCAAAGACAAGTGTCGTTTGTTAAGGGAGGATGTTGTATTGGTCGATAGTCCTGGCATTGATGTGACTCCAGACCTTGATCTCTGGATCGATAAATTCTGCCTCGATGCTGACGTCTTTGTGCTGGTTGCGAATTCAGAGTCCACACTCATGCAAACAGTATGTGTCTAGTTTGTGTTGATGTGTCATTTCTTTATATAGAATTTATATTAAGAAATGTTGCTGGATAGTGATGATTCATCTAGTGCAGAAGACGTTTAGGCTAAATTAAGAAATTTAACAAGTTGGATAGTGAAGACAATCAGAGCTCTGGACTCTAGTCAGACAGTTGAGATCGATGAATATCTGTGCATTACTTTACAATACACTATAAAAGCCACTCTTTCATCCATCCATTTATCTATTCATTTAGTGCAAACCATTTTTCATCTCATCCGTATGCTGCTGGGGCCTGAGGGAGGAGTAAAGAATTGTAATGCTGTTCCCTACCAGGCATGTTTGTAAGAGGCGACTAAGGAGAGTTGAACATGGGACAGACTATCCTGTAATATAAAAAAAGTTCTAAGCCACCAAAACTTCACAAACATGGACAAGTAAAATAAAAAGTAAATCTGCCATCCAGGAAAGACAAGGGCTGTGATAGTGTGACTCAGTCATGGACGATAATGGAATAATAGAGAGAATAGAACGAACGTCAGAAAAAGAATAAAGGAATGCAAGAACGAAAATGAGAGGAAGGATAAGACGAGGTCGACATAGAATGAAAAGGAGACTTAAAGAAAATAACAAGCATAAGTCGGGTCAACAATGCCAGGTGCCGAAGACGTAACCGTCAACAAGAGACGACAGGTGTCTAAACTGAGCAGGGTGTCAAAACAGATGCCGCCACGGACCAAAGGAAGTTATGTAACGCGATGCCAGGAGTGATAAACCCAATACAAACGAATGTCTGACACTTGTTGATATAAGGTAGCTCTCACTGATAAACAATAGAAATATTCAAAGTTAAGTCGCATAAAGGCGTAATCAAAAGACCAAGACCTCTTTATGTTCAGCGGTGAGTAGCACTTTGAGTCTCTCTGACTATGGGATTAAACGAATCGCCGTAAGCTTTAATTGTGAGGGGAGAGACTTAGGAAGATTGACAGGTTTCGACGGGACTTCTATAGCTATAAGACCAAGGACATACTTAAAAAGGCAGAGCTAACAAAATACTGATGGTAGACAGAGGAATGATAAGACATGTATAGATAGATTCCCATGATGCCTTAGCCAGGTGGGTGTGGCTAGACGGACATTAAAAAGCCATGACTTGACTTGAGAAAAACATTACATTCAGAGAAACATTCAGAGACACGGAACATTCAGAGACACGGAGACTTGGACTCAGCTCCACTCAGTCAGTACTCAGCTACACTCAGCCAGACTCAGCCGACATTTAGATTTCAAGGATTCAGAATTCAAACATTCAGAGACTTAGACTCAACTTAAGCTAGAGAAGAACTTAGAAACAAACAGATACCTGCTTCAAGGCAGAAGATAGAGTTAGGACTTAGACAAATTAGATAGTTCGTTAGAGGATTTTGTGATACGTTTTGGACTCTTAAGTATAATAGTTGAAAGAAGTCCAACTGTGTAATTAGAGATCAAGTCAGAATACTAGCAAGTTACTCAGAATCATCAGATAGAATTATGCATATATCACAAAGAACACTATACGATCCCGAAGTTTACTAGACAAATAATTATCGCCTGTCGGCTATGTCCAGTAACACAGTTTTGTAAGAGAATATAATAAACACATTTGAGTGAATCAGGGACATTGTAAGACCATTGTAAAACAGTTAGAAATATCATCAATAAAGACTTTGTTTATCTTGTTCGGAAACTATGATTTGGGTTGTGTGTGTCACTATAGATAGAATTTATGAAACAACAAGATAACGAAACATCAGAAGCCTGTCCGATTCACAACAACAAACAACAATAACAAACACTGTTATAGGGTTCTCTCTTTCTAAGGGATATATGATGCAATCTGGAGAAAGCCACAAGGAGTCCAGGTTCCAACACACCTTTTGTCTACCAGGAAATCCTCTACAATTGGCACCTGGAATGTATTTACTCTAAATGAACAAGGAAAAGCCGGAACAGTAGCAGCAGAAATTGCAAACTACAAAATATATATTCTAGGAATGCGTGAAACAAGATGGTTAGGAACAGAAAGAATAAAACTAAGCACAGGAGAGATGATTTTATCATCAAGATACCAGGAACCTGGAGCACAACACAGTTGTAATATCAGATGGATGAAAGAAGAGCCAAAGATATTATAATCTTGATGGGAGTTTTAAATGCAAAAGTAGGATCAGACAACAGAGGCTATGAAAAGATCATGAGAAAACATGGACTTGGAGATATAAATGAGAATAGAGAGATATTCATGAACTTCTGTGTTCTTAATCAAATTATCCTACGAGGAACAATATTCCAACTTGAAAGAGCTAGGGCCTCTAGCTTTCCTCCCACCATTGACCATCATTTCCCAGTAGTTTGGCATCTTCGCCTATCTTCCGTTTCCCCCCCCCCCCTCCCCAAATTGGTTCCATTTATCTACTCAAGTCTGTACAGAGCCACTCTTTCATCTATCTATTTATCTACTCATTTAAAACACTAATTCTGTGGTGTCAGGCAAGTAGAAAGGCAGGTGTGAGTACTCCAAAAGATGTCACAAACCATATGGTTGTCTTACACGGGTTTGGAGCAGCAGTGGAAATTCCCTTTGTGTGACTAGGAGCCCTCTGTGTGTGACTAGCAGCCCTCTGTGTGTGACTAGGAGCCCTCTGTGTGTGACTAGGAGCCCTCTGTGTGTGACTAGCAGCCCTCTGTGTGTGACTAGCAGCCCTCTGTGTGTGACTAGCAAATGGGTCAAGGCAAATAAATGTATAAAAATGTGAAGCGTTAAAGCTAAATGTGAAGGAGAATTGGAAAAAAAAAAAATTGAAAAAATGGTATTGTTAAAACTTTTCATAACTGATGGACGGCACAAATTTGAATGACGTTTCGGCTCAATAGGCTTTCAGCAGGAACAAACAAACAACATACACACACACACAGATATGTAAGTAAATAAAACTAGTCCTACATAGCTAACTAATAATGAAGCATTCCAAAAGAAAATAATTAAAACTAGTTCAGATGGTTTCAGGGATTGTTTCACAAATGTGTCCCGCAACATCATTTATGCCATCATATGCCAACGATGCCATGTGACTTATATTGACGAGTCTGGGAGATATTTAGCGGAAAGATTTTGTGAACATCTTCAGTATGTTCAATAGAATACTGGCACTCCAGTGGTGTCCCATTTCAATTCCCCAGACCACAAGGGCAAAAGCGACATCCGTATCACTGGTATTGTCCTTTGCCACTCTGGCGATCGCATCTGGTTCGCCTTGGAGAATCGCCTTATAGTCCAATTCGGTGCGCTGACCCCATGAGGCATGAATGTATCACATTTGTACACATAGTTTCCCTGTGGTTGCTCCTTCCCTATTGCATATTCTACTTTGCTGACCATGTTTGAGCACATTAGTATATGCATGATGCTATTCTATTCACAGCTCTCCTCTACTAGACCACACTGCAATACTTTGGTGGTATCCTATGTCTCTTTTGTCAGAGCTGCTTACTTTTGTGCAAGACTTTACCCTTTCCAACTGTTCTACATGGTACCTTACCTTTCGCATGTTCTTAGTGAACCCCACTCTGAGACATCCCAATCTTTCCTCCTTTTGAGTACCTGTTATTCTTCTGTTCTATTCTTTCTCCTTTGTGTATGCACACTGACCTCAGTGTGGACACTTCTGGGTATGTAACCTGTATGCACACATTTTTACATGTCTGTATATATGTGTGTGTGTATGTACCTATATATATGTGTATATACATATATATGAGTGAAGATGTGTAAGATAAGTCACCATTGAGAGAAGATGTGCAAGAAAAGTCACTATTTAGAGAAGATGTGTAAGATAAGTTACCAATGAGTGAAGATGTGTAAGATAAGTTACCATGAGTGAAGGTGTGTAAGATAAGTTACCATTGAGAGAATGTGTGTAATATAAGTTACCATGAGTGAAGGTGTGTAAGATAAGTTACCATTGAGAGAATGTGTGTAATATAAGTTACCATTGAGAGAAGATGTGTAAGATAAGTTACCATTGAGAGAAGATGTGTAAGATAAGTCACCATTTAGAGAAGATGTGTAAGAAAAGTCACCATTTAGAGAAGATGTGTAAGAAAAGTCACCATTTAGAGAAGATGTGTAAGAAAAGTCACCATTTAGAGAAGATGTGTAAGAAAAGTCACCATTTAGAGAAGTGTAAGATAAGTTACCATTGAATGAATGCAGAAAAAGACCTGAACTGACAAATGAACTTGTTGACTCTTAAAGGAGAAGAATTTCTTCCACAAAGTCAGTTCCCGGCTGTCTCAGCCCAACGTCTTTGTTCTACAGAACAGGTGGGATGTGTCTGAGATGGAAGAGGACATTGACCAGGTAATTTCTCACTCTTGATTCCATCCAAGTGTAGTTAGAAATAAGTCTCAACAAAATAACATTGCTTCACTAGGTCTTTATTCCATCAAAATGTAGTTAGAAATAAGTCTCAACAAAATAACATTGCTTCACTAGGTCTTGATTCCATCAAAATGTAGTTAGAAATAAGTCTCAACAAAATAACATTGCTTCACTAGGTCTTGATTCCATCCAAGTGTAGTTAGAAATAAGTCTTAACAAAATAACATTGCTTCACTAGGTCTTGATTCCATCAAAATGTAGTTAGAAATAAGTCTCAACAAAATAACATTGCTTCACTAGGTCTTGATTCCATCCAAGTGTAGTTAGAAATAAGTCTTAACAAAATAACATTGCTTCACTAGGATGCTTAGCAAAGAGAGAGGTGATTTGTTTATGCTAGTTGCTGTGTCCTTCCTCTCAAAGGTACTGTTCTGGATCAGATGAAACGAGGAATTGTTGTTGCTAAAGCTGCAGATTTCCTAAATTAGCTAGCTGTTTTATTTTTTTATTCTAAGGCTTGACTAGGTCAGTACAGCTTTGACTTTGCTCATATGGGGGGTGAGGGGGTGTGATGTACCCAAACAGGCTTTACAAACAAAACAGCCTCAATCATGGTGGCTTGTCCATGTTTGTAGATGGGAATTAGAGCAGTCACAAAGGATAACTTATAGAGCCAATATTGTAGATGGAAAGTGGAGAGAACTTTGGGAGTCAAGATTGTAGATGGGAAGTAGAGAGAACTTTGGGAGTCAAGATTGTAGATGGAAAGTAGAGAGAACTTTGGGAGTCAAGATTGTAGATGGGAAGTAGAGAGATCTTTGAGAGTCAAGATTGTAGATGGGAAGTAGAGAGAACTTCAAGAGTCAAGATTGTAGATGGGAAGTAGAGAGAACTTCGAGAGTCAAGATTGTAGATGGGAAGTAGAGAGAACTTCAAGAGTCAAGATTGTAGATGGGAAGTAGAGAGAACTTCGAGAGTCAAGATTATAGATGGGAAGTAGAGAGAACTTTGAGAGTCAAGATTGTAGATGGAAAGTAGAGAGAACTTTGGGAGTCAAGATTGTAGATGGGAAGTAGAGAGAACTTTGAGAGCCAAAGTTGTAGATGAGAAGTGGGGAGAACTTTGAGAGTCAAGATTGTAGATGGGAAGTAGAGCAGTCAGAAAGGGTAACTTTGGGAGCCAAGATTGTAGATGGGAAGTAGAGCAGTCAGAAAGGGTAACTTTGGGAGTCAAGATTGTAGATGAGAAGTGGAGAGAACTTTGAGAGTCAAGATTGTAGATGAGAAGTGGAGAGAACTTTGAGAGTCAAGATTGTAGATGAGAAGTGGAGAGAACTTTGAGAGTCAAGATTGTAGATGGGAAATAGAGAGATCTTTGGGAGGCAAGATTGTAGATGGGAAGTAGAGAGAACTTTGAGAGCCAAAGTTGTAGATGAGAAGTGGAGAGAACTTTGAGAGTAAAGATTGTAGATGGGAAGTAGACCAGTCAGAAAGGGTAAGTTGGGGTGCCAATATTGTATGAGGGAAGTAGGACTGTACAAAGGAGAATTTGGAGGGCCAAGATTATATGAGGGAAGTAGGGCTGTCACAAAGGAGAATTGGAGGGCCAAGATTATATGAGGGAAGTAGGGCTGTCACAAAGGAGAATTGGAGGGCCAAGATTATATGAGGGAAGTAGGGCTGTCATAAAGGTGAATTGGAGGGCCAAGATTATATGAGGGAAGTAGGGCTGTCACAAAGGAGAATTGGAGGGCCAAGATTATATGAGGGAAGTAGGGCTGTCACAAAGGAGAATTGGAGGGCCAAGATTATATGAGGGAAGTAGGGCTGTCACAAAGGAGAGTTTGGAGGGCCAAGATTATATGAGGGAAGTAGGGCTGTCATAAAGGTGAATTTGGAGGGCCAAGAATATATGAGGGAAGTAGGGCTGTCACAAAGGAGAGTTTGGAAGGCCAAGATTATATGAGAGAAGTAGGACTGTCACAAAGGAGAGTTTGGAGGGCCAAGATTATATGAGAGAAGTAGGGCTGTCACAAAGGAGAATTTGGAGGGCCAAGATCATATGAGGGAAGTAGGGCTGTCACAAAGGAGAATTTGGAGGGCCAGGATTATATGAGGGAAGTAGGGCTGTCACAAAGGAGAATTTGGAGGGCCAGGATTATATGAGGGAAGTAGGGCTGTCACAAAGGAGAGTTTGGAGGGCCAAGATTATATGAGGGAAGTAGGGCTGTCATAAAGGAGAGTTTGGAGGGCCAAGATTATATGAGGGAAGTAGGACTGTACAAAGGAGAATTTGGAGGGCCAAGATTATATGAGGGAAGTAGGGCTGTCACAAAGGAGAATTGGAGGGCCAAGATTATATGAGGGAAGTAGGGCTGTCACAAAGGAGAGTTTGGAGGGCCAAGATTATATGAGGGAAGTAGGGCTGTCACAAAGGAGAATTGGAGGGCCAAGATTATATGAGGGAAGTAGGGCTGTCACAAAGGAGAATTGGAGGGCCAAGATTATATGAGGGAAGTAGGGCTGTCACAAAGGAGAGTTTGGAGGGCCAAGATTATATGAGGGAAGTAGGGCTGTCATAAAGGTGAATTTGGAGGGCCAAGAATATATGAGGGAAGTAGGGCTGTCACAAAGGAGAGTTTGGAAGGCCAAGATTATATGAGAGAAGTAGGACTGTCACAAAGGAGAGTTTGGAGGGCCAAGATTATATGAGAGAAGTAGGGCTGTCACAAAGGAGAATTTGGAGGGCCAAGATCATATGAGGGAAGTAGGGCTGTCACAAAGGAGAATTTGGAGGGCCAGGATTATATGAGGGAAGTAGGGCTGTCACAAAGGAGAATTTGGAGGGCCAGGATTATATGAGGGAAGTAGGGCTGTCATAAAGGAGAGTTTGGAGGGCCAAGATTATATGAGGGAAGTAGGGCTGTCACAAAGGAGAATTTGGAGGGCCAAGATTATATGAGGGAAGTAGGGCTGTCACAAAGGAGAATTTGGAGGGCCAGGATTATATGAGGGAAGTAGGGCTGTCACAAAGGAGAATTTGGAGGGCCAGGATTATATGAGGGAAGTAGGGCTGTCACAAAGGAGAATTTGGAGGGCCAGGATTATATGAGGGAAGTAGGGCTGTCACAAAGGAGAATTTAAACATTAACATAACTCTAACTATGAGATTTGAAAGAAATCATGTCGTCGGAACTTCTATTAGAAACTATTAATTATTATTAACCCTAGATTACAATACTATCGTAGAAATTACAGCATCAAAGCACAAGATCTTCCAAATTTGACATTTTATTGTGTTCAAACACACATTCCCCCCTTCCAATATCTAATTAATAATATGCCAATAATTGGAAGAACAATTGCCAATTTTCAAACAATTGTTTTTGCTATGATGGGAAATTTCCTTGGTCAGAGCTGACATCAAAACAACCTTTTGTAACTTGGAAAACACAGCGAATAATGCTAGGTAGCCAAGCATACTGACAGACTTATGGCAACCATAATGATAGACATTGTAATACATCCTGTCTATGGGGGTCATAAATCAGCCGGAGACCAGAAAATTCAAGTCCCTGTATCTCACCTAGTGTGAACACACAAATGTGTGTCAAAAGTTCAAAGAAATTACTATTTTTAGAGCACCTAATGTTACTTTTAAGTGGTGGTAATTTTTACTACTGTATTGTAAATACATCTGTCACAGAAAAGTATCATAATTAAGGGTCAATATTAAATATTATTTATTATTATAATAAATTAACACCTAAAATTGTCATGTACCTTTTTTCCCCCATTTGTATTGGTTTTTTTGGTCTGGTGTATGAGTTTGCCTTAAATGTCTCTGGAAGATATGATACTGTTTATAAGTAGACAGAAAAGTAAGTCCTCTGATGTGACTGAGTGTGCCAAGATGTGACTGGTGGTGGTAGTAGCCAGATTTTGATTGTTCTCAAGGTCAGACAACAACACATTGACAGGAACACGGCCTTCTTGGCTGATGAACTCAAGGTCACCGAAAAGAAGGCAGCCAAGGGCAGGGTATTTTTTGTTTCGGCACGGGAAGCACTGGCCTCACGACTGAGTTGTGATAAGGGTATAGCTACTCCAGGTAATGTCATACTTCTCTCATTAGTTTATGTTAATCTACCTTATGTAATGTCATACTTCTCTCATTAGTTTATGTTAATCTACCTTATGTAATGTCATACTTCTCTCATTAGTTTATGTTAATCTACCTTATGTAATGTCAGTGTTCTTGCAGTAGTTTAGGCTATTCTTTCATTTAATGTCAGCCTTTCACTCAATAAAGTTATTCTACTTCATGTACTATCAGCTTTCCATCATTAGTTTAGATCAGTGGTGGCCAAATTAAGGGTTGACCAAGGGCCAGATTATAGCCAGGGCCAGACTTTGAGTATTTTCAAAAATTACATGATATGATTAAGATATAAATCAAAATGATTGCACGCTATCACCTGACACTGACAGAAAGGCCACTTTTCAGTACCAACTATAAACAACAGCCTTTGATTGTTGTCAGTACCAATAGTTTTTTCTTTTTACCCGACTGGAACTTTGATTTTTATTAGTAGGTGTTTAAAATAGCATTTTCTGTGTACACTACGAGAGGCCAAGAAGTATAGACTTGTAGATCGGATCTGGCTCTCGACCCACTCATTAGGCCACCACTCATTGAGGTTATTCTACCCATATAACGTCAGCGTTCTCTCAATACTTTAGGTTACTTTAATCAAGGTCATATCGGCATTTCTCAATAGTATAGGCTATTCTGTTATAATGTCACTTACACTAGGGGCATTCAAAAAGTAATGCATCATATCGGTTTTCTCAGTTAATAGTAAACATAGAGGCATGAAATTTTGCTCACTGTAAATATGGCATGTGTTGATTGTGTGCACCACAATCGGCCATATAATATGACTGCACTAAATGAGCATGTTAGCAACTTACGTTATAAGCAGTAAATTGTGATAGAATTTCTCGTTTTAGAGAAGGAAACTTGTGAATATCCACAAGCGTCTATGTGATTTGTATGGAAGTTTTGTAAACATTCACAAGCACCTATGTGATGTGTATGGAAGTTTTGTAAACATTCACAAGCGCCTATGTGATGTGTATGGAAGTTTTGTAAACATTCACAAGCACCTATGTGATGTGTATGGAAGTTTTGTAAACATTCACAAGCACCTATGTGATGTGTATGGAAGTTTTGTAAACATTCACAAGCGCCTATGTGATGTGTATGGAAGTTTTGCAGTCGACAGGAGCACAGTAAGTCGCTGGATTCAGAGAATAAATGAACCGGAAAGTGCAAAAACTGAGCTTTTTGATCGGCTACGCTGTGGATTGCCTGCCACAGCCACAAATTTAAGAGATGTTGAAATGTGCTCACCAATTTAAGAGATGTTGAAATGCGCTCACAAATTTAAGAGATGTTGAAAATGCGCTCACCAATTTAAGAGATGTTGAAATGCGCTCACCAATTTAAGAGATGTTGAGATGCGCTCACCAATTTAAGAGATGTTGAAATCCGCTCACCACTTTAAGAGATGTTGAAAATGTGTTGAGGACATTATTCTTGTTGACAGGTGCATGACTACTCAACAATTGGCCTTTAATTTATCAGTCATCATCGGTAGTCCAAATACAGTTATAAAAACTCTTGGATTCTCTAAGGTTTGTGCAAGATGGATTCCATGAAATCTCACAAATGTGGACTGATTGCAAAGAAAAGCAATTTCTTCTTAATTATTGGAGCGTTTTTAAATGTTGAAAACTTTTTGGCTAAGATCGTTACAGGTGACGAAACCTGACACAAAAGACAGTCAATGGAATGGTATCATCCGCACTCACCATGAAGAAAGAAATTCAAGACATCTCCTTCAGCTGGAAAGGTCATGGTCACTGTCTTTTGGGACTTTGAAAGTGTGATTATTGTGGATGTTATGCCAAGCAGAGAGACAATCAATTCACAAGCTTACATTAAAACATTGAAAAAAACTCAATCAGCATTTTCACAGAGTTTGGCCACACAAGAATCCAGTTGTCCTGCTTCTCATTCATGACAGTGCACATCCTCACACAAGTCTAGCAACATGGGAAGCAATTACCAGATTGGGTTGGACTGTACCCCCCATGCACCATACAGCCCTGTTTTGGCACCCTCTGATTTCCATCTCTTTGGTCCACTTAAAGATACTCTCCATGGAACAAGGTTCGAAGATGGAGAGATTCATGCAGCGAAGAAATGGCTACATGATCAAGACAAAGACTGGTACAGGCTAGGAATGCATGCTAGCGAAAACCTGCACAAGTGGATGGGAATTATGTTGAATGATACTGATGTTAACATGACATATTTTCATATATACTGTGTACAAATTTCATACTTTTTGAATTAGCAGTTTCTGAGAAAACCAATGTAGTACTTTACTTTCTGAATGCACTACGTACTTAACAGAGAATAAAAGTTGACAATTGTGAACAATCAAAAGTACCAGATCTACATACCTACCTACCTTCCTGCCTACCGACCTACACCCATCTATCTCATCCGTCTGTCTGTCTATCTAGTCAGCACATAGGGCAGAGATTCTAGACTCGTGTGTCTGACAATCTTGCAACTGTTAGACCTGGCACCTAGACTCGTATGTATGACAATCTTACAACTGTTAGACCTGGCACCTAGACTCGTGTGTCTGACAATCTTACAACTGTTAGACCTAGCACCTAGACTCGTGTGTCTGACAATCTTGCAACTGTTAAACCTAGCACCTAGACTCGTATGTATGACAATCTTGCAACTGTTGAACCTAGCACCTAGACTCGTGTGTCTGACAATCTTGCAACTGTTAGACCTAGCACCTAGACTCGTGTGTCTGACAATCTTGCAACTGTTAGACCTAGCACCTAGACTCGTGTGTCTGACAATCTTACAACTGTTAGACCTGGCACCTAGACTCGTGTGTCTGACAATCTTGCAAATGTTAGACCTAGCACCTAGACTCGTGTGTCTGACAATCTTACAACTGTTAGACCTGGCACCTAGACTCGTGTGTCTGACAATCTTACAACTGTTAGACCTGGCACCTAGACTTGTGTGTCTGACAATCTTGCAAATGTTAGACCTAGCACCTAGACTCGTGTGTCTGACAATCTTACAACTGTTAGACCTGGCACCTAGACTCGTGTGTCTGACAATCTTACAACTGTTAGACCTGGCACCTAGACTTGTGTGTCTGACAATCTTGCAAATGTTAGACCTAGCACCTAGACTCGTGTGTCTGACAATCTTGCAAATGTTAGACCTAGCACCTAGACTCGCGTGTCTGACAATCTTACAACTGTTAGACCTAGCACCTAGACTCACGTGTCTGACAATCTTACAACTGTTAGACCTAGCACCTAGACTCGCGTGTCTGACAATCTTACAACTGTTACACCTAGCACAGGATCTGCATTGTGTCTCACCACACAGCTCTGTTCTGGATGAGTTTCTCAATATTGGGAGTAGATGCTTGCTGTTGTTGCCAGTTCAAATATGTTTAATTTAAAAAGTAGTCTCTTTCATTAACTTTGAGGAAGTGTTTGTAATGTTAGCTGTTTTTATGTTTTCTTTCATTCATGTATGTTCTTGTATGTAATATTAGTTGTTTGATCTTTCCTTTCTTTTTTTTATATTTTCTTGTTCTTGTGTGTGTTTATTTTTCTTGGATATCATCATTATTTGATTGTGACTGAACCTCGTGAGGAAACAAAATCATGGACATAACACAATACATTGAGCGAGATGAATTAAAACAAATACTGTCCTCTGATACTAAAGAACCTGTGTCCACAAGGAACATGATGCTAGTGCCCATATATGTCAATGTTCGCTGGCACATTTTGATTAATGTGGACAATACCATATTAGGCCTCCCGACTTGCCTAGAAAAGATCACTGGTATCCATTTTCAGAGGCTGGGTGAACTCTGCAGTCATGTTAATCTGAAGAAGAAAAGTTGCCACATGTAGGGATTGAACCTGGATCCTTCTGATTAATATTGGGCACACTAACCACTCAGGCACTTACTGCAGACAGTCATTCAAGTCTATCTGTTACATCATTATTCTATTTTTGGAGTCTGTCTGTTACATCATTATTCTATTTCTAGAGTCTGTCTGTTACATCATTCCATTTCTAGAGTCTGTCTGTTACATCATTATTCCATTTCTAGAGTCTGTCTGTTACATCATTATTCTATTTCTAGAGTCTGTCTGTTACATCATTATTCCATTTCTAGAGTCTGTCTGTTACATCATTATTCCATTTCTAGAGTCTGTCTGTTACATCATTATTCTATTTCTGAAGTCTCCATGTGGAAGTAAAAACACAAGACCAATGTAGTCACGGGCTAGTGGACAGGTTTTAGTTTCACCCAAACAGACAGTGGGAGCTGCGATAGCTCAGTGGTTAGTGAACTGGACTACAAAGGACAAGGGGTAGGGTTCGATCCCAACCGACGGCTTCCGGGTTCACCCAGCCTTTAATGGGGACCAGATTTTTTTTCTGGGAAAGTGAAGCGGCACGGGCAAAATACCGACCACATTACCCCAAAAATCATGTGTCGAAGGTCCGTAAAATTTATGGTCACTAACACCATATTCCCTATACACCACTTGGCGTGATGGGGGTACTTTACTTTTTTTTTTTTTTATAGATAGAAAAAAATGGTAGAATTTGTAATCTACTCATGCAGAAAGCGGATGTATTGGGCCGAAAGGTGCAGATATCCCAGCTTGCCATAAAATTAGCAACAGCTAACTCCTTCATTCATGCCCAATGAAAGAAGTGGAGTACTCAGTTCACTAACTGTTGCTGTACTTGTGGGTTAACTCTAGGAGTCAGGGAACCAGACCAGGTACCATAAGGGCTGGCTGCCATTTCATCATAGCAGACACCTCATTGGGGTTAACTCTAGGAGCCAGGGAAGCAGACCAGGCACCATAAGTGCAGGCTGCCATTTCATCATAGCAGACACCTCATTGTGGGTTAACTCTAGGAGCCAGGGAAGCAGACCAGGTACCATAAGTGCAGGCTGCCATTTCATCATAGCAGACACCTCATTGGGGGTTAACTCTAGGAGTCAGGGAACCAGACCAGGTACCATAAGGGCTGGCTGCCATTTCATCATAGCAGACACCTCATTGTGGGTTAACTCTAGGAGCCAGGGAAGCAGACCAGGTACCATAAGTGCAGGCTGCCATTTCATCGTAGCAGACACCTCATTGGCGGTTAACTCTAGGAGCCAGGGAAGCAGACCAGGTACCATAAGGGCAGGCTGCCATTTCATCGTAGCAGACACCTCATTGGGGTTAACTCTAGGAGCCAGGGAAGCAGACCAGGTACCATAAGTGCAGGCTGCCATTTCATCGTAGCAGACACCTCATTGGGGGTTAACTCAGGAGCCAGGGAAGCAGACCAGGTACCATAAGTGCAGGCTGCCATTTCATCGTAGCAGACACCTCATTGGGGGTTAACTCAGGAGCCAGGGAAGCAGACCAGGTACCATAAGTGCAGGCTGCCATTTCATCATAGCAGACACCTCATTGGGGGTTAACTCTAGGAGTCAGGGAACCAGACCAGGTACCATAAGGGCTGGCTGCCATTTCATCATAGCAGACACCTCATTGGGGGTTAACTCTAGGAGCCAGGGAACCAGACCAGGTACCATAAGGGCTGGCTGCCATTTCATCGTAGCAGACACCTCATTGTGGGTTAACTCAGGAGTCAGGGAACCAGACCAGGCACCATAAGGGCTGGCTGCCATTTCATCGTAGCAGACACCTCATTGTGGGTTAACTCAGGAGTCAGGGAACTTGACCAGGCACCATAAGGGCTGGCTGCCATTTCATCGTAGCAGACACCTCATTGTGGGTTAACTCAGGAGTCAGGGAACCAGACCAGGTACCATAAGGGCTGGCTGCCATTTCATCGTAGCAGACACCTCATTGGGGGTTAACTCTAGGAGCCAGGAAGCAGACCAGGCACCATAAGGGCTGGCTGCCATTTCATCGTAGCAGACACCTCATTGGGGGTTAACTCTAGGAGTCAGGGAAGCAGACCAGGTACCATAAGGGCTGGCTGCCATTTCATCATAGCAGACACCTCATTGGGGGTTAACTCTAGGAGCCAGGGAACCAGACCAGGTACCATAAGGGCTGGCTGCCATTTCATCATAGCAGACACCTCATTGGGGGTTAACTCTAGGAGCCAGGGAACCAGACCAGGTACCATAAGGGCTGGCTGCCATTTCATCGTAGCAGACACCTCATTGGGGGTTAACTCTAGGAGCCAGGGAACCAGACCAGGTACCATAAGTGCTGGCTGCCATTTCATCATAGCAGACACCTCATTGGGGGTTAACTCTAGGAGCCAGGGAAGCAGACCAGGTACCATAAGTGCTGGCTGCCATTTCATCATAGCAGACACCTCATTGGGGGTTAACTCTTGGAGCCAGGGAACCAGACCAGGTACCATAAGTGCAGGCTGCCATTTCATCATAGCAGACACCTCATTGTGGGTTAACTCTAGGAGCCAGGGAAGCAGACCAGGTACCATAAGGGCTGGCTGCCATTTCATCATAGCAGACACCTCATTGGGGGTTAACTCTAGGAGCCAGGGAACCAGACCAGGTACCATAAGTGCAGGCTGCCATTTCATCATAGCAGACACCTCATTGTGGGTTAACTCAGGAGCCAGGGAACCAGACCAGGTACCATAAGTGCAGGCTGCCATTTCATCGTAGCAGACACCTCATTGTGGGTTAACTCAGGAGTCAGGGAACCAGACCAGGTACCATAAGTGCAGGCTGCCATTTCATCGTAGCAGACACCTCATTGTGGGTTAACTCAGGAGTCAGGGAACCAGACCAGGTACCATAAGTGCAGGCTGCCATTTCATCCTAGCAGACACCTCATTGGGGGTTAACTCAGGAGCCAGGGAACCAGACCAGGCACCATAAGGGCAGGCTGCCATTTCATCATAGCAGACACCTCATTGGGGGTTAACTCAGGAGCCAGGGAACCAGACCAGGCACCATAAGGGCTGGCTGCCATTTCATCATAGCAGACACCTCATTGGAGGTTAACTCTAGGAGCCAGGGAAGCAGACCAGGTACCATAAGGGCTGGCTGCCATTTCATCATAGCAGACACCTCATTGGAGGTTAACTCTAGGAGCCAGGGAAGCAGACCAGGCACCATAAGTGCAGGCTGCCATTTCATCGTAGCAGACACCTCATTGGGGGTTAACTCTAGGAGCCAGGGAAGCAGACCAGGCACCATAAGTGCAGGCTGCCATTTCATCATAGCAGACACCTCATTGGGGTTAACTCTAGGAGCCAGGGAAGCAGACCAGGTACCATAAGTGCTGGCTGCCATTTCATCGTAGCAGACACCTCATTGGGGTTAACTCTAGGAGTCAGGGAAGCAGACCAGGTACCATAAGTGCAGGCTGCCATTTCATCGTAGCAGACACCTCATTGGGGGTTAACTCTAGGAGCCAGGGAAGCAGACCAGGTACCATAAGTGCAGGCTGCCATTTCATCGTAGCAGACACCTCATTGTGGGTTAACTCTAGGAGTCAGGGAAGCAGACCAGGTACCATAAGTGCAGGCTGCCATTTCATCGTAGCAGACACCTCATTGGGGGTTAACTCTAGGAGTCAGGGAACCAGACCAGGTACCATAAGGGCTGGCTGCCATTTCATCCTAGCAGACACCTCATTGGAGGTTAACTCTAGGAGCCAGGGAAGCAGACCAGGTACCATAAGGGCTGGCTGCCATTTCATCATAGCAGACACCTCATTGGGGGTTAACTCTAGGAGTCAGGGAAGCAGACCAGGTACCATAAGGGCTGGCTGCCATTTCATCCTAGCAGACACCTCATTGGGGGTTAACTCTAGGAGCCAGGGAAGCAGACCAGGTACCATAAGTGCAGGCTGCCATTTCATCATAGCAGACACCTCATTGTGGGTTAACTCTAGGAGCCAGGGAAGCAGACCAGGTACCATCAGGGCTGGCTGCCATTTCATCATAGCAGACACCTCATTGTGGGTTAACTCTAGGAGCCAGGGAAGCAGACCAGGTACCATAAGGGCTGGCTGCCATTTCATCGTAGCAGACACCTCATTGGGGGTTAACTCTAGGAGCCAGGGAACCAGACCAGGTACCATAAGTGCTGGCTGCCATTTCATCATAGCAGACACCTCATTGGGGGTTAACTCTAGGAGCCAGGGAAGCAGACCAGGTACCATAAGGGCTGGCTGCCATTTCATCATAGCAGACACCTCATTGGGGGTTAACTCTAGGAGCCAGGGAACCAGACCAGGTACCATAAGTGCAGGCTGCCATTTCATCATAGCAGACACCTCATTGTGGGTTAACTCTAGGAGCCAGGGAAGCAGACCAGGTACCATAAGGGCTGGCTGCCATTTCATCATAGCAGACACCTCATTGGGGTTAACTCTAGGAGCCAGGGAACCAGACCAGGTACCATAAGTGCAGGCTGCCATTTCATCATAGCAGACACCTCATTGTGGGTTAACTCAGGAGCCAGGGAACCAGACCAGGTACCATAAGTGCAGGCTGCCATTTCATCGTAGCAGACACCTCATTGTGGGTTAACTCAGGAGTCAGGGAACCAGACCAGGTACCATAAGTGCAGGCTGCCATTTCATCGTAGCAGACACCTCATTGTGGGTTAACTCAGGAGTCAGGGAACCAGACCAGGTACCATAAGTGCAGGCTGCCATTTCATCCTAGCAGACACCTCATTGGGGGTTAACTCAGGAGCCAGGGAACCAGACCAGGCACCATAAGGGCAGGCTGCCATTTCATCATAGCAGACACCTCATTGGGGGTTAACTCAGGAGCCAGGGAACCAGACCAGGCACCATAAGGGCTGGCTGCCATTTCATCATAGCAGACACCTCATTGGAGGTTAACTCTAGGAGCCAGGGAAGCAGACCAGGTACCATAAGGGCTGGCTGCCATTTCATCATAGCAGACACCTCATTGGAGGTTAACTCTAGGAGCCAGGGAAGCAGACCAGGCACCATAAGTGCAGGCTGCCATTTCATCGTAGCAGACACCTCATTGGGGGTTAACTCTAGGAGCCAGGGAAGCAGACCAGGCACCATAAGTGCAGGCTGCCATTTCATCATAGCAGACACCTCATTGGGGGTTAACTCTAGGAGCCAGGGAAGCAGACCAGGTACCATAAGTGCTGGCTGCCATTTCATCGTAGCAGACACCTCATTGGGGGTTAACTCTAGGAGTCAGGGAAGCAGACCAGGTACCATAAGTGCAGGCTGCCATTTCATCGTAGCAGACACCTCATTGGGGGTTAACTCTAGGAGCCAGGGAAGCAGACCAGGTACCATAAGTGCAGGCTGCCATTTCATCGTAGCAGACACCTCATTGTGGGTTAACTCTAGGAGTCAGGGAAGCAGACCAGGTACCATAAGTGCAGGCTGCCATTTCATCGTAGCAGACACCTCATTGGGGGTTAACTCTAGGAGTCAGGGAACCAGACCAGGTACCATAAGGGCTGGCTGCCATTTCATCCTAGCAGACACCTCATTGGAGGTTAACTCTAGGAGCCAGGGAAGCAGACCAGGTACCATAAGGGCTGGCTGCCATTTCATCATAGCAGACACCTCATTGGGGGTTAACTCTAGGAGTCAGGGAAGCAGACCAGGTACCATAAGGGCTGGCTGCCATTTCATCCTAGCAGACACCTCATTGGGGTTAACTCTAGGAGCCAGGGAAGCAGACCAGGTACCATAAGTGCAGGCTGCCATTTCATCATAGCAGACACCTCATTGTGGGTTAACTCTAGGAGCCAGGGAAGCAGACCAGGTACCATCAGGGCTGGCTGCCATTTCATCATAGCAGACACCTCATTGTGGGTTAACTCTAGGAGCCAGGGAAGCAGACCAGGTACCATAAGGGCTGGCTGCCATTTCATCGTAGCAGACACCTCATTGGGGGTTAACTCTAGGAGCCAGGGAAGCAGACCAGGTACCATAAGGGCTGGCTGCCATTTCATCCTAGCAGACACCTCATTGGGGGTTAACCAAGTGTTTCTTGTCATGGTCTAACATTTCCAGTTCTGTCTGTTTTCTCCCTGTTGCTTTTCTCCAACACATTTCTCCATTTATTTCTCTATTCTTTGTTAGATACCTGTCCTACACATTTCTCCATTTATTTCTCTATTCTTTGTTAGATACCTGTCCTACACATTTCTCTATTTATTTCTCTATTCTTTGTTAGATACCTGTCCAACACATTTCTCCATTTATTTCTCTACACTTTGTTAGATACCTGTCCAGCACATTTCTCCATTTATTTCTCTATTCTTTGTTAGATACCACATTTCTCCATTTGTTTCTCTATTCTTTGTTAGGTATCTGTCCTACACATTTCTCCATTTGTTTCTCTATTCTTTGTTAGGTACCTGTCCTACACATTTCTCCATTTATTTCTCTATTCTTTGTTAGATACCTGTCCAACACATTTCTCCATTTATTTCTCTATTCTTTGTTAGGTACCTGTCCAACACATTTCTCCATTTATTTCTCTATTCTTTGTTAGGTACCTGTCCTACACATTTCTCCATTTATTTCTCTATTCTTTGTTAGGTACCTGTCCAACACATTTCTCCATTTATTTCTCTATTCTTTGTTAGATACCTGTCCAACACATTTCTCCATTTATTTCTCTATTCTTTGTTAGGTACCTGTCCAACACATTTCTCCATTTGTTTCTCTATTCTTTGTTAGGTACCTGTCCAACACATTTCTCCATTTATTTCTCTACACTTTGTTAGGTACCTGTCCAACACATTTCTCCATTTATTTCTCTATTCTTTGTTAGGTACCTGTCCAACACATTTCTCCATTTATTTCTCTATTCTTTGTTAGGTACCTGTCCTACACATTTCTCCATTTATTTCTCTATACTTTGTTAGGTACCTGTCCAACACATTTCTCCATTTATTTCTCTATTCTTTGTTAGATACCACATTTCTCCATTTGTTTCTCTATTCTTTGTTAGGTATCTGTCCTACACATTTCTCCATTTGTTTCTCTATTCTTTGTTAGGTACCTGTCCTACACATTTCTCCATTTATTTCTCTATTCTTTGTTAGATACCTGTCCAACACATTTCTCCATTTATTTCTCTATTCTTTGTTAGGTACCTGTCCTACACATTTCTCCATTTATTTCTCTATTCTTTGTTAGGTACCTGTCCAACACATTTCTCCATTTATTTCTCTATTCTTTGTTAGATACCTGTCCAACACATTTCTCCATTTATTTCTCTATTCTTTGTTAGGTACCTGTCCAACACATTTCTCCATTTGTTTCTCTATTCTTTGTTAGGTACCTGTCCAATACATTTCTCCATTTATTTCTCTACACTTTGTTAGGTACCTGTCCAACACATTTCTCCATTTATTTCTCTATTCTTTGTTAGGTACCTGTCCAACACATTTCTCCATTTATTTCTCTATTCTTTGTTAGATACCTGTCCAGCACATTTCTCCATTTATTTCTCTATTCTTTGTTAGATACCTGTCCAGCACATTTCTCCATTTATTTCTCTATTCTTTGTTAGATACCTGTCCAGCACATTTCTCCATTTATTTCTCTATTCTTTGTTAGGTACCTGTCCAGCACATTTCTCCATTTATTTCTCTATTCTTTGTTAGGTACCTGTCCAACACATTTCTCCATTTATTTCTCTATTCTTTGTTAGGTACCTGTCCAGCACATTTCTCCATTTATTTCTCTATTCTTTGTTAGATACCTGTCCAGCACATTTCTCCATTTATTTCTCTATTCTTTGTTAGATACCTGTCCAATACATTTCTCCATCGTCACTTGGAATCATCATCTGTGCTGCCAATTAGGGCTGCACATAAGTTGATCTTGTCAGCAGAATTTGACACCACTCTTTGGCGGGAGCTGTGACATATGGAGGAGCGGATATGGGGAATTCCAGACTGTAGTGAAAATGATTCCATGAACAAAACAGAACTAGTCATATGGGCACAATTATTGTGTTATTAGGCTGGTATTGCTTCATCTATTTTAACAATTATTTTATGAATTTTGTTGCAGAGAGAATTCTTTTACCAGGATTCCAGGCCAGATTGTTTGAGTTTGCCAATTTTGAGAAGGAATTTGAGGCAAGTGGTGCTTTGGCAGCTCATCATATTTCTTGTACATCCCACTGGGTTATTTTCAGTCTGTTCATAACACACTATAGTATTTTGTGAGTGGAGTAGACAGACAGGAACATACAGACATGACAATTATTCTGTTGAATAGACAGACAGGCGTTTAGGTTAGACAGGACAGATGAGATAGTTAAAACAGGTGGGTTTGTTAGTAGTAGAAGCAGAAAAAAGGTGGGTAAGTTAGCAGTGGAACCAGAAAACATGTGAATCTGTTAGCAGTGAGACCAGATAACAAGTGGATCTGTTAGCAGTGAGACCAGATAACAAGTGGATCTGTTAGCAGTGGAACCAGAAATCAGATGGATCTGTTAGCAGTGGAACCAGAAAACAAGTGGATCTGTTAGCAGTGAGAACAGATAACAGGTGGATCTGTTAGCAGTGGAACCAGAAATCAGATGGATCTGTTAGCAGTGGAACCAGAAATCAGATGGATCTGTTAGCAGTGGAACCAGAAAACAAGTGGATCTGTTAGCAGTGAGACCAGATAACAGGTGGATCTGTTAGCAGTGGAACCAGAAATCAGATGGATCTGTTAGCAGTGGAACCAGAAAACAGGTGGGTCTGTTAACAGTGGAACCAGAAAACGGGTGGGTCTGTTAACAGTGGAACCAGAAAACAGGTGGGTCTGTTAACAGTGGAACCAGAAAACAGGTGGATCTGTTAACAGTGGAACCAAAAAACAGGTGGATCTGTTAACAGTGGAACCAAAAAACAGGTGGATCTGTTAGCAGTGGAACCAGAAAGCAGGTGGGTCTATTAGTAGTGGGACCAGAAAACAGATGGATCTGTATCTGTTAGCAGTGAGACCAGAAAACAGGTGGGTCTGTTAGCAGTGGAACCAGAAAACAGGTGGATCTGTTAGCAGTGGGAGAAATGGGTACATGTTATAGACAGGACAGATAGACACAGGGGACAGGTGATATTGATAGAAATAGAACAGATTGAACTGTTAGCAGTGAAACAACAGATCAGATAATGGGGCAGACAGACACTTGGATAGGTGAGAGTGATAGACATAAATAATTGGAAGAGACAAGATAGTAGCAGTGAAATGAGTTGAACTGACAGACAGTGGGACAGACAGACATATGGATAGGTGAGAGTGATAGACAGAAATAATTGGAAGAGACAAGATAGTAGCAGTGAAATGAGCTTAACTGACAGACAGTGGGACAGACAGACACATGGATAGGTGAGAGTGATAGACAGAAATAATTGGAAGAGACAAGATAGTAGCAGCGAAATGAGAAGAGCAGACCATCATTGGAACAGATTGATTGTTCCCTTTCAGACATGCATATCTCAGTCTGCAGTGAAGACAAAGTTTGAGCAGCACACCAAGCGAGCACACCTCATCAACACTGAGCTGCGATCTGTCATGGAGGAGGCATACACCAAGAGCATCAGCCTGCAGTAAGTCAGACATCCATGAGGGAGTTAACATATTGATTGTGTGTGCATGAGTGAGAGAGATAGAGAAAGCTATAAGACATTCATGTCTTATTTACATTTACCAATTGATTGTGTGAGTGTGCATGAGTGTGAGAGATAGAGAAAGCTACAAGACATTCATGTCTTATTTACATTTACCAATTGATTGCACTCAGCTTCTGAGAACAGGAAATGTCAAGACTGGCTTCATTTCATGCAGATTGCCTGAGAAAAAAATATTCACAATATGTCTAGGAAAACAAGTAAACTGTCAAGACTTGCTCAAATATTGTAACTAGTAAAACATGTAAACTGTCAAGACTTGCTCAAATATTGCAGCTAGGAAAACATGTAAACTGCCAAGACTTGCTCAAATATTGCAGCTAGGAAAAAACACGTAAACTGTCAAGACTTACTCAAATATTGCAGCAATGAAAACATGTAAAATGTCAAGACTTGCTCAAATATTGTAACTAGGAAAACATGTAAACTGTCAAGACTTGCTCAAATATTGCAGCTAGGAAAACATGTAAACTGTCAAGACTTGCTCAAATATTGCAGCTAGGAAAACATGTAAACTGTCATGACTTGCTCAAATATTGCAGCTACGAAAACATGTAAACTGTCAAGACTTGCTCAAATATTGCAGCTAGGAAAACATGTAAACTGTCAAGACTTGCTCAAATATTGCAGCTAGGAAAACATGTAAACTGTCAAGACTTGCTCAAATATTGTAACTAGGAAAACATGTAAACTGCCAAGACTTGCTCAAATATTGTAACTAGGAAAACATGTAAACTGTCAAGACTTGCTCAAATATTGTAACTAGGAAAACATGTAAACTGTCAAGACTTGCTCAAATATTGTAACTAGGAAAACATGTAAACTGTCAAGACTTGCTCAAATATTGCAGCTAGGAAAACATGTAAACTGCCAAGACTTGCTCAAATATTGTAACTAGGAAAACATGTAAACTGTCAAGACTTGCTCAAATATTGTAACTAGGAAAACACGTAAACTGTCAAGACTTGCTCAAATATTGCAGCTAGGAAAACACGTAAACTGTCAAGACTGCTCAATATTGTAACAAGGAAAACATGTAAACTGTCAAGATTTGCTCAAATATTGTAACAAGGAAAACATGTAAACTGTCAAGACTTGCTCAAATATTGTAACAAGGAAAGCCTGCACACTGTGGTGATACACAGAACCTGGAGCTGAATAGGTTAAAGACAAAGAAGAAATCCAGAAAGAAATCACATAGCTTCAGTGGACACCACAGGGAGTGTGAAAGTGAGGCAGATAAATGAAAACGTGACAGAGAATACAATGGGCAGACTTGGGGTACCCTGTGACATGAAAACCTGACAGAAAACAGATTGGGTAGACTTGGAGACCCTGTGAAGGATGGCCACAGACCATGCAGAATGAAGGGACATCACATTTTTATTACGCAAGCTGCCGCAAGACAAATAGGTTTGTTATTGCTACATGGACAAAGGGAGGGAGACATTAAAAGTGGAGCATGAAGTGTATTTAATCAGTCAGCTTTTGGTATTTAATCAGTCAGCTTTTGGTATTTAATCAGTCAGCTTTTGGTATTTAATCAGTCAGCTTTTGCAACACTATGCATGTAGACCTCTGTGACTGCTTTGTTGTTGATACATGGACAAAGGGAGGGAGACATTGAAAGTGCGGCATGATGTGCATTTAATGATTAGCTTCTGGAATACAAAAGACATTCTCTGGTCATGGACCCCAGCACAAGACAAGAGTTTCGTCCCTTGAGATGGCTCTCAAGGGGACAAGCTGTAGGTGACAATCTAAAGTGTATTGATGAAGTCAGCATTGATTTCAGAAATCATCAACAGAATAAAACAATGAGGACATACAAAAATAAGTAACAACTTGTGAAACAACTACCGAAGAAGTCAGACACCATTGATTGCGAAGACCATCGCACTATTAGTTTCATACGACCAAAATATTATTTAAAATAATCATGAGACGGGTAAGGAACAAAATAAAACTAAAAATAAGTGAGGAGCAATGTGTTTTTGTGGAAAGAAAGGGCACCAATAATGCAATATACATCCTGAGAACATTGATAGAAAGAGCTATAGAGGTAAAGAAAGATCTATAAATGTGCTTTATAGACTACACGAAAGCATTTGACAAAGTAAAGCAGGTGGAAATAATCAATATGCTGGAGAAATTAAACAGTGATAAGGATCTGTGAATCATAAAAAACATGCACTGGCAACAAACAGCAACCATAAACATTAGCAACCAAACAGGACAGTTCCAATATATAAAACAATGAGTCAGACAAGGCTGTGTTCTGTCGCCAGATTTGTTTTCACTTTACAGCAAAAATATGAGATCAATGGTAGATATAAAAGGAATTGAAGTTGGTGGTCACAACATAAACAATTTGTGATATGCGGATGACACAGTCTTGCTAGCAGATACAGAGAATGAACTACAAGAAATGATAGACATAATAGTAAAAGAAAGCAACAAGAAAGGTCTCAGTCTGAATAGTAAGAAAACAGAAGTAATGGTTATATCGAAGAAACAATCACCATCATGCAGCATAAAAATAAAAAGGACAAATCTGAAACAAGTGCAACGCGTCAAATACTTGGGCACAATAATAACATCAGATGGAAGATGCACCACAGAAATAAAAACCAGAATAGCTCAGGCCAAAATAGCATTTCAGAAAATTTAAAACGTTTTATGCAACAAATCTATGTCAAAAGTGAGAGTCATCGGTGCTATATAGAACCAATTCTGACCAATGGAAGTGAATCGTGGACAGTAGACAAACAAATGAAAAGACGATTAGAGGCCACAGAGATGGGATTTCTCAGAAGAATGTTGAAAGTTCCCTCTAAAGCTGAAAAGACCAACAAGGAAATTCTCAAAGAGACCAACACAAAAAGGGGGTTCCAAAAAATCATCATAAAGAAACAATCAACATTTTTCAGGCACATCATGAGAAGAGGAAAGTTGGAATACTTGGTTACAACTGGCAAAATAAAAGGAAAGAGTGATCGCGGACGACAAAGAGAGAAAATACTGGATAGCTTGGTGTCATGGCATGGAAAACAGTCAGCACAGAAGACATGGAAAACAGAATTAATAAGATGCATGGTGGATAGAAAAGAGAGCCGCGATAGCTCAGTGGTTAGTGAACTGGACTACAAAGGACAAGAGGTTGGGTTTTATCCCAACTGACTGCTTCCAGGTTCACCCAGCCTTTAATGGGTACCGGATTTTTTCTGGGAAAGTAAAGCGGCACGGGCATAATACTGACCTCATTACTCCAAAAATCATGTGCCGAAGGTCTGTAAAAATTTATGGTCACTAACACCATATTACCTATACGCCACTTGGCGTGACGGGGGTACTTTACTTTTTAACTTATGGTGGATAGAAGATTCTGGAAGGATATGATTACCTACGTCAACTGGTAATGGCACATGATGATGATGACAAGCTATGGGGAATCAGTGATGACCTCAAATGTACCATCCTGTTTGTGACCCAAGCTGGTCTAAATGCATAGTAATAGCTGATCGCTGAAGAAAAAAAGAAAGTTTTAAAATGATGGGAATGTATGAGATTGAGGCCATATTGAACATGTTTCTAGGGCTTTCAGATGAATCAGGTAGCTTTGCTTATCTCAATTCCAAGTTTTCCATTTTTCTTTGTCCTTGACCTTTAGGGATGACCAGCAGCAAGCCCGAAGGGAGATGTCAGAAAGACTGACCCAGCTCGACAAGCAGCTGGATATCCTGACCTCTGAGGTCAAGCGCAAAATCAGAGCTATGGTAGAAGAGGTGGAGAGAAAGGTATACAGCAGTTGACAAATAGTTGGCTCTTTTAATTTAATTTGGCATTTCACAGCAACTTCAAGCTCAGCACATCTGCTTGGATAAGATTGAACTTTGTGTGTCTACATTTTTAATGCAGGGTTTGTGAGTTTTGGTTTGCTGGGGGGGGGGGGGGGTTGGTTGGTTGACAGTCATCATCATCATCATGTTCCATACGAGTTGGCGTAGGCAATCATGTCGTTCCACAATCTACTATCTACAGTGCATCGTATCAGTTCTGTTGTTGACTGTTTTTCATGCCATGACAACAAGCTATCCAGTATTTTCTCTCTTTGTCAACCTCAATCTCTCTTTACTTTTATTTTGCCTGTTGTAACCAAGTATGCCAACTTTCCTCTTCTCATGATGTGCCTGAAAAATGTTGATTGTTTCTTTCTGATGTTTTTAGGAGCTCCCTTTTTGTGTTGGCCTCTTTGAGAATTTCCTTGTTGGTTTTTTAGCTTTAGAGGGAACTTTCAACATTCTTCTGAGAAATCCCACATCTGTGGCCTCTAATCGTCTTTTCATTTGTTTGTCTACTGTCCATGATTCACTTCCATAGATCAGAATTGGTTCTAAATAGCACCGATGAACTCTCTTTCTCACTTTTATAGACATAGATTTGTTGCATAAGATATTTTTCATTTTCTGAAATGCTATTTTGGCCTGAACTATTCTGCTTTTTATTTCTGTAGTGCATCTTCCATCTGATGTTATTATTGTGCCCAAGTATTTAAGATGTTGCACTTGTTTCAGATTTGTCCTGTTTATTTTTATCCTGCTTGCTGGTGATGATTGTTTCTTTGATATGACCATTACTTCTGTTTTCTTACTATTCAGACTTTTGACAGTAGGTTAGTTTATAATGATGATTTTGTTTGTTTGTTTTTCTTTCTTTTTTTTTTTTTTTTTTGGGGGGGGGGGGGTGTTAACAGTAGGTTTATAATAACGATTTTTTTTTTTGGGGGGGGGGTGTGGGGGGGGTACCAGTAGGTTAGTTTATAATGAGGATTAGATTTTTTGTGGTTTGTTGGGGTTATGGTAGAGTAATTTGTGTTGGAGAGTGTTTGGTTTCTTTAGGTGAAAGTTAGAGTGGTTTATGTTTGTATTTAGTGACTTCTAGGATGGATTTGGGTGGGTTGGTGGTGGCATTGTTTATATTATGAGTCAGTCAATATATTGATCTCTTCCCTGCTTATTTTTGAGATACAGAATTTTGTTAGAAATAATGAGAGAGTTGTTTTGTTTCTGTTGTATCAGAGATCAAGATATATGCCTTGCTTCTAGGTGTCTGCAGCACTCAATGATGAGATTAGACGGTTGTCTTTACTTGTGGAGGAGTTTGAGAGGCCCTTTCACCCTGATCCTATGTTCCTAAATGTATACAAGAAGGTAAGTATGTACCGAGGTGAGATGGTAGAATGGTGGTGTGTGCAAGAAGTTGGGTAATCTTAGACTAGTGGTGTGTACAAGAAGGTAAGTATGTACCGAGATGAGATGATAGACTCAGATGGTGGTGTGGTAGAATCATAGATTGGTGGTGTGTACAAGAAGTTGGGTAATCTTAGACTAGTGGTGTGTACAAGAAGGTAAGTATGTACCGAGATGATAGACTCAGATGGTGGTGTGGTAGAATCATAGATTGGTGGTGTGTACAAGAAGTTGAACATGTACAAATGTGAGATAGCAGACTAAAAAAATGAGTATCTACACAAGTGAGATGGTTTGACTTTAAACTAATGATGTGAACAAGAAGACAAGATGGTAAACAACTAGATTGAAGGTTTATATTGAGGTGGGATGGTAGACTTTTAGACTAGTAGTGTGTACAAAGTGAGATGGTTGACACCGTTTCTGGTAATAGACATATATGAGTGTACAGAGGTGATTGTGAAGTGGTGGGCTAACAGTTGTGTGTACAATGGAGTGTATGTAAAGATTAATATGTACAGAGATGAGTGTTTGTAGAAATTAATGTATACAGAGATGAATTTATGTAAAAATGAATATGTACAGAGATGAGTGTAAAATGTAATATGTGCATAGATGAGTGTATGTAAACATTAATGTGTACAAAGATGAGTATATGTAAAAATTAATGTGTACAAAGATGAGTATGTGTAAAAATTAATGTATACAGAGATGAATTTATGTACAAATTAATATGTACAGAGATGAGTGTATGTAAAAGTTATGTACAGAGATGAGAGTATAAAGATGAGTGTTTAGGAAAAATGTAAAATGGTGAGTGACTAGAGTTGAAAGTGTGCAGTCATGAGTTTGTGTAGAGGTGAGTTTGTCCAGAGATAGGAGTTCACGAAGATCAGTGAGTTTGTGCTGGTATAAGATTAGTGACACTGTGTGCTCATTCTGTCTGTCTGTGACCATATATTTTGATGACTTGTGTCATCATCTTGAACATATGCTATCTGCACATCCATATTTGATACTGATATTTATCCTCATCTTGAATTTATCCTATTTTCACATCCATATATGATACTGATATTTATCCTCATCTTGAATTTATCCTATTTTCACATCCATATATGATACTGATATTATCCTCATCTTGAATTTATCCTATTTTCACATCCATATTTGATACTGATATTTATCCTCATCTTGAATTTATCCTATTTTCACATCCATATATGATACTGATATTTATCCTCATCTTGAATTTATCCTATTTTCGCATCCATGTATATTGCTGTTCTGTATCCTCATCTAGACTGGTCTACATGAATATATCTTATCTACAATGAACAGATCTACACAAACATATCTCAACAATGAAAAAATCTATTAAAAAACATATATATCTACAATGAACAAGTCTACATGAACATATACGAGGGGCTATTGGAAAGTTCCTGGACTGTGTCTATAAAAAAAATGACAAGATTACCTAATTTAAATTTAGCCAAGATCGTCTTTGAAATGGTTCCTTTGAGAACATACACAACTAACGCATCACCTCTTTCATGCCTCCGAGACTCCACGGAAGTATTTTTCCTCAAAGCTGCCTGCAACAGCCAGTTGTGTTAGTGCCACTTCTCTTTCTTGTTCACATCTTCTCTCAAGCACCTCAAACCACAACAGCAGGTCTCATTGTTGTGCCAGGAAGAACACATTCTAGATGAATGACCAAAAACAAAAATTAAAACTCCTGTTTTTGCATTTCGGGCCTAACACACCTTCTTGGTCTTGCTGACCATGGGCTTTTCCATTGTTTGACTCCAAATCGTAGCTGTAAATTAAACTTTCCTAAGCTGTGATGACATGAATAATTTAGCCTTCCACGCTACTCGGGGGACACACCAGGACATCTCGATAGATTGTCAAGAGCCTGGGGGATGACAACTCAATGCATATTCAGGCTTTGTTAGGATCCCCTGGCATACTCCATAAGTGATTCCAGCCATATTAGATAACTGATGCATCATTCAGCAATAGTTCACTTTTTTCTTCACTTTTTTTTTTTTTTAAATTACATTTACTGGCATTCTGTTGGTGGTAGGATGCCCTGGGCACTTGGTCATCCTGAAGATACAATGCACTGACACCTGGTCAAAGACAGAAGAATATTTACTAATGGACTCGAGAAGAATGTTTACTAATGGACCTCAAGAATGACTGGTAATGGACTCAAGAAGAATGTTTGGTGATGGACTAAAGAAGAATGATTGCTAATGGACTCGAGAAGAATGTTTACTAATGGACCTCAAGAAGAATGTTTGGTAATGGACTCAAGAAGAATGTTTGGTAATGGACTCAAGAAGAATGTTTGGTAATGGACTAAAGAAGAATGATTGCTAATGGACTCAAGAAGAATGTTTGGTAATGGACTCAAGAAGAATGTTTACTAATGGACCTCAAGAAGAATGTTTGGTAATGGACTCAAGAAGAATGATTGGTAATGGACTCAAGAAGAATGTTTACTAATGGACCTCAAGAAGAATGTTTGGTAATGGACTCAAGAAGAATGTTTACTAATGGACCTCAAGAAGAATGTTTGGTAATGGACTCAAGAAGAATGATTGGTAATGGACTCAAGAAGAATGTTTACTAATGGACCTCAAGAAGAATGTTTGGTACTCAAGAAGAATGATTGGTAATGGACTCAAGAAGAATGATTGGTAATGGACTCAAGAAGAATGTTTACTAATGGACCTCAAGAAGAATGTTTGGTAATGGACTCAAGAAGAATGATTGGTAATGGACTCAAGAAGAATGATTGGTAATGGACTTGAGAAGAATGTTTACTAATGGACCTCAAGAAGAATGTTTGCTAATGGACTCAAGAAGGAATGATTGGTAATGGACTCAAGAAGAATGTTTACTTGTGCACCTCAAGAATGATTGGTAATGGACTGCAGAAGAATGTTTACTAATGGACTCAAGAAAAATAATTGATAATGGACTCCGTAAGAATGATTGGTAATGGACTCAAGAAGAATGTTTGGTAATGGACACAAGTAGAATGATTGGTAATGGACTCAAAAAGAATGATTGGTAATGGGCTCAAGAAGCATTTCTAAGGTTTCTGCTGCAGATCTGTCGATCTTCGCGTAAAATTTGATGCATCAAAATTACTTGAATTTTTCATATTTGTTGGTCATCATATAGACTGCGGAGCAGCTCATAAGCAAGGTTGGACAATGCCTATAGAAACTGTCTACATGTAGACACCATAATATCACGTAGCCTCAGGTGCGGCCTTGGCCTTCAGATTTTCAAGCTAATAAGTCAAGTGATTACATCACGTAATTACAACTTTCCAGTAACCCCTTGTATGATACTGATCTGTATCCTCACCATGATCTGCTCATTCTATCTTCACTTCAGCACATTTATGTTGAACCAAATCTTTATGGACATCACAGTTACACGATAGTTAGTGTACTCATCTGCCCTCAATAGTTAGTGCACTCATCTGTCCTCAATAGTTAGTGCACTCATCTGTCCTCAATAGTTAGTGCACTCATCTGTCCTCAATAGTTAGTGCACTCATCTGCCCTCAATAATTAGTGCACTCATCTGCCCTCAATAGTTAGTGCACTCATCTGCCCTCAATAGTTTGTGCGCTCATCTGCCCTCAATAGTTAGTGCACTCATCTGCCCTCAATAGTTAGTGCACTCATCTGTCCTCAATAGTTAATGCACTCATCTGTCCTCAATAGTTAATGCACTCATCTGTCCTCAATAGTTAGTGCACTCATCTGTCCTCAATAGTTAATGCAGTCATCTGTCCTCAATAGTTAGTGCGCTCATCTGTCCTCAATAGTTAGTGCACTCATCTGTCCTCAATAGTTAATGCGCTCATCTGTCCTCTATGATTAGTGCACTCACCTGTCCTCAATAGTTAATGCACTCATCTGTCCTCAATAGTTAATGCACTCATCTGTCCTCTATGATTAGTGCACTCACCTGTCCTCAATAATTAATGCACTCATCTGTCCTCAATAGTTAATGCACTCATCTGTCCTCTATGATTAGTGCACTCACCTGTCCTCAATAGTTAATGCACTCATCTGTCCTCTATGATTAGTGCACTCACCTGTCCTCATAGTTAATGCACTCATCTGTCCTCAATAGTTAATGCACTCATCTGTCCTCTATGATTAGTGCACTCACCTGTCCTCAATAGTTAATGCACTCATCTGTCCTCTATGATTAGTGCACTCACCTGTCCTCAATAGTTAATGCACTCACCTGTCCTCAATAGTTAATGCACTTACCTGCACTCTGAGCTCAGTCCAGTGACGCTTTCTTTTTCTGACCGCTATGACTTTGTGACTCATGCAGCCTCTGAAATGGATACCAGAGATACTCTCCGTTAACTTTCATTTGGTTCATCCTATTTGAACATCTGTAAATCATCTTGTCTGTCCTTGTAGTCAATGTATCCTATCCATGAACATCTGTAAATCATCTTGTCTGTCCTTGTAGTCAATGTATCCTATCCATGAACATCTGTAAATCATCTTGTCTGTCCTTGTAGTCAATGTATCCTATCCATGAACATCTGTAAATCATCTTGACTGTCCTTGTAGTCAATGTATCCTATCCATGAACATCTGTAAATCATCTTGACTGTCCTTGTAGTCAATGTATCCTATCCATGAACATCTGTAAATCATCTTGTCTGTCCTTGTAGTCAATGTATCCTATCCATGAACATCTGTAAATCATCTTGACTGTCCTTGTAGTCAATGTATCCTATCCATGAACATCTGTAAATCATCTTGACTGTCCTTGTAGTCAATGTATCCTATCCATGAACATCTGTAAATCATCTTGACTGTCCTTGTAGTCAATGTATCCTATCCATGAACATCTGTAAATCATCTTGACTGTCCTTGTAGTCAATGTATCCTATCCATGAACATCTGTAATCATCTTGTCTGTCCTTGTAGTCAATGCTTTCAATCCCTGAATGTTCATAAATCATCCAGACTTTGTCTTCATACCAAGTTCATTATATCCATGAACATCCATTTATCATGCTGACTTTCCTTGTAACTAGTTCATTATATCCATGAACATCCATATATCATGCTGACTTTCCTTGTAACTAGTTCATTATATCCATGAACATCCATATATCATGCTGACCTATGACCTATCTCAGGAGCTTCACATGTTTGTGGAGGAACACCTCTGCTTGAAGATGGTTGGCCGGTGCAGTGGTCCAATCCTGCGCAACATGGACTACTTGCAGGCTCACCTTGCAGGTGGAGACAGTCATTAGGAGTTGTCCTCCAATTGTTTCCATCTTTATTCTAGAAAATTAGAAAAAGAATATGAGTTGGTGTCTGCTGTTTCCACAAATTGATGTAGTGATGAGTATCAGACCACTTGATGTGGTCGACAAGATGGCCACTGACTGTTTTGTTGATCCATCTCCCCATGGTTAGAAAGAAAACATTTGATGCTAAGTTTAAACAACTTGATTTAGAAATACAACAATTTCATGTTAAATTTTAAGAAATTGATGTACAGTTTGTACAATGAGTTTGGACATCTTGATGTGAAGTTTGGATATCTTGATGTGAAGTTTGGACAACTTGATGTAAAGTTTGGACATCTTGATGTGAAGTTTGGACAACTTGATGTAAAGTTCGGACAACTTGATGTAAATTTGGACAACTTGATGTGAATTTGGACAACTTAATGTAAAGTTCGGACAACTTGATGTAAATTTGGACAACTTGATGTAAAGTTCGGACAACTTGATGTAAATTTGGACAACTTGATGTGAATTTGGACAACTTAATGTAAAGTTCGGACAACTTGATGTAAATTTGGACAACTTGATGTAAAGTTTGGACAACTTGATGTAAAGTTTGGACAACTTGATGTAAATTTGGACAACTTGATGTAAATTTGGACAACTTGATGTAAAGTTCGGACAACTTGATGTGAATTTGGACAACTTGATGTAAATTTGGACAACTTGATGTCAAGTTCGGACAACTTGATGTGAATTTGGACAACTTAATGTAAAGTTCGGACAACTTGATGTAAATTTGGACAACTTGATGTAAAGTTTGGACAACTTGATTAAAGTTTGGACAACTTGATGTGAAGTTTGGACAACTTGATGTAAAGTTCGGACAACTTGATGTGAAGTTTGGACAACTTAATGTAAAGTTCGGACAACTTGATGTAAATTTGGACAACTTGATGTAAAGTTTGGACAACTTGATTAAAGTTTGGACATCTTGATGTGAAGTTTGGACAACTTGATGTAAAGTTTGGACAACTTGATGTGAAGTTTGGACAACTTGATGTAAAGTTCGGACAACTTGATGTGAAGTTTGGACAACTTGATGTAAAGTTCGGACAACTTGATGTAAATTTGGACAACTTGATGTAAAGTTCGGACAACTTGATGTAAATTTGGACAACTTGATGTAAAGTTTGGACAACTTGATGTAAAGTTTGGACATCTTGATGTGAAGTTTGGACAACTTGATGTAAAGTTCGGACAACTTGATGTAAAGTTTGGACAACTTGATGTAAAGTTCGGACAACTTGATGTAAATTTGGACAACTTGATGTAAATTTGGACAACTTGATGTAAAGTTCGGACAACTTGATGTGAATTTGGACAACTTGATGTAAAGTTCGGACAACTTGATGTAAATTTGGACAACTTAATGTAAAGTTCGGACAACTTGATGTAAATTTGGACAACTTGATGTAAAGTTTGGACATCTTGATGTGAAGTTTGGACAACTTGATGTAAAGTTTGGACAACTTGATGTAAAGTTTGGACATCTTGATGTGAAGTTTGGACAACTTGATGTAAAGTTCGGACAACTTGATGTGAAGTTTGGACAACTTGATGTGAAGTTTGGACAACTTGATGTAAAGTTCGGACAACTTGATGTGAAGTTTGGACAACTTGATGTAAAGTTCTGACAACTTGATGTAAATTTGGACAACTTGATGTAAAGTTCGGACAACTTGATGTAAATTTGGACAACTTGATGTAAAGTTTGGACAACTTGATGTAAAGTTTGGACAACTTGATGTGAATTTGGACAACTTAATGTAAAGTTTTGACAATTTGATGTATAGTGTGTGGCCTAGTACTAAATTCTGGCTCTTCCTGTTGAAGATACTACAGTGGTAGAGTGGTTAAACCACTTGTCTCTACTGCCCAGGTAGTTGAAGGCCTGACTCTCAAATGTGGCCAGCAGAGTTCACCCAACCTCTGATAATGGGGACAGGAGGTTTTCTCTCGGAAACTGGACAGGCCTGTGATTGTACTGACCCATAAATGTGCCATTGATTTTGGAGAAGTTTAGGCATCAACACTGTATTCCTCATATACCAATGATATGGTTGAAGGTGCCCTTTACTTTAACAAATATTGTTTAGCAAATATCCAACGGACATTGAGTTTCAAAAGTGTATAGCCTGGTTTATTGAATTAATGGGAGAAAGTAATAACATGAAGGTAGAATACTTGCTCTCTCACAGCCAAAAGTGCTGTAAAGTTAAAACATTTTAAACACACCAGCAACATTAAATGTTGTGTATTGAGTGGAGACAGCAGGCAGCACACTCACGTTTGATGTGTAGCTTGTTTTCCCTTTAGTTTGTATTGCTGGCACTCACTTGCTGGTGTATGTTGTCTAGCTTGGCATGCATATGTTGTCATCTTACAGCTTATCAACACCTGCAGCTTTTTGTGGCCACTAGCTTGTGGTTTTCTTTTGGACACACTGGACATTATCATCTTCATCACTGGCAAAAAGCACTCATTGTTTCCTTCATTTTTATATTTCCTTTGGTTGTTACTGTCCATATTTGGTATTAGTAGTAGAATGTTGGAAGTATACTGTCTTATACAACACTCTCAGTTTTATTTAATGTGATGAGTTTTTGTAATATTGGAGTCTCTCTCTCTTTTAATTTTCAGAATGCAGAAGGTTAAGTTACCTCTGTCTGTCTGTAGGAACTTTCAGCCTCCAGCTAGTCCTTGCTATTTTCATAACTGTTGCGTATAGCTCTCACAACTTTCCATTGTGTGCTGCTCTCACAACTTTCCATTGTGTGCTGCTCTCACAACTTAGAAATTACAAGTTGATGTTCTTTTTAGGCAGTTCTGGCACTCTTCAAACAATTATGTCCGATTTGTCGGTGATATGGTCTGATAATTTTGAGATCAGTCTCTGAAATTTATCACATTCTGTCCGTCCACTAGTGTAACGTGTCCCCTGTAGATTTCAATGTTCAACTCTGATATTTTCATGTTTCTACTGCACAAGATTGTTGTTGCCATGAGATTTCTCATCTTTTTCTACTTGACAACCCAACACTGATCTCTAGTCTTGAAAGCTGTTCCTTACTTGTAGTTTATGTGTTTGTAATTTCCCATCTTCCCGTGTGTTACCAGGGCCTCATTATGAGGTAGTAAAGAATAGTGACACTGTGACCTTCCAGACATGTCATAAGAGGCAACTAAGGAGGTTGATCGATGGCTTGACAAGCTGTCATTGTAAAAAGCATTGTTATGGAAACAGAACCACAGATTCTAGAAGCAGTGATCTCTGCAATATGTGCCATTTTGGCACGCAAGGTTCCTGTTTTTGAGATTGTGGTTCTGCCCTATGTGCCGTCTTCGGCTCGAAAGGACAATAGATAGATAGATAAAATTTCCCATGAAATATACACTTCCATTTACGATGAAGAAATGTTGACAATCGTCAGGCTGGTGCACCAGTTTTCCATGTCAGATATCTTCTTGATGGCGTTCACAAAATCCGTAACTCATTCTTTTCTGATATTGGCTAACATTTTTACCTTTACATTATTTGTTTGTAGTAGGACCTTCTGTGTCTTGACAGTTGGTTTGTAAGCAATTGTGACAAGTCAGTAGTTTGGTCAAATATTAGTGTTTTATGCTGTTTTCTTGAACAGCTTCTCTCATGGCTCAATCTGCCAAGATTGGATAGACATTTTCGACCACAAAATGAACAGGATGTGTTCGTGGTGCCAGGCCTCGCCACCTTTCTCTGGCACCTTTTGCCTTCTGAATTTGATAACAATGCTGTATCAAATATTGCTGTGCTGTTTTTTTTATATTTTTGTTCTCAATGTGCTACGATCTGCAGCCAGATTATCCCAGTTGTTTTCACAGATAGAGAATTGACTCGAGGAAGCCCTGCAAACATCCTTATATCTGCAGCCAGATTATCCCAGTTGTTTTCACTGATAGAGAATTGACTCGAGGAAGCCCTGCAAACATCCTTATATCTGCAGCCAGATTATCCCAGTTGTTTTCACTGATAGAGAATTGACTCGAGGAAGCCCTGCAAACATCCTTATATCTCAGCTCTGGTCTGCCCTTTGATCTCTTTCACTGATAGAGAATTGACTCGAGGAAGCCCTGCAAACATCCTTATATCTGCAGCCAGATTATCCCAGTTGTTTTCACAGATAGAGAATTGACTCGAGGAAGCCCTGCAAACATCCTTATATCTGCAGCCAGATTATCCCAGTTTTCACTGATAGAGAATTGACTCGAGGAAGCCCTGCAAACATCCTTATATCTGCAGCCAGATTATCCCAGTTGTTTTCACTGATAGAGAATTGACTCGAGGAAGCCCTGCAAACATCCTTATATCTGCAGCCAGATTATCCCAGTTCCTTTCACTGATAGAGAATTGACTCGAGGAAGCTCTGCAAACATCCTTATATCTGCAGCCAGATTATCCAGTTCCTTTCACTGATAGAGAATTGACTCGAGGAAGCCCTGCAAACATCCTTATATCTCAGCTCTGGTCTGCCCTTTGATCTCTTTCACTGATAGAGAATTGACTCGAGGAAGCCCTGCAAACATCCTTATATCTCAGCTCTGGTCTGCCCTTTGATCTCTTTCACTGATAGAGAATTGACTCGAGGAAGCCCTGCAAACATCCTTATATCTGAAGCCAGATTATCCCAGTTGTTTTCACTGATAGAGAATTGACTCGAGGAAGCCCTGCAAACATCCTTATATCTGCAGCCAGATTATCCCAGTTCCTTTCACTGATAGAGAATTGACTCGAGGAAGCCCTGCAAACATCCTTATATCTGCAGCCAGATTATCCCAGTTCCTTTCACTGATAGAGAATTGACTCGAGGAAGCCCTGCAAACATCCTTATATCTCAGCTCTGGTCTGCCCTTTGATCTCTTTCACTGATAGAGAATTGACTCGAGGAAGCCCTGCAAACATCCTTATATCTGCAGCCAGATTATCCCAGTTGTTTTCACAGATAGAGAATTGACTCGAGGAAGCCCTGCAAACATCCTTATATCTGCAGCCAGATTATCCCAGTTATTTTCACAGATAGAGAATTGACTCGAGGAAGCCCTGCAAACATCCTTATATCTGCAGCCAGATTATCCCAGTTGTTTTCACAGATAGAGAATTGACTCGAGGAAGCCCTGCAAACATCCTTATATCTGCAGCCAGATTATCCCAGTTGTTTTCACTGATAGAGAATTGACTCGAGGAAGCCCTGCAAACATCCTTATATCTGCAGCCAGATTATCCCAGTTGTTTTCACAGATAGAGAATTGACTCGAGGAAGCCCTGCAAACATCCTTATATCTGCAGCCAGATTATCCCAGTTGTTTTCACTGATAGAGAATTGACTCGAGGAAGCCCTGCAAACATCCTTATATCTGCAGCCAGATTATCCCAGTTGTTTTCACTGATAGAGAATTGACTCGAGGAAGCCCTGCAAACATCCTTATATCTGCAGCCAGATTATCCCAGTTGTTTTCACAGATAGAGAATTGACTCGAGGAAGCCCTGCAAACATCCTTATATCTGCAGCCAGATTATCCCAGTTGTTTTCACAGATAGAGAATTGACTCGAGGAAGCCCTGCAAACATCCTTATATCTGCAGCCAGATTATCCCAGTTGTTTTCACTGATAGAGAATTGACTCGAGGAAGCCCTGCAAACATCCTTATATCTGCAGCCAGATTATCCCAGTTGTTTTCACAGATAGAGAATTGACTCGAGGAAGCCCTGCAAACATCCTTATATCTGCAGCCAGATTATCCCAGTTGTTTTCACTGATAGAGAATTGACTCGAGGAAGCCCTGCAAACATCCTTATATCTGCAGCCAGATTATCCCAGTTGTTTTCACTGATAGAGAATTGACTCGAGGAAGCCCTGCAAACATCCTTATATCTGCAGCCAGATTATCCCAGTTGTTTTCACAGATAGAGAATTGACTCGAGGAAGCCCTGCAAACATCCTTATATCTGCAGCCAGATTATCCCAGTTGTTTTCACTGATAGAGAATTGACTCGAGGAAGCCCTGCAAACATCCTTATATCTGCAGCCAGATTATCCCAGTTGTTTTCACTGATAGAGAATTGACTCGAGGAAGCCCTGCAAACATCCTTATATCTGCAGCCAGATTATCCCAGTTGTTTTCACAGATAGAGAATTGACTCGAGGAAGCCCTGCAAACATCCTTATATCTGCAGCCAGATTATCCCAGTTGTTTTCACAGATAGAGAATTGACTCGAGGAAGCCCTGCAAACATCCTTATATCTGCAGCCAGATTATCCCAGTTGTTTTCACTGATAGAGAATTGACTCGAGGAAGCCCTGCAAACATCCTTATATCTGCAGCCAGATTATCCCAGTTGTTTTCACTGATAGAGAATTGACTCGAGGAAGCCCTGCAAACATCCTTATATCTGCAGCCAGATTATCCCAGTTGTTTTCACTGATAGAGAATTGACTCGAGGAAGCCCTGCAAACATCCTTATATCTGCAGCCAGATTATCCCAGTTGTTTTCACTGATAGAGAATTGACTCGAGGAAGCCCTGCAAACATCCTTATATCTGCAGCCAGATTATCCCAGTTGTTTTCACTGATAGAGAATTGACTCGAGGAAGCCCTGCAAACATCCTTATATCTGCAGCCAGATTATCCCAGTTGTTTTCACAGATAGAGAATTGACTCGAGGAAGCCCTGCAAACATCCTTATATCTGCAGCCAGATTATCCCAGTTGTTTTCACAGATAGAGAATTGACTCGAGGAAGCCCTGCAAACATCCTTATATCTGCAGCCAGATTATCCCAGTTGTTTTCACTGATAGAGAATTGACTCGAGGAAGCCCTGCAAACATCCTTATATCTGCAGCCAGATTATCCCAGTTGTTTTCACTGATAGAGAATTGACTCGAGGAAGCCCTGCAAACATCCTTATATCTGCAGCCAGATTATCCCAGTTGTTTTCACAGATAGAGAATTGACTCGAGGAAGCCCTGCAAACATCCTTATATCTGCAGCCAGATTATCCCAGTTGTTTTCACTGATAGAGAATTGACTCGAGGAAGCCCTGCAAACATCCTTATATCTGCAGCCAGATTATCCCAGTTGTTTTCACTGATAGAGAATTGACTCGAGGAAGCCCTGCAAACATCCTTATATCTGCAGCCAGATTATCCCAGTTGTTTTCACAGATAGAGAATTGACTCGAGGAAGCCCTGCAAACATCCTTATATCTGCAGCCAGATTATCCCAGTTGTTTTCACAGATAGAGAATTGACTCGAGGAAGCCCTGCAAACATCCTTATATCTGCAGCCAGATTATCCCAGTTGTTTTCACTGATAGAGAATTGACTCGAGGAAGCCCTGCAAACATCCTTATATCTGCAGCCAGATTATCCCAGTTGTTTTCACTGATAGAGAATTGACTCGAGGAAGCCCTGCAAACATCCTTATATCTGCAGCCAGATTATCCCAGTTGTTTTCACAGATAGAGAATTGACTCGAGGAAGCCCTGCAAACATCCTTATATCTGCAGCCAGATTATCCCAGTTGTTTTCACAGATAGAGAATTGACTCGAGGAAGCCCTGCAAACATCCTTATATCTGCAGCCAGATTATCCAGTTGTTTTCACTGATAGAGAATTGACTCGAGGAAGCCCTGCAAACATCCTTATATCTGCAGCCAGATTATCCAGTTGTTTTCACTGATAGAGAATTGACTCGAGGAAGCCCTGCAAACATCCTTATATCTGCAGCCAGATTATCCCAGTTGTTTTCACTGATAGAGAATTGACTCGAGGAAGCCCTGCAAACATCCTTATATCTGCAGCCAGATTATCCCAGTTGTTTTCACTGATAGAGAATTGACTCGAGGAAGCCCTGCAAACATCCTTATATCTGCAGCCAGATTATCCCAGTTGTTTTCACTGATAGAGAATTGACTCGAGGAAGCCCTGCAAACATCCTTATATCTGCAGCCAGATTATCCCAGTTGTTTTCACTGATAGAGAATTGACTCGAGGAAGCCCTGCAAACATCCTTATATCTGCAGCCAGATTATCCCAGTTGTTTTCACTGATAGAGAATTGACTCGAGGAAGCCCTGCAAACATCCTTATATCTGCAGCCAGATTATCCCAGTTGTTTTCACTGATAGAGAATTGACTCGAGGAAGCCCTGCAAACATCCTTATATCTGCAGCCAGATTATCCCAGTTGTTTTCACTGATAGAGAATTGACTCGAGGAAGCCCTGCAAACATCCTTATATCTGCAGCCAGATTATCCCAGTTGTTTTCACTGATAGAGAATTGACTCGAGGAAGCCCTGCAAACATCCTTATATCTGCAGCCAGATTATCCCAGTTGTTTTCACAGATAGAGAATTGACTCGAGGAAGCCCTGCAAACATCCTTATATCTGCAGCCAGATTATCCCAGTTGTTTTCACAGATAGAGAATTGACTCGAGGAAGCCCTGCAAACATCCTTATATCTGCAGCCAGATTATCCCAGTTGTTTTCACTGATAGAGAATTGACTCGAGGAAGCCCTGCAAACATCCTTATATCTGCAGCCAGATTATCCCAGTTGTTTTCACTGATAGAGAATTGACTCGAGGAAGCCCTGCAAACATCCTTATATCTGCAGCCAGATTATCCCAGTTGTTTTCACTGATAGAGAATTGACTCGAGGAAGCCCTGCAAACATCCTTATATCTGCAGCCAGATTATCCCAGTTGTTTTCACAGATAGAGAATTGACTCGAGGAAGCCCTGCAAACATCCTTATATCTCAGCTCTGGTCTGTCCTTTCACTGATAGAGAATTGACTCGAGGAAGCCCTGCAAACATCCTTATATCTGCAGCCAGATTATCCCAGTTGTTTTCACTGATAGAGAATTGACTCGAGGAAGCCCTGCAAACATCCTTATATCTGCAGCCAGATTATCCAGTTGTTTTCACAGATAGAGAATTGACTCGAGGAAGCCCTGCAAACATCCTTATATCTGCAGCCAGATTATCCCAGTTGTTTTCACTGATAGAGAATTGACTCGAGGAAGCCCTGCAAACATCCTTATATCTGCAGCCAGATTATCCCAGTTGTTTTCACTGATAGAGAATTGACTCGAGGAAGCCCTGCAAACATCCTTATATCTGCAGCCAGATTATCCCAGTTGTTTTCACAGATAGAGAATTGACTCGAGGAAGCCCTGCAAACATCCTTATATCTGCAGCCAGATTATCCCAGTTGTTTTCACTGATAGAGAATTGACTCGAGGAAGCCCTGCAAACATCCTTATATCTGCAGCCAGATTATCCCAGTTGTTTTCACTGATAGAGAATTGACTCGAGGAAGCCCTGCAAACATCCTTATATCTGCAGCCAGATTATCCCAGTTGTTTTCACAGATAGAGAATTGACTCGAGGAAGCCCTGCAAACATCCTTATATCTCAGCTCTGGTCTGCCCTTTGATCTCTTTCACTGATAGAGAATTGACTCGAGGAAGCCCTGCAAACATCCTTATATCTGCAGCCAGATTATCCCAGTTGTTTTCACAGATAGAGAATTGACTCGAGGAAGCCCTGCAAACATCCTTATATCTGCAGCCAGATTATCCCAGTTGTTTTCACAGATAGAGAATTGACTCGAGGAAGCCCTGCAAACATCCTTATATCTCAGCTCTGGTCTGCCCTTTGATCTCTTTCACTGATAGAGAATTGACTCGAGGAAGCCCTGCAAACATCCTTATATCTGCAGCCAGATTATCCCAGTTGTTTTCACAGATAGAGAATTGACTCGAGGAAGCCCTGCAAACATCCTTATATCTGCAGCCAGATTATCCCAGTTGTTTTCACAGATAGAGAATTGACTCGAGGAAGCCCTGCAAACATCCTTATATCTCAGCTCTGGTCTGCCCTTTGATCTCTTTCACTGATAGAGAATTGACTCGAGGAAGCCCTGCAAACATCCTTATATCTGCAGCCAGATTATCCCAGTTGTTTTCACTGATAGAGAATTGACTCGAGGAAGCCCTGCAAACATCCTTATATCTGCAGCCAGATTATCCCAGTTGTTTTCACTGATAGAGAATTGACTCGAGGAAGCCCTGCAAACATCCTTATATCTGCAGCCAGATTATCCCAGTTGTTTTCACTGATAGAGAATTGACTCGAGGAAGCCCTGCAAACATCCTTATATCTGCAGCCAGATTATCCCAGTTGTTTTCACAGATAGAGAATTGACTCGAGGAAGCCCTGCAAACATCCTTATATCTCAGCTCTGGTCTGCCCTTTGATCTCTTTCACTGATAGAGAATTGACTCGAGGAAGCCCTGCAAACATCCTTATATCTGCAGCCAGATTATCCCAGTTGTTTTCACAGATAGAGAATTGACTCGAGGAAGCCCTGCAAACATCCTTATATCTGCAGCCAGATTATCCCAGTTGTTTTCACAGATAGAGAATTGACTCGAGGAAGCCCTGCAAACATCCTTATATCTGCAGCCAGATTATCCCAGTTGTTTTCACTGATAGAGAATTGACTCGAGGAAGCCCTGCAAACATCCTTATATCTGCAGCCAGATTATCCCAGTTGTTTTCACAGATAGAGAATTGACTCGAGGAAGCCCTGCAAACATCCTTATATCTGCAGCCAGATTATCCCAGTTGTTTTCACTGATAGAGAATTGACTCGAGGAAGCCCTGCAAACATCCTTATATCTGCAGCCAGATTATCCCAGTTGTTTTCACAGATAGAGAATTGACTCGAGGAAGCCCTGCAAACATCCTTATATCTGCAGCCAGATTATCCCAGTTGTTTTCACAGATAGAGAATTGACTCGAGGAAGCCCTGCAACATCCTTATATCTGCAGCCAGATTATCCCAGTTGTTTTCACAGATAGAGAATTGACTCGAGGAAGCCCTGCAAACATCCTTATATCTGCAGCCAGATTATCCCAGTTGTTTTCACAGATAGAGAATTGACTCGAGGAAGCCCTGCAAACATCCTTATATCTCAGCTCTGGTCTGCCCTTTGATCTCTTTCACTGATAGAGAATTGACTCGAGGAAGCCCTGCAAACATCCTTATATCTGCAGCCAGATTATCCCAGTTGTTTTCACAGATAGAGAATTGACTCGAGGAAGCCCTGCAAACATCCTTATATCTCAGCTCTGGTCTGCCCTTTGATCTCTTTCACTGATAGAGAATTGACTCGAGGAAGCCCTGCAAACATCCTTATATCTCAGCTCTGGTCTGTCCTTTCACTGATAGAGAATTGACTCGAGGAAGCCCTGCAAACATCCTTATATCTCAGCTCTGGTCTGTCCTTTCACTGATAGAGAATTGACTCGAGGAAGCCCTGCAAACATCCTTATATCTCAGCTCTGGTCTGTCCTTTCACTGATAGAGAATTGACTCGAGGAAGCCCTGCAAACATCCTTATATCTCAGCTCTGGTCTGTCCTTTCACTGATAGAGAATTGACTCGAGGAAGCCCTGCAAACATCCTTATATCTCAGCTCTGGTCTGCCCTTTGATCTCTTTCACTGATAGAGAATTGACTCAAGGAAGCCCTGCAAACATCCTTATATCTCAGCTCTGGTCTGTCCTTTCACTGATAGAGAATTGACTCGAGGAAGCCCTGCAAACATCCTTATATCTCAGCTCTGGTCTGTCCTTTGATCTCTTTCACTGATAGAGAATTGACTCGAGGAAGCCCTGCAAACATCCTTATATCTCAGCTCTGGTCTGCCCTTTGATCTCTTTCACTGATAGAGAATTGACTCGAGGAAGCCCTGCAAACATCCTTATATCTCAGCTCTGGTCTGCCCTTTGATCTCTTTCACTGATAGAGAATTGACTCGAGGAAGCCCTGCAAACATCCTTATATCTCAGCTCTGGTCTGTCCTTTCACTGATAGAGAATTGACTCGAGGAAGCCCTGCAAACATCCTTATATCTCAGCTCTGGTCTGTCCTTTCACTGATAGAGAATTGACTCGAGGAAGCCCTGCAAACATCCTTATATCTCAGCTCTGGTCTGTCCTTTCACTGATAGAGAATTGACTCGAGGAAGCCCTGCAAACATCCTTATATCTCAGCTCTGGTCTGCCCTTTGATCTCTTTCACTGATAGAGAATTGACTCGAGGAAGTCCTGCAAACATCCTTATATCTCAGCTCTGGTCTGTCCTTTGATCTCTTTCACTGATAGAGAATTGACTCGAGGAAGCCCTGCAAACATCCTTATATCTCAGCTCTGGTCTGCCCTTTCACTGATAGAGAATTGACTCGAGGAAGCCCTGCAAACATCCTTATATCTCAGCTCTGGTCTGTCCTTTGATCTCTTTCACTGATAGAGAATTGACTCGAGGAAGCCCTGCAAACATCCTTATATCTCAGCTCTGGTCTGTCCTTTGATCTCTTTCACTGATAGAGAATTGACTCGAGGAAGCCCTGCAAACATCCTTATATCTCAGCTCTGGTCTGTCCTTTGATCTCTTTCACTGATAGAGAATTGACTCGAGGAAGCCCTGCAAACATCCTTATATCTCAGCTCTGGTCTGTCCTTTGATCTCTTTCACTGATAGAGAATTGACTCGAGGAAGCCCTGCAAACATCCTTATATCTCAGCTCTGGTCTGCCCTTTGATCTCTTTCACTGATAGAGAATTGACTCGAGGAAGCCCTGCAAACATCCTTATATCTCAGCTCTGGTCTGCCCTTTGATCTCTTTCACTGATAGAGAATTGACTCGAGGAAGCCCTGCAAACATCCTTATATCTGCAGCCAGATTATCCCAGTTGTTTTCACTGATAGAGAATTGACTCGAGGAAGCCCTGCAAACATCCTTATATCTGCAGCCAGATTATCCCAGTTCCTTTCACTGATAGAGAATTGACTCGAGGAAGCCCTGCAAACATCCTTATATCTGCAGCCAGATTATCCCAGTTCCTTTCACTGATAGAGAATTGACTCGAGGAAGCCCTGCAAACATCCTTATATCTCAGCTCTGGTCTGCCCTTTGATCTCTTTCACTGATAGAGAATTGACTCGAGGAAGCCCTGCAAACATCCTTATATCTGCAGCCAGATTATCCCAGTTGTTTTCACAGATAGAGAATTGACTCGAGGAAGCCCTGCAAACATCCTTATATCTGCAGCCAGATTATCCCAGTTATTTTCACAGATAGAGAATTGACTCGAGGAAGCCCTGCAAACATCCTTATATCTGCAGCCAGATTATCCCAGTTGTTTTCACAGATAGAGAATTGACTCGAGGAAGCCCTGCAAACATCCTTATATCTGCAGCCAGATTATCCCAGTTGTTTTCACTGATAGAGAATTGACTCGAGGAAGCCCTGCAAACATCCTTATATCTGCAGCCAGATTATCCCAGTTGTTTTCACAGATAGAGAATTGACTCGAGGAAGCCCTGCAAACATCCTTATATCTGCAGCCAGATTATCCCAGTTGTTTTCACTGATAGAGAATTGACTCGAGGAAGCCCTGCAAACATCCTTATATCTGCAGCCAGATTATCCCAGTTGTTTTCACTGATAGAGAATTGACTCGAGGAAGCCCTGCAAACATCCTTATATCTGCAGCCAGATTATCCCAGTTGTTTTCACAGATAGAGAATTGACTCGAGGAAGCCCTGCAACATCCTTATATCTGCAGCCAGATTATCCCAGTTGTTTTCACAGATAGAGAATTGACTCGAGGAAGCCCTGCAAACATCCTTATATCTGCAGCCAGATTATCCCAGTTGTTTCACTGATAGAGAATTGACTCGAGGAAGCCCTGCAAACATCCTTATATCTGCAGCCAGATTATCCCAGTTGTTTTCACAGATAGAGAATTGACTCGAGGAAGCCCTGCAAACATCCTTATATCTGCAGCCAGATTATCCCAGTTGTTTTCACTGATAGAGAATTGACTCGAGGAAGCCCTGCAAACATCCTTATATCTGCAGCCAGATTATCCCAGTTGTTTTCACTGATAGAGAATTGACTCGAGGAAGCCCTGCAAACATCCTTATATCTGCAGCCAGATTATCCCAGTTGTTTTCACTGATAGAGAATTGACTCGAGGAAGCCCTGCAAACATCCTTATATCTGCAGCCAGATTATCCCAGTTGTTTTCACTGATAGAGAATTGACTCGAGGAAGCCCTGCAAACATCCTTATATCTGCAGCCAGATTATCCCAGTTGTTTTCACTGATAGAGAATTGACTCGAGGAAGCCCTGCAAACATCCTTATATCTGCAGCCAGATTATCCCAGTTGTTTTCACTGATAGAGAATTGACTCGAGGAAGCCCTGCAAACATCCTTATATCTGCAGCCAGATTATCCCAGTTGTTTTCACTGATAGAGAATCGACTCGAGAAGCCCTGCAAACATCCTTATATCTGCAGCCAGATTATCCCAGTTGTTTTCACTGATAGAGAATTGACTCGAGGAAGCCCTGCAAACATCCTTATATCTCAGCTCTGGTCTGTCCTTTCACTGATAGAGAATTGACTCGAGGAAGCCCTGCAAACATCCTTATATCTGCAGCCAGATTATCCCAGTTGTTTTCACTGATAGAGAATTGACTCGAGGAAGCCCTGCAAACATCCTTATATCTGCAGCCAGATTATCCCAGTTGTTTTCACAGATAGAGAATTGACTCGAGGAAGCCCTGCAAACATCCTTATATCTGCAGCCAGATTATCCCAGTTGTTTTCACTGATAGAGAATTGACTCGAGGAAGCCCTGCAAACATCCTTATATCTGCAGCCAGATTATCCCAGTTGTTTTCACTGATAGAGAATTGACTCGAGGAAGCCCTGCAAACATCCTTATATCTGCAGCCAGATTATCCCAGTTGTTTTCACAGATAGAGAATTGACTCGAGGAAGCCCTGCAAACATCCTTATATCTGCAGCCAGATTATCCCAGTTGTTTTCACTGATAGAGAATTGACTCGAGGAAGCCCTGCAAACATCCTTATATCTGCAGCCAGATTATCCCAGTTGTTTTCACTGATAGAGAATTGACTCGAGGAAGCCTGCAAACATCCTTATATCTGCAGCCAGATTATCCCAGTTGTTTTCACAGATAGAGAATTGACTCGAGGAAGCCCTGCAAACATCCTTATATCTCAGCTCTGGTCTGCCCTTTGATCTCTTTCACTGATAGAGAATTGACTCGAGGAAGCCCTGCAAACATCCTTATATCTGCAGCCAGATTATCCCAGTTGTTTTCACAGATAGAGAATTGACTCGAGGAAGCCCTGCAAACATCCTTATATCTGCAGCCAGATTATCCCAGTTGTTTTCACAGATAGAGAATTGACTCGAGGAAGCCCTGCAAACATCCTTATATCTCAGCTCTGGTCTGCCCTTTGATCTCTTTCACTGATAGAGAATTGACTCGAGGAAGCCTGCAAACATCCTTATATCTGCAGCCAGATTATCCCAGTTGTTTTCACAGATAGAGAATTGACTCGAGGAAGCCCTGCAAACATCCTTATATCTGCAGCCAGATTATCCCAGTTGTTTTCACAGATAGAGAATTGACTCGAGGAAGCCCTGCAAACATCCTTATATCTCAGCTCTGGTCTGCCCTTTGATCTCTTTCACTGATAGAGAATTGACTCGAGGAAGCCCTGCAAACATCCTTATATCTGCAGCCAGATTATCCCAGTTGTTTTCACTGATAGAGAATTGACTCGAGGAAGCCCTGCAAACATCCTTATATCTGCAGCCAGATTATCCCAGTTGTTTTCACTGATAGAGAATTGACTCGAGGAAGCCCTGCAAACATCCTTATATCTGCAGCCAGATTATCCCAGTTGTTTTCACTGATAGAGAATTGACTCGAGGAAGCCCTGCAAACATCCTTATATCTGCAGCCAGATTATCCCAGTTGTTTTCACAGATAGAGAATTGACTCGAGGAAGCCCTGCAAACATCCTTATATCTCAGCTCTGGTCTGCCTTTGATCTCTTTCACTGATAGAGAATTGACTCGAGGAAGCCCTGCAAACATCCTTATATCTGCAGCCAGATTATCCCAGTTGTTTTCACAGATAGAGAATTGACTCGAGGAAGCCCTGCAAACATCCTTATATCTGCAGCCAGATTATCCCAGTTGTTTTCACAGATAGAGAATTGACTCGAGGAAGCCCTGCAAACATCCTTATATCTGCAGCCAGATTATCCCAGTTGTTTTCACTGATAGAGAATTGACTCGAGGAAGCCCTGCAAACATCCTTATATCTGCAGCCAGATTATCCCAGTTGTTTTCACAGATAGAGAATTGACTCGAGGAAGCCCTGCAAACATCCTTATATCTGCAGCCAGATTATCCCAGTTGTTTTCACTGATAGAGAATTGACTCGAGGAAGCCCTGCAAACATCCTTATATCTGCAGCCAGATTATCCCAGTTGTTTTCACAGATAGAGAATTGACTCGAGGAAGCCCTGCAAACATCCTTATATCTGCAGCCAGATTATCCCAGTTGTTTTCACAGATAGAGAATTGACTCGAGGAAGCCCTGCAAACATCCTTATATCTGCAGCCAGATTATCCCAGTTGTTTTCACTGATAGAGAATTGACTCGAGGAAGCCCTGCAAACATCCTTATATCTGCAGCCAGATTATCCCAGTTGTTTTCACAGATAGAGAATTGACTCGAGGAAGCCCTGCAAACATCCTTATATCTCAGCTCTGGTCTGCCCTTTGATCTCTTTCACTGATAGAGAATTGACTCGAGGAAGCCCTGCAAACATCCTTATATCTGCAGCCAGATTATCCCAGTTGTTTTCACTGATAGAGAATTGACTCGAGGAAGCCCTGCAAACATCCTTATATCTCAGCTCTGGTCTGCCCTTTGATCTCTTTCACTGATAGAGAATTGACTCGAGGAAGCCTGCAAACATCCTTATATCTCAGCTCTGGTCTGTCCTTTCACTGATAGAGAATTGACTCGAGGAAGCCCTGCAAACATCCTTATATCTCAGCTCTGGTCTGTCCTTTCACTGATAGAGAATTGACTCGAGGAAGCCCTGCAAACATCCTTATATCTCAGCTCTGGTCTGTCCTTTCACTGATAGAGAATTGACTCGAGGAAGCCCTGCAAACATCCTTATATCTCAGCTCTGGTCTGTCCTTTCACTGATAGAGAATTGACTCGAGGAAGCCCTGCAAACATCCTTATATCTCAGCTCTGGTCTGTCCTTTGATCTCTTTCACTGATAGAGAATTGACTCGAGGAAGCCCTGCAAACATCCTTATATCTCAGCTCTGGTCTGCCCTTTGATCTCTTTCACTGATAGAGAATTGACTCGAGGAAGCCCTGCAAACATCCTTATATCTCAGCTCTGGTCTGCCCTTTGATCTCTTTCACTGATAGAGAATTGACTCGAGGAAGCCCTGCAAACATCCTTATATCTCAGCTCTGGTCTGTCCTTTCACTGATAGAGAATTGACTCGAGGAAGCCCTGCAAACATCCTTATATCTCAGCTCTGGTCTGTCCTTTCACTGATAGAGAATTGACTCGAGGAAGCCCTGCAAACATCCTTATATCTCAGCTCTGGTCTGTCCTTTCACTGATAGAGAATTGACTCGAGGAAGCCCTGCAAACATCCTTATATCTCAGCTCTGGTCTGCCCTTTGATCTCTTTCACTGATAGAGAATTGACTCGAGGAAGTCCTGCAAACATCCTTATATCTCAGCTCTGGTCTGTCCTTTGATCTCTTTCACTGATAGAGAATTGACTCGAGGAAGCCCTGCAAACATCCTTATATCTCAGCTCTGGTCTGCCCTTTCACTGATAGAGAATTGACTCGAGGAAGCCCTGCAAACATCCTTATATCTCAGCTCTGGTCTGTCCTTTGATCTCTTTCACTGATAGAGAATTGACTCGAGGAAGCCCTGCAAACATCCTTATATCTCAGCTCTGGTCTGTCCTTTGATCTCTTTCACTGATAGAGAATTGACTCGAGGAAGCCCTGCAAACATCCTTATATCTCAGCTCTGGTCTGTCCTTTGATCTCTTTCACTGATAGAGAATTGACTCGAGGAAGCCCTGCAAACATCCTTATATCTCAGCTCTGGTCTGTCCTTTGATCTCTTTCACTGATAGAGAATTGACTCGAGGAAGCCCTGCAAACATCCTTATATCTCAGCTCTGGTCTGCCCTTTGATCTCTTTCTGTCCCTAAGTTTGCCATACAATATTTGTTTGGTGAATACGATTGTTTGCCATTCTTCTTACATGACCCAGCTACCTTAGTCTCTGACTCCTAAGTTTGCCATGTTGGATGGGAGTTTGACTCGTTGTGAGAAGTTAAAGTTGGCAACTTTATTTTTTTGTAGGGCTAAAAAAAAAAGCTCTCTGTTATTTCGAGTATTCATTGTAAGCTGACTGTTATGCTAACTATTCATTGTAAGCTCTCTATTATTTTGAGTATTCATTGTAAGCTCTCTGTCATGCCAAGTATTCATTGTAAGCTCTCTGTCATGCCAAGTATTCATTGTCAGCTCTCAGTTATGTCGAGTATTCATTGTCAGCTCTCTGTTATGCCAAGTATTCATTGTCAGCTCTCTGTTATGCCAAGTATTCATTGCCAGTTCTCTGTTATGTCGAGTATTCATTGCCAGTTTTCTGTTATGTCGAGTATTCATTGCCAGTTCTCTGTTATGTTGAGTATTCATTGTAAGCTCTCTGTTATGTTGAGTATTCATTGTAAGCTCTCTGTTATGTCGAGTATTCATTGTCAGCTCTCTGTTATGCCAAGTATTCATTGCCAGTTCTCTATTATGCCAAGTATTCATTGCCAGTTCTCTGTTATGTCGAGTATTCATTGTAAGCTCTCTGTTATGCCAAGTATTCATTGTCAGCTCTCTGTTATGCCAAGTATTCATTGTCAGCTCTCTGTTATGTCAAGTATTCACTGTAAGCTCTCTGTTATGCCAAGTATTCATTGCCAGTTCTCTGTTGTGCCAAGTATTCATTGCTAGTTCTCTATTATGCCAAGTATTCATTGCCAGCTCTCTGTTATCAAAGTATTCATTGCCAGTTCTCTGTTATGCCAAGTATTCATTGCCAGTTCTCTGGTATGCCAAGTATTCATTGTCAGCTCTCTGTTATGCCAGGTATTCATTGCCAGTTCTCTGTTATGTCAAGTATTCATTGCCAGTTCTCTGGTATGCCAAGTATTCATTGTCAGCTCTCTGTTATGCCAGGTATTCATTGCCAGTTCTCTGTTATGCCAAGTATTCATTGCCAGTTCTCTGTATGCCAAGTATTCATTGTCAGCTCTCTGTTATGCCAGGTATTCATTGCCAGTTCTCTGTTATGTCAAGTATTCATTGCCAAACTGTGTGTTATCATTCTTCAGATATGATGCAACATTTTAGAACTTGCTGTCTTATACTTTCTGTCTCACTTTGGCTGAGGCCACAGCAGCAATCTTTGTTGGTGGTCTTGAGTGTCAGAATGAAGATAGCTCCAAGACTAACGCTGTCTTCTGATGTGTTGATTCCACACAAGATGTGTTTGTGTGTGTGTCTTCTCATTGTTGCTGTTATTTTCTCCTCTGATGTCATCATGTCCATGTCCATCCTGACAGGAGCTCCATGAGCATATAGAACAGACGATAGGCAGAAACCTCCATGCACGTTGTTCATCACTGGTTGTTCATGCTGTTCACGCAACTCAGACTGAACTGACAGGTTTGATTTAGTCATCTCAGTTATTTCTTAGCTTGGGATGTTGCAATGATGATTTATTTCTTAGTTTGGGATGTTGCAATGATGATTTATTTCTTAGTTTGGGATGTTGCAATGATGACTTATTTCTTAGTTTGGGATGTTGCAATGTTGACTTATTTCTTAGTTTGGGATGTTGCAATGATGATTTATTTCTTAGTTTGGGATGTTGCAATGATGATTTATTTCTTAGTTTGGGATAACAAAGTTGCTTTTTATTAATTTGGAATACTCATTTAACTCATTACTTTTGTGGGATAACTAAATTATTATTTGTTTAGTTTGTTATACTCAATTAACTCATTTCTTAGTCTGGGATAACTAAGTTATTTTATTTTGGTTAGCTATACTCTTTTAACCGATGGCTTGGTCTATTGTACCTAAGTTATTTTTTTGTTAGTTTTTTTATACTCTATTAACTTATTGCTTTGTCTGGAATAAATAAGTTATTACTTTAGTTTGTTATACTCTATTAACTCTTTCCATACGTTCCGCCACATGGTGCGCCATATTCATTTCGGTTGCGTACATTCAGCCACATAGTGTGCCACGCTCAATTGATTAGTGTGAACGCCATCAAACCATATTCTTTTTACATGTCTTGTATCATCTTGGTATTGGTGAAATCTAATACCTTGTTCAATTATCTAAACATTCATATATAATATGTTAAATGTTAGATAAATATAAATATGTAGATTGATTCTTAAACCATGAACAATTTTGTCTTTGAAATCTCTTCCGTTGCGTAAATAAAAAGCTTCCATGCGGAAAGAGTTAAGTTATTACTTTAATTTGTTATACTCTATTAAGTTATTATTTAGTTTGGAATAACTAAATTATTTTGTTTAGTTTGTTGTAATGAACTCATTTCTTGGTCTGGGATAACTAAGTTATCATTTTAGTTTGTTATACTCTGTTAAGTTATTACTAGGTCTGGGATAACTAAGTTATCATTTTAGTTTGGTCTGGGATAACTAAGTTATCATTTTCGTTTGTTATACTCTGTTAAGTTATTACTAGGTCTGGGATAACTAAGTTATCATTTTAGTTTGTTATACTCTATTAAGTTATTATTTAGTTTGGGATAACTAAATTATTTTGTTTAGTTTGTTGTAATGAACTCATTTCTTGGTCTGGGATAACTAAGTTATCATTTTAGTTTGTTATACTCTGTTAAGTTATTACTAGGTTTGGGATAACTAAGTCATTTTTATAGTTTGGGATATAGCTTTAACTTATTTGTACACACACACACAATCTGCATGCAGAAATCAGAATGTGAAGAGACACCTGACCTGAAGTGCCCTGTATTTTTGTCCAATGGCAGATTGTTAAAATTCTGATAATTATTCTCCACTCATTGACATTTTGGATTCTTGTGTTTGTAGCTACTCCTGTGATTGTGTTTGTAGCTACTCCTGTGATTGTGTTTGTAGCTACTCCTGTGATTGTGTTTGTAGCTACTGCTGTGATTGTGTTTGTAGCTACTCCTGTGATCGTCAACAGTGTGACATGCGGCCATCTTGTATGTTAGTTATGACATTACAAGGTCAAGCTCCAGTGTGGGTCAAGTTGGCTGCTTAGGCTACATTTCAGATGATATTTAATGTTACCAGAGTTCATATATTTGGGGGGGGGGAGATTTAGTTTTAAACTGAAAACTCCTCCACATTGAGAGTGAGTTACAACATCCTCCACATTGAGAGTGAGTTACACATCCTCAACATTATGAGTGAGTTACAACATTCTCCACATTGAGAGTGAGTTACAACATCCTCCACATTGAGAGTGAGTTACAGCATCCTTCACATTGAGAGTGAGTTACAGCATCCTCCACATTGAGAGTGAGTTACAGCATCCTCCACATTGAGAATGAGTTACAGCATCCTTCACATTGAGAATGAGTTACAGCATCCTTCACATTGAGAGTGAGTTACAGCATCCTCCACATGAGAATGAGTTACAGCATCCTTCACATTGAGAGTGAGTTACAACATCCTTCACATTGAGAGTGAGTTACAACATCCTCCACATTGAGAGTGAGTTACAACATCCTCCACATTGAGAGTGAGTTACAACATCCTCCACATTGAGAGTGATTTACAACATCTTCCACATTGAGAGTGAGTTACAACATCCTCCACATTGAGGGTGAGTTGCAAACATCCTCCACATTGAGAGTGAGTTGCAATATCCTCCACATTGAGAGTGAGTTACAGCATCCTCCACATTGAGAGTGAGTTGCAACATCCTCCACATTGAGAGTGAGTTACAGCATCCTTCACATTGAGAGTGAGTTACATCATCCTTCACATTGAGAGTGAGTTACAGCATCCTTCACATTGAGAGTGAGTTACAGCATCCTTCACATTGAGAGTGAGTTACATCATCCTTCACATTGAGAGTGAGTTACAGCATCCTCCACATGAGAGTGAGTTACATCATCCTTCACATTGAGAGTGAGTTACAGCATCCTCCACATTGAGAGTGAGTTACAGCATCCTCCACATGAGAGTGAGTTACAGCATCCTCCACATTGAGAATGAGTTACAGCATCCTTCACATTGAGAATGAGTTACAGCATCCTTCACATTGAGAGTGAGTTACAGCATCCTCCACATTGAGAGTGAGTTACAGCATCCTCCACATTGAGAGTGAGTTGCAACATCCTCCACATTGAGAGTGAGTTACAGCATCCTTCACATTGAGAGTGAGTTACAACATCCTTCACATTGAGAGTGAGTTACAACATCCTCCACATTGAGAGTGAGTTACAACATCCTCCACATTGAGAGTGAGTTACAACATCCTCCACATTGAGAGTGATTTACAACATCTTCCACATTGAGAGTGAGTTACAACATCCTCCACATTGAGGGTGAGTTGCAACATCCTCCACATTGAGAGTGAGTTGCAATATCCTCCACATTGAGAGTGAGTTACAGCATCCTCCACATTGAGAGTGAGTTACAGCATCCTCCACATTGAGAGTGAGTTGCAACATCCTCCACATTGAGAGTGAGTTACAGCATCCTCCACATTGAGAGTGAGTTGCAACATCCTCCACATTGAGAGTGAGTTACAGCATCCTTCACATTGAGAGTGAGTTACAACATCCTTCACATTGAGAGTGAGTTACAACATCCTCCACATTGAGAGTGAGTTACAACATCCTCCACATTGAGAGTGAGTTACAACATCCTCCACATTGAGAGTGATTTACAACATCTTCCACATTGAGAGTGAGTTACAACATCCTCCACATTGAGGGTGAGTTGCAACATCCTCCACATTGAGAGTGAGTTGCAATATCCTCCACATTGAGAGTGAGTTACAGCATCCTCCACATTGAGAGTGAGTTACAGCATCCTCCACATTGAGAGTGAGTTGCAACATCCTCCACATTGAGAGTGAGTTACAGCATCCTTCACATTGAGAGTGAGTTACATCATCCTTCACATTGAGAGTGAGTTACAGCATCCTTCACATTGAGAGTGAGTTACAGCATCCTTCACATTGAGAGTGAGTTACATCATCCTTCACATTGAGAGTGAGTTACAGCATCCTCCACATTGAGAGTGAGTTACATCATCCTTCACATTGAGAGTGAGTTACAGCATCCTCCACATTGAGAGTGAGTTACAGCATCCTCCACATTGAGAGTGAGTTACAGCATCCTCCACATTGAGAATGAGTTACAGCATCCTTCACATTGAGAATGAGTTACAGCATCCTTCACATTGAGAGTGAGTTACAGCATCCTCCACATTGAGAGTGAGTTACAGCATCCTCCACATTGAGAGTGAGTTGCAACATCCTCCACATTGAGAGTGAGTTACAACATCCTCCACATTGAGAGTGAGTTACAACATCCTCCACATTGAGAGTGAGTTACAACATCCTCCACATTGAGAGTGAGTTACAACATCTTCCACATTGAGAGTGAGTTACAACATCCTCCACATTGAGAGTGAGTTGCAACATCCTCCACATTGAGAGTGAGTTGCAATATCCTCCACATTGAGAGTGAGTTACAGCATCCTCCACATTGAGAGTGAGTTACAGCATCCTCCACATTGAGAGTGAGTTACAACATCCTCCACATTGAGAGTGAGTTACAGCATCCTTCACATTGAGAGTGAGTTACATCATCCTTCACATTGAGAGTGAGTTACAGCATCCTTCACATTGAGAGTGAGTTACAGCATCCTTCACATTGAGAGTGAGTTACATCATCCTTCACATTGAGAGTGAGTTACAGCATCCTCCACATTGAGAGTGAGTTACAACATTCTCCACATTGAGAATGAGCTCTGTGCAGACTTTCTATTGTAGCAGGGTTAAGAGTAAAGCAGAGAACAGAAGTTGTACTGTAAAGTAGCAGACATTAAGAAGTGGCTTGTGTATAGTGGCCAGTGAGGATAAATTTGAGAGAAGAGATTTTAAAACCAGCAAATGACAGTGCTTGAGTCAGGTTAACTAGTCAGAAGACAAATCAGGATAAGTAGTCAGTAAACAATGTTAGTTGTCCATTTAAAATTGTCCTTTTACTGTGAATGTCAATTGTCATTTTACTTGGAGTGGAGTTTGTCATTCTTACTCATGTCTTTTATTGATTGAACTTTAGTGGCTGTATGATTATATTTTGTGTGTTTTATTTTTATTTTTACACTCCGCTGTTGATATTTTTAAATTATATGTTTTTCTAATTATATTCTGTTTTGGTGTATTTTGCTATCTTCCTAGTTATTATTTTTGCATTTCTTCAGTATTCTTGAAAATAATGCTCCCATTATCACTAGTGCATTATCTGTCATGTATCAGGAAGCAAAGTTGACCAAAGCCACAGCTTTGTCTGCTTCTAACAGAGAGCTGGTTGTGGGACAACCCTTCTTAGTGGCTGCTGAATTCATGTAGGTTTAGTTCAGGAGTTTGGGATTGTGGTGGATGAGGGCACAAATGTGAGAAGAGCTTACTGAATTCAGCTTTGCACAGTTTTCTGTAACTGATTTTATGTTAAGGGGTCATGGCATAAAAATGTGAATCTGGAGTAAAGAGGATCGTAAAGAACTGAAACAAATAGAACAAAATTGGTATGGTTAAAGCTTTGTGTAATTATGGACGACACAATTAAACAATGTTTCGGCTCAATAGGACTTCAGCAGGAACAGATAACACATACACAGATATGTCAGTAAATAAAATGAGCCCCACATAGCTAACTAATAATGAAACATCTCAAATAAAGTAATTTCTAACCAGAATGAGAAATAAAAATAGTCATAAAAAATGTCTTCCCTGCATATAGCACTGTGGCCTGAAGGAAAATGAACGAGGGCTAAGTCTGCCCAAGATACCTGGTAAGTTGGTCAGTTGGGAGGGTCGAAACATAGTTGGAAGGGTTCTAAAAATATCTGGGATGGATATTGTATAGAGAACCTCAACTATAACATCACCGGCAATGTCTATACCTATCTACGTATGTACAGCAGTGCAAGAACACATGGGCCTGTATGTGGTTATATGTATATATATATGACAGATGGGATAAGTTTGTTGAAAACAGAGGGACAGATGGGATAAGTTTGTTGAAAACAAGGACAGATGGAATAGGTTTGTTGAAAGCAGAGGTACAGATGAGATGAGTTTGTTGAAAACAGGGACAGTTGGGTTGAGTTTATTTATTAAAACAAACAAAGAGACAATAAGGTTTTAGGCTTTAATTTTACATTCTATTTCGTCGCATGTTTCATGCTTGAGTCTTTTCTGTTATTCCTCCATGTATTGTGCTTTTTTTCTCATTTGTAGTATGATAGCATACATGTTTTGCCAGTAGTTTGCTATACATGCACTTCAACAGTTGGCAGCTGAGTGGTTACTGCTTAGATGGGTCTGGCTTCAATTCCTACATGTAGATTGAGCTTTTTTTTGTCTTATTTTATTATTTTTGACTGACAAATCCCAAAGTTTCACTTTTGGACCAACAAATCCCAAAAGTTCACTTTTGGACCAACAAATCCCAGAGGTTCACTTTTGGGTCAACAAATCCCAAAAGTTCACTTTTGGACCAACAAATCCCAAAGGTTCTCTTTGGGCCAACAAATCCAAAAGTTCACTTTGGACCAACAAATCCCAGAGGTTCTCTTTTGGACCAAAAAATCCCAGAGGTTCTCTTTTGGACCAACAAATCCCAGAGGTTCTCTTTTGGACCAAAAAATCCCAGAGGTTCTCTTTTGGACCAACAAATCCCAGATGTTCACTTTTGGACCAACAAATCCCAGAGGTTCTCTTTGGACCAACAAATCCCAGATGTTCACTTTTGGACCAACAAATCCCAGATGTTCACTTTTGGGCCAACAAATCCCAAAGGTTCACTTTTGGACCAACAAATCCCAGAGGTTCTCTTTTGGACCAACAAATCCCAGATGTTCACTTTTGGGCTGACAAATCCACAAGGTCCACCCAGCCACTATAAATGGGTATGGATATTTTTCTTGGAAGTAAAGGTGGTTGGTGTGATACGGACTACACTACCAAAATGTGCCATTGATCATGGGAAATCTGGTTCTTCTTTTTCTATCTTTTTAGCTCCCAGTGAAGCATAGGTCTTCAACAAACACTTTCAGCTCCAGTGGAGCATAGGTCTTCAACAAACACTTTCAGCTCCCAGTGGAGCATAGGTCTTCAACAAACACTTTCAGCTCCCAGTGGAGCATAGGTCTTCAATAAACACTTTCAGCTCCCAGTGGAGCATAGGTCTTCAACAAACACTTTCAGCTCCCAGTGGAGCATAGGTCTTCAATAAACACTTTCAGCTCCCAGTGGAGCATAGGTCTTCAACAAACACTTTCAGCTCCCAGTGGAGCATAGATCTTCAACAAACACTTTCAAGTCGTTCTGTTTTTTTGCCACTCTTTTAAGATCATATCTGGTTACTAACACCATATTTCCATACTCCTAGCACGGCAGGGGAGACAATATTTTTTTTCCCATTCAAATGGACTTTTGAAATGAAAAGAGCCGGTTGTCAAGTGGAAGTAGAGCATTCTATTGTCAGACTGAGTGATCTTGGCTTGATACCTGACAGCTAAAACTTGTAGACTACTTTGTGTCTATGCTGTGCTTGGGTGCAGCCTATATTCCCAACATCCTGTCAACAAACCGCTTTCCTACTTCACCACAAACCTCACAAATGGGATCAAGTCTTAACTTATTATTTATGGGATCATTGTTGGTAACTTATTATTTGTGAGATCATTGTTGACAACTTATTATTTGTGGGATCATTGTTGGTAACTTATTATTTGTGGGATCATTGTTGGTAACTTATATTTGTGGGATCATTGTTGGTAACTTATTATTTGTGAGATCATTGTTGACAACTTATTATTTGTGGGATCATTGTTGGTAACTTATTATTTGTGGGATCATTGTTGGTAACTTATTATTTATGGGATCATTGTTGGTAACTTATTATTTGTGAGATCATTGTTGGTAACTTATTATTTATGGGATCATTGTTGGTAACTTATTATTTGTGAGATCATTGTTGGTAACTTATTATTTGTGAGATCATTGTTGGTAACTTATTATTTGTGAGATCATTGTTGACAACTTATTATTTATGGGATCATTGTTGGTAACTTATTATTTATGAGATCATTGTTGGTAACTTATTATTTATGGGATCATTGTTGGTAACTTATTATTTATGAGATCATTGTTGGTACTTATTATTTGTGGGATCATTGTTGACAACTTATTATTTGTGAGATCATTGTTGACAACTTATTATTTGTGAGATCATTGTTGGTAACTTATTATTTGTGAGATCATTGTTGACAACTTATTATTTGTGGGATCATTGTTGACAACTTATTATTTGTGGGATCATTGTTGGTAACTTATTATTTGTGGGATCATTGTTGACAACTTATTATTTGTGGGATCATTGTTGGTAACTTATTATTTGTGGGATCATTGTTGACAACTTATTATTTGTGAGATCATTGTTGACAACTTATTATTTGTGGGATCATTGTTGACAACTTATTATTTGTGGGATCATTGTTGGTAACTTATTATTTGTGGGATCATTGTTGGTAACTTATTATTTGTGGGATCATTGTTGGTAACTTATTATTTATGAGATCATTGTTGGTAACTTATTATTTGTGGGATCATTGTTGACAACTTATTATTTGTGGGATCATTGTTGGTAACTTATTATTTGTGGGATCATTGTTGGTAACTTATTATTTGTGGGATCATTGTTGGTAACTTATTATTTGTGGGATCATTGTTGGTAACTTATTATTTGTGAGATCATTGTTGGTAACTTATTATTTATGGGATCATTGTTGGTAACTTATTATTTGTGGGATCATTGTTGGTAACTTATTATTTGTGGGATCATTGTTGACAACTTATTATTTGTGGGATCATTGTTGGTAACTTATTATTTGTGGGATCATTGTTGGTAACTTATTATTTGTGGGATCATTGTGGTAACTTATTATTTGTGAGATCATTGTTGGTAACTTATTATTTATGAGATCATTGTTGACAACTTATTATTTATGAGATCATTGTTGGTAACTTATTATTTGTGGGATCATTGTTGGTAACTTATTATTTGTGGGATCATTGTTGGTAACTTATTATTTGTGGGATCATTGTTGGTAACTTATTATTTGTGGGATCATTGTTGACAACTTATTATTTGTGGGATCATTGTTGGTAACTTATTATTTGTGGGATCATTGTTGGTAACTTATTATTTATGAGATCATTGTTGACAACTTATTATTTATGAGATCATTGTTGGTAACTTATTATTTGTGAGATCATTGTTGGTAACTTATTATTTATGGGATCATTGTTGGTAACTTATTATTTATGGGATCATTGTTGGTAACTTATTATTTATGGGATCATTGTTGGTAACTTATTATTTATGGGATCATTGTTGGTAACTTATTATTTATGGGATCATTGTTGGTAACTTATTATTTATGGGATCATTGTTGGTAACTTATTATTTATGGGATCATTGTTGGTAACTTATTATTTATGGGATCATTGTTGGTAACTTATTATTTGTGAGATCATTGTTGGTAACTTATTATTTGTGAGATCATTGTTGACAACTTATTATTTGTGAGATCATTGTTGGTAACTTATTATTTATGAGATCATTGTTGGTAACTTATTATTTGTGAGATCATTGTTGGTAACTTATTATTTGTGAGATCATTGTTGGTAACTTATTATTTATGAGATCATTGTTGGTAACTTATTATTTATGGGATCATTGTTGGTAACTTATTATTTATGGGATCATTGTTGGTAACTTATTATTTATGGGATCATTGTGGTAACTTATTATTTGTGAGATCATTGTTGGTAACTTATTATTTATGGGATCATTGTTGGTAACTTATTATTTATGAGATCATTGTTGGTAACTTATTATTTATGAGATCATTGTTGGTAACTTATTATTTATGAGATCATTGTTGGTAACTTATTATTTATGGGATCATTGTTGGTAACTTATTATTTGTGGGATCATTGTTGGTAACTTATTATTTGTGGGATCATTGTTGGTAACTTATTATTTATGGGATCATTGTTGGTAACTTATTATTTATGAGATCATTGTTGGTAACTTATTATTTATGGGATCATTGTTGGTAACTTATTATTTATGAGATCATTGTTGGTAACTTATTATTTATGGGATCATTGTTGGTAACTTATTATTTATGAGATCATTGTTGGTAACTTATTATTTATGAGATCATTGTTGGTAACTTATTATTTATGGGATCATTGTTGGTAACTTATTATTTATGAGATCATTGTTGGTAACTTATTATTTATGAGATCATTGTTGGTAACTTATTATTTGTGGGATCATTGTTGGTAACTTATTATTTGTGAGATCATTGTTGGTAACTTATTATTTATGAGATCATTGTTGGTAACTTATTATTTGTGAGATCATTGTTGGTAACTTATTATTTGTGAGATCATTGTTGACAACTTATTATTTGTGAGATCATTGTTGGTAACTTATTATTTGTAGGATCATTGTTGGTAACTTATTATTTATGGGATCATTGTTGGTAACTTATTATTTATGGGATCATTGTTGGTAACTTATTATTTGTGGGATCATTGTTGACAACTTATTATTTGTGGGATCATTGTTGGTAACTTATTATTTGTGGGATCATTGTTGGTAACTTATTATTTATGGGATCATTGTTGGTAACTTATTATTTGTGAGATCATTGTTGGTAACTTATATTTATGGGATCATTGTTGGTAACTTATTATTTGTGAGATCATTGTTGGTAACTTATTATTTGTGAGATCATTGTTGGTAACTTATTATTTGTGAGATCATTGTTGACAACTTATTATTTATGGGATCATTGTTGGTAACTTATTATTTATGAGATCATTGTGGTAACTTATTATTTATGGGATCATTGTTGGTAACTTATTATTTATGAGATCATTGTGGTAACTTATTATTTGTGGGATCATTGTTGACAACTTATTATTTGTGAGATCATTGTTGACAACTTATTATTTGTGAGATCATTGTTGGTAACTTATTATTTGTGAGATCATTGTTGACAACTTATTATTTGTGGGATCATTGTTGACAACTTATTATTTGTGGGATCATTGTTGGTAACTTATTATTTGTGGGATCATTGTTGACAACTTATTATTTGTGGGATCATTGTTGGTAACTTATTATTTGTGGGATCATTGTTGACAACTTATTATTTGTGAGATCATTGTTGACAACTTATTATTTGTGGATCATTGTTGACAACTTATTATTTGTGGGATCATTGTTGGTAACTTATTATTTGTGGGATCATTGTTGGTAACTTATTATTTGTGGGATCATTGTTGGTAACTTATTATTTATGAGATCATTGTTGGTAACTTATTATTTGTGGGATCATTGTTGACAACTTATTATTTGTGGGATCATTGTTGGTAACTTATTATTTGTGGGATCATTGTTGGTAACTTATTATTTGTGGGATCATTGTTGGTAACTTATTATTTGTGGGATCATTGTTGGTAACTTATTATTTGTGAGATCATTGTTGGTAACTTATTATTTATGGGATCATTGTTGGTAACTTATTATTTGTGGGATCATTGTTGGTAACTTATTATTTGTGGGATCATTGTTGACAACTTATTATTTGTGGGATCATTGTTGGTAACTTATTATTTGTGGGATCATTGTTGGTAACTTATTATTTGTGGGATCATTGTTGGTAACTTATTATTTGTGAGATCATTGTTGGTAACTTATTATTTATGAGATCATTGTTGACAACTTATTATTTATGAGATCATTGTTGGTAACTTATTATTTGTGGATCATTGTTGGTAACTTATTATTTGTGGGATCATTGTTGGTAACTTATTATTTGTGGGATCATTGTTGGTAACTTATTATTTGTGGGATCATTGTTGACAACTTATTATTTGTGGGATCATTGTTGGTAACTTATTATTTGTGGGATCATTGTTGGTAACTTATTATTTATGAGATCATTGTTGACAACTTATTATTTATGAGATCATTGTTGGTAACTTATTATTTGTGAGATCATTGTTGGTAACTTATTATTTATGGGATCATTGTTGGTAACTTATTATTTATGGGATCATTGTTGGTAACTTATTATTTATGGGATCATTGTTGGTAACTTATTATTTATGGGATCATTGTTGGTAACTTATTATTTATGGGATCATTGTTGGTAACTTATTATTTATGGGATCATTGTTGGTAACTTATTATTTATGGGATCATTGTTGGTAACTTATTATTTATGGGATCATTGTTGGTAACTTATTATTTGTGAGATCATTGTTGGTAACTTATTATTTGTGAGATCATTGTTGACAACTTATTATTTGTGAGATCATTGTTGGTAACTTATTATTTATGAGATCATTGTTGGTAACTTATTATTTGTGAGATCATTGTTGGTAACTTATTATTTGTGAGATCATTGTTGGTAACTTATTATTTATGAGATCATTGTTGGTAACTTATTATTTATGGGATCATTGTTGGTAACTTATTATTTATGGGATCATTGTTGGTAACTTATTATTTATGGGATCATTGTTGGTAACTTATTATTTGTGAGATCATTGTTGGTAACTTATTATTTATGGGATCATTGTTGGTAACTTATTATTTATGAGATCATTGTTGGTAACTTATTATTTATGAGATCATTGTTGGTAACTTATTATTTATGAGATCATTGTTGGTAACTTATTATTTATGGGATCATTGTTGGTAACTTATTATTTGTGGATCATTGTTGGTAACTTATTATTTGTGGGATCATTGTTGGTAACTTATTATTTATGGGATCATTGTTGGTAACTTATTATTTATGAGATCATTGTTGGTAACTTATTATTTATGGGATCATTGTTGGTAACTTATTATTTATGAGATCATTGTTGGTAACTTATTATTTATGGGATCATTGTTGGTAACTTATTATTTATGAGATCATTGTTGGTAACTTATTATTTATGAGATCATTGTTGGTAACTTATTATTTATGGGATCATTGTTGGTAACTTATTATTTATGAGATCATTGTTGGTAACTTATTATTTATGAGATCATTGTTGGTAACTTATTATTTGTGGGATCATTGTTGGTAACTTATTATTTGTGAGATCATTGTTGGTAACTTATTATTTATGAGATCATTGTTGGTAACTTATTATTTGTGAGATCATTGTTGGTAACTTATTATTTGTGAGATCATTGTTGACAACTTATTATTTGTGAGATCATTGTTGGTAACTTATTATTTGTAGGATCATTGTTGGTAACTTATTATTTATGGGATCATTGTTGGTAACTTATTATTTATGGGATCATTGTTGGTAACTTATTATTTGTGGGATCATTGTTGGTAACTTATTATTTATGGGATCATTGTTGGTAACTTATTATTTGTGGGATCATTGTTGGTAACTTATTATTTATGGGATCATTGTTGGTAACTTATTATTTATGGGATCATTGTTGGTAACTTATTATTTATGGGATCATTGTTGGTAACTTATTATTTGTGGGATCATTGTTGACAACTTATTATTTATGGGATCATTGTTGGTAACTTATTATTTGTGGGATCATTGTTGGTAACTTATTATTTATGGGATCATTGTTGGTAACTTATTATTTGTGAGATCATTGTTGACAACTTATTATTTGTGGGATCATTGTTGGTAACTTATTATTTGTGGGATCATTGTTGGTAACTTATTATTTGTGGGATCATTGTTGGTAACTTATTATTTATGAGATCATTGTTGGTAACTTATTATTTATGAGATCATTGTTGGTAACTTATTATTTATGGGATCATTGTTGGTAACTTATTATTTGTGGGATCATTGTTGGTAACTTATTATTTGTGAGATCATTGTTGACAACTTATTATTTGTGGGATCATTGTTGGTAACTTATTATTTGTGGGATCATTGTTGGTAACTTATTATTTGTGGGATCATTGTTGGTAACTTATTATTTGTGAGATCATTGTTGACAACTTATTATTTATGAGATCATTGTTGGTAACTTATTATTTATGGGATCATTGTTGGTAACTTATTATTTATGGGATCATTGTTGGTAACTTATTATTTGTGGGATCATTGTTGGTAACTTATTATTTGTGAGATCATTGTTGACAACTTATTATTTGTGGGATCATTGTTGGTAACTTATTATTTGTGGGATCATTGTTGGTAACTTATTATTTGTGAGATCATTGTTGACAACTTATTATTTGTGAGATCATTGTTGGTAACTTATTATTTGTAGGATCATTGTTGGTAACTTATTATTTGTGAGATCATTGTTGGTAACTTATTATTTGTGAGATCATTGTTGACAACTTATTATTTGTGAGATCATTGTTGGTAACTTATTATTTGTAGGATCATTGTTGGTAACTTATTATTTATGGGATCATTGTTGGTAACTTATTATTTGTGGGATCATTGTTGACAACTTATTATTTATGGGATCATTGTTGGTAACTTATTATTTGTGGGATCATTGTTGGTAACTTATTATTTGTGAGATCATTGTTGGTAACTTATTATTTGTGGGATCATTGTTGGTAACTTTTATTTATGGGATCATTGTTGGTAACTTATTATTTATGGGATCATTGTTGACAACTTATTATTTATGGGATCATTGTTGGTAACTTATTATTTATGGGATCATTGTTGACAACTTATTATTTATGGGATCATTGTTGGTAACTTATTATTTATGGGATCATTGTTGACAACTTATTATTTATGGGATCATTGTTGGTAACTTATTATTTGTAGGATCATTGTTGACAACTTATTATTTATGGGATCATTGTTGGTAACTTATTATTTGTGGGATCATTGTTGGTAACTTATTATTTATGGGATCATTGTTGGTAACTTATTATTTATGGGATCATTGTTGACAACTTATTATTTATGGGATCATTGTTGGTAACTTATTATTTGTAGGATCATTGTTGACAACTTATTATTTATGGGATCATTGTTGGTAACTTATTATTTGTGGGATCATTGTTGGTAACTTATTATTTATGAGATCATTGTTGGTAACTTATTATTTATGGGATCATTGTTGGTAACTTATTATTTATGAGATCATTGTTGGTAACTTATTATTTATGAGATCATTGTTTGTAACTTATTATTTATGGGATCATTGTTGGTAACTTATTATTTATGAGATCATTGTTGGTAACTTATTATTTATGGGATCATTGTTGGTAACTTATTATTTATGGGATCATTGTTGGTAACTTATTATTTATGAGATCATTGTTGGTAACTTATTATTTATGGGATCATTGTTGGTAACTTATTATTTATGAGATCATTGTTGGTAACTTATTATTTATGAGATCATTGTTGGTAACTTATTATTTATGGGATCATTGTTGGTAACTTATTATTTATGAGATCATTGTTGGTAACTTATTATTTATGGGATCATTGTTGGTAACTTATTATTTGTGGGATCATTGTTGGTAACTTATTATTTATGGGATCATTGTTGGTAACTTATTATTTGTGGGATCATTGTTGGTAACTTATTATTTATGGGATCATTGTTGGTAACTTATTATTTATGGGATCATTGTTGGTAACTTATTATTTGTGGGATCATTGTTGGTAACTTATTATTTGTGAGATCATTGTTGGTAACTTATTATTTATGGGATCATTGTTGGTAACTTATTATTTGTGGGATCATTGTTGGTAACTTATTATTTGTGGGATCATTGTTGGTAACTTATTATTTGTGGGATCATTGTTGGTAACTTATTATTTGTGGATCATTGTTGGTAACTTATTATGTGTGGGATCATTGTTGGTAACTTATTATTTGTGAGATCATTGTTGACAACTTATTATTTGTGGGATCATTGTTGGTAACTTATTATTTATGGGATCATTGTTGGTAACTTATTATTTGTGAGATCATTGTTGGTAACTTATTATTTGTGGGATCATTGTTGGTAACTTATTATTTGTGGGATCATTGTTGGTAACTTATTATTTGTGAGATCATTGTTGGTAACTTATTATTTGTGAGATCATTGTTGACAACTTATTATTTGTAAGATCATTGTTGGTAACTTATTATTTGTAGGATCATTGTTGGTAACTTATTATTTATGGGATCATTGTTGGTAACTTATTATTTGTGGGATCATTGTTGACAACTTATTATTTATGGGATCATTGTTGGTAACTTATTATTTGTGGGATCATTGTTGGTAACTTATTATTTGTAGGATCATTGTTGGTAACTTATTATTTATGGGATCATTGTTGGTAACTTATTATTTATGGGATCATTGTTGACAACTTATTATTTATGGGATCATTGTTGGTAACTTATTATTTGTAGGATCATTGTTGACAACTTATTATTTATGGGATCATTGTTGGTAACTTATTATTTGTGGGATCATTGTTGGTAACTTATTATTTATGGGATCATTGTTGGTAACTTATTATTTATGGGATCATTGTTGACAACTTATTATTTATGGGATCATTGTTGGTAACTTATTATTTGTAGGATCATTGTTGACAACTTATTATTTATGGGATCATTGTTGGTAACTTATTATTTGTGGGATCATTGTTGGTAACTTATTATTTGTGAGATCATTGTTGGTAACTTATTATTTATGGGATCATTGTTGGTAACTTATTATTTATGGGATCATTGTTGGTAACTTATTATTTATGAGATCATTGTTGGTAACTTATTATTTATGAGATCATTGTTGGTAACTTATTATTTATGGGATCATTGTTGGTAACTTATTATTTATGAGATCATTGTTGGTAACTTATTATTTATGGGATCATTGTTGGTAACTTATTATTTGTGGGATCATTGTTGGTAACTTATTATTTATGGGATCATTGTTGGTAACTTATTATTTGTGGGATCATTGTTGGTAACTTATTATTTATGGGATCATTGTTGGTAACTTATTATTTATGGGATCATTGTTGGTAACTTATTATTTGTGGGATCATTGTTGGTAACTTATTATTTGTGAGATCATTGTTGGTAACTTATTATTTGTGGGATCATTGTTGGTAACTTATTATTGTGAGATCATTGTTGGTAACTTATTATTTGTGGGATCATTGTTGGTAACTTATTATTTGTGAGATCATTGTTGGTAACTTATTATTTATGGGATCATTGTTGGTAACTTATTATTTGTGGGATCATTGTTGGTAACTTATTATTTATGAGATCATTGTTGGTAACTTATTATTTGTGAGATCATTGTTGGTAACTTATTATTTATGAGATCATTGTTGGTAACTTATTATTTGTGGGATCATTGTTGGTAACTTATTATTTGTGGGATCATTGTTGGTAACTTATTATTTATGGGATCATTGTTGGTAACTTATTATTTATGGGATCATTGTTGGTAACTTATTATTTGTGAGATCATTGTTGGTAACTTATTATTTATGAGATCATTGTTGGTAACTTATTATTTATGGGATCATTGTTGGTAACTTATTATTTGTGGGATCATTGTTGGTAACTTATTATTTGTGGGATCATTGTTGACAACTTATTATTTGTGAGATCATTGTTGGTAACTTATTATTTATGGGATCATTGTTGGTAACTTATTATTTGTGAGATCATTGTTGGTAACTTATTATTTGTGGGATCATTGTTGGTAACTTATTATTTGTGGGATCATTGTTGGTAACTTATTATTTGTGGGATCATTGTTGGTAACTTATTATTTATGGGATCATTGTTGGTAACTTATTATTTGTGGGATCATTGTTGGTAACTTATTATTTATGGGATCATTGTTGGTAACTTATTATTTGTGAGATCATTGTTGGTAACTTATTATTTGTGAGATCATTGTTGGTAACTTATTATTTATGGGATCATTGTTGGTAACTTATTATTTATGGGATCATTGTTGGTAACTTATTATTTGTGGGATCATTGTTGGTAACTTATTATTTGTGGATCATTGTTGGTAACTTATTATTTGTGGGATCATTGTTGGTAACTTATTATTTGTGGGATCATTGTTGGTAACTTATTATTTGTGGGATCATTGTTGGTAACTTATTATTTATGGGATCATTGTTGGTAACTTATTATTTGTGGGATCATTGTTGGTAACTTATTATTTGTGGGATCATTGTTGGTAACTTATTATTTGTGGGATCATTGTTGGTAACTTATTATTTGTGGGATCATTGTTGGTAACTTATTATTTGTGGGATCATTGTTGGTAACTTATTATTTGTGGGATCATTGTTGGTGACTTATTATTTGTGAGATCATTGTTAGTAACTTATTATTTATGGGATCATTGTTGGTAACTTATTATTTATGGGATCATTGTTGGTAACTTATTATTTATGGGATCATTGTTGGTAACTTATTTATGAGATCATTGTTGGTAACTTATTATTTATGAGATCATTGTTGGTAACTTATTATTTATGAGATCATTGTTGGTAACTTATTATTTATGAGATCATTGTTGGTAACTTATTATTTATGAGATCATTGTTGGTAACTTATTATTTATGGGATCATTGTTGGTAACTTATTATTTATGGGATCATTGTTGGTAACTTATTATTTGTGGGATCATTGTTGGTAACTTATTATTTGTGGGATCATTGTTGGTAACTTATTATTTGTGGGATCATTGTTGACAACTTATTATTTGTGGGATCATTGTTGGTAACTTATTATTTGTGAGATCATTGTTGACAACTTATTATTTGTGGGATCATTGTTGGTAACTTATTATTTATGAGATCATTGTTGGTAACTTATTATTTATGAGATCATTGTTGGTAACTTATTATTTATGAGATCATTGTTGGTAACTTATTATTTATGAGATCATTGTTGGTAACTTATTATTTATGGGATCATTGTTGGTAACTTATTATTTATGGGATCATTGTTGGTAACTTATTATTTGTGGGATCATTGTTGGTAACTTATTATTTATGAGATCATTGTTGGTAACTTATTATTTATGGGATCATTGTTGGTAACTTATTATTTATGAGATCATTGTTGGTAACTTATTATTTATGAGATCATTGTTGGTAACTTATTATTTATGGGATCATTGTTGGTAACTTATTATTTGTGGGATCATTGTTGGTAACTTATTATTTGTGGGATCATTGTTGGTAACTTATTATTTGTAGGATCATTGTTGGTAACTTATTATTTATGGGATCATTGTTGGTAACTTATTATTTATGGGATCATTGTTGGTAACTTATTATTTGTGGGATCATTGTTGGTAACTTATTATTTATGAGATCATTGTTGGTAACTTATTATTTGTGGGATCATTGTTGGTAACTTATTATTTGTGGGATCATTGTTGGTAACTTATTATTTGTGGGATCATTGTTGGTAACTTATTATTTGTGGGATCATTGTTGGTAACTTATTATTTGTGGGATCATTGTTGGTAACTTATTATTTGTGGGATCATTGTTGGTAACTTATTATTTATGGGATCATTGTTGGTAACTTATTATTTGTGGGATCATTGTTGGTAACTTATTATTTGTGGGATCATTGTTGGTAACTTATTATTTGTGGGATCATTGTTGGTAACTTATTATTTGTGGGATCATTGTTGGTAACTTATTATTTGTGGGATCATTGTTGGTAACTTATTATTTATGAGATCATTGTTGGTAACTTATTATTTGTGAGATCATTGTTGGTAACTTATTATTTGTAGGATCATTGTTGGTAACTTATTATTTATGGGATCATTGTTGGTAACTTATTATTTGTGGGATCATTGTTGACAACTTATTATTTGTGAGATCATTGTTGGTAACTTATTATTTATGAGATCATTGTTGGTAACTTATTATTTATGGGATCATTGTTGGTAACTTATTATTTGTGAGATCATTGTTGGTAACTTATATTTATGGGATCATTGTTGGTAACTTATTATTTATGAGATCATTGTTGGTAACTTATTATTTGTGAGATCATTGTTGGTAACTTATTATTTATGAGATCATTGTTGGTAACTTATTATTTGTGAGATCATTGTTGGTAACTTATTATTTGTGGGATCATTGTTGGTAACTTATTATTTATGAGATCATTGTTGGTAACTTATTATTTGTGGGATCATTGTTGGTAACTTATTATTTGTGAGATCATTGTTGGTAACTTATTATTTATGGGATCATTGTTGGTAACTTATTATTTATGGGATCATTGTTGGTAACTTATTATTTGTGAGATCATTGTTGGTAACTTATTATTTATGAGATCATTGTTGGTAACTTATTATTTGTGAGATCATTGTTGGTAACTTATTATTTGTGAGATCATTGTTGGTAACTTATTATTTATGGGATCATTGTTGGTAACTTATTATTTATGGGATCATTGTTGGTAACTTATTATTTATGAGATCATTGTTGGTAACTTATTATTTATGAGATCATTGTTGGTAACTTATTATTATGAGATCATTGTTGGTAACTTATTATTTATGAGATCATTGTTGGTAACTTATTATTTGTGGGATCATTGTTGGTAACTTATTATTTATGAGATCATTGTTGGTAACTTATTATTTATGAGATCATTGTTGGTAACTTATTATTTATGAGATCATTGTTGGTAACTTATTATTTATGAGATCATTGTTGGTAACTTATTATTTATGAGATCATTGTTGGTAACTTATTATTTGTGGGATCATTGTTGGTAACTTATTATTTGTGAGATCATTGTTGGTAACTTATTATTTATGAGATCATTGTTGGTAACTTATTATTTGTGGGATCATTGTTGGTAACTTATTATTTATGAGATCATTGTTGGTAACTTATTATTTATGGGATCATTGGTGGTACTTATTATTTGTGGGATCATTGTTGGTAACTTATTATTTGTGGGATCATTGTTGGTAACTTATTATTTATGGGATCATTGTTGGTAACTTATTATTTGTGGGATCATTGTTGGTAACTTATTATTTATGAGATCATTGTTGGTAACTTATTATTTGTGGGATCATTGTTGGTAACTTATTATTTATGAGATCATTGTTGGTAACTTATTATTTATGAGATCATTGTTGGCAATTTATTATTTGTGGATCATTGTTGGTAACTTATTATTTGTGGGATCATTGTTGGTAACTTATTATTTGTGGGATCATTGTTGGTAACTTATTATTTATGGGATCATTGTTGGTAACTTATTATTTGTGGGATCATTGTTGGTAACTTATTATTTATGAGATCATTGTTGGTAACTTATTATTTGTGGGATCATTGTTGGTAACTTATTATTTATGAGATCATTGTTGGTAACTTATTATTTGTGGGATCATTGTTGGTAACTTATTATTTATGAGATCATTGTTGGTAACTTATTATTTATGAGATCATTGTTGGTAACTTATTATTTATGAGATCATTGTTGGCAATTTATTATTTGTGGGATCATTGTTGGTAACTTATTATTTATGAGATCATTGTTGGTAATTATTATTTATGAGATCATTGTTGGTAACTTATTATTTATGAGATCATTGTTGGTAACTTATTATTTATGAGATCATTGTTGGTAATTTATTATTTATGAGATCATTGTTGGTAACTTATTATTTATGAGATCATTGTTGGTAACTTATTATTTGTGGGATCATTGTTGGTAACTTATTATTTGTGGGATCATTGTTGGTAACTTATTATTTATGGGATCATTGTTGGTAACTTATTATTTGTGGGATCATTGTGGTAACTTATTATTTGTGGGATCATTGTTGGTAACTTATTATTTGTGGGATCATTGTTGGTAACTTATTATTTATGGGATCATTGTTGGTAACTTATTATTTATGGGATCATTGTTGGTAACTTATTATTTATGGGATCATTGTTGGTAACTTATTATTTGTGGGATCATTGTTGGTAACTTATTATTTATGAGATCATTGTTGGTAACTTATTATTTATGAGATCATTGTTGGTAACTTATTATTTGTGGGATCATTGTTGGTAACTTATTATTTATGAGATCATTGTTGGTAACTTATTATTTGTGGGATCATTGTTGGTAACTTATTATTTGTGGGATCATTGTTGGTAACTTATTATTTATGGGATCATTGTGGTAACTTATTATTTATGGGATCATTGTTGGCAACTTATTATTTATGAGATCATTGTTGGCAATTTATTATTTGTGCACAGAGCGGCTATCTGAGATCTTACCAGAGGACTCCAGGAACAATCTCATGACTCTCCTGCCAAAACGAGATTTTGAAATTGCCTACCGTCTGGATTGTCGCAACTTGTGTGCTGGATTTCGAGAAGACATTCAGTTTAGGTTCTCTCTCAGTCCGGCAGCTTTGATACAGAGGTTCCTTGGAACCAGAAGTCAAATGGCTTTTGGGAAGGTTACACAGGTGAGTGACTTCCACGTGTCTGTCCTTGTCTATCTCATTGTCTGTCCCACTGACTGATCTTGCCTTTGTCTGTTCTTGCCTATCTCATGTCACACAAACCAATCTTGTGCATTTCATTGTCTGTCCTTGTCTATCTCATTGTCTGTCCCACTGACTGATCTTGCCTTTGTCTGTTCTTGCCTATCTCATGTCACACAAACCAATCTTGTGCATTTCATTGTCTGTCCTTGTCTATCTCATTGTCTGTCCCACTGACTGATCTGCCTTTGTCTGTTCTTGCCTATCTCATGTCACACAAACCAATCTTGTGCATTTCATTGTCTGTCCTTGTCTATCTCATTGTCTGTCCCACTGACTGATCTTGCCTTTGTCTGTTCTTGCCTATCTCATGTCACACAAACCAATCTTGTGCATTTCATTGTCTGTCCTTGTCTATCTCATTGTCTGTCCCACTGACTGATCTTGCCTTTGTCTGTTCTTGCCTACCTCATGTCACACAAACCAATCTTGTGCATTTCATTGTCTGTCTCACAAGGTCAAAAGTTTTTTTTCTTCTTTCAAGGTTCAATAAAAACTCAGACCCGAACACCTCACAGCACCTGCACTGGAAGAGTGGCCTTTATTCTGTGGTCCTTTATTCTCTCTCTCTCTCTCCCCCCCCCCCCCCCAAGTTTACAGTGTGCAATGTTAAACTTATGTGAGGATATTAGTCTACATTGTAAAACTTGTGTGAGAATATTATTAGTGTACAATGTTAAACTTATATGTGGGGAGGGAATATCATTGTACATTTGGTATCAGTAAGTGTCATCTTGAAGTGGGGAGGGAATATCATTGTACATTTGGTATCAGTAAGTGTCATCTTGAAGTGGGGAGGGAATATCATTGTATATTTGGTATCAGTAAGTGTCATCTTGAATGTTTTTTTTCTCCTCATACATGTCCCCAGACTGGAGATAGCACAACAGGAGCAGCGTCTGCTGGTGACAGCATTCGATCAATGATGTCTGGAAGTGATAACGAAGTCCTGGTGACAGTTCTGTCAATGTTTGCCTCACTTACCTCTCGGTCTACCCTTGGAGCAGCGGTTGTAGCAGGACTGGTGAGTTATGGTTTACTTCTCACAGAAACAAAGGATAGTTAGCAAAGGTGAGACTAGCTGAAAACACTGTCAGAGAAACAAAAGATAGGTTAACTAAGGTGAAACCAGCTGAAAACACTGTCAGAGAAACAAAAGATAGGTTAACTAAGGTGAACCCAGCTCAAAACACTGTCAGAGAAACAAAAGATAGGTTAACTAAGGTGAAACCAGCTCAAAACACTGTCAGAGAAACAAAAGATAGGTTAACTAAGGTGAAACCAGCTCAAAACACTGTCAGAGAAACAAAAGATAGTTTAACTAAGGTGAAACCAGCTCAAAACACTGTCAGAGAAACAAAAGATAGTTTAACTAAGGTGAAACCAGCTCAAAACATTGTCAGAGAAACAAAGATAGTTTAACTAAGGTGAGACTAGCTCAAAACACTGTCATGTCAGAGAAACAAAAGATAGTTTAACTAAGGTGAGACCAGCTCAAAACACTGTCAGAGAAACAAAAGATAGTTTAACTAAGGTGAGACTAGCTCAAAACACTGTCAGAGAAATAAAAGATAGTTTAACTAAGGTGAGACCAGCTCAAAACAATGTCAGAGAAACAAAAGATAGTTTACTATGGTGAAACTAGCTCAAAATACTGTCAGAGAAACAAAAGATAGTTTAACTAAGGTGAGACTAGCTTAAAACACTGTCAGAGAAATAAAGATAGTTTAACTAAGGTGAGACTAGCTCAAAACACTGTCAGAGAAACAAAAGATAGTAAGCAAAGGTGAGATTAGCTAAAAAAATCTGTCACCACAACAAAATTATCAGTGTTCGAAGAGGTCTGGAAAAGATTACAACAGAAGAAATATGAACTTTCAGAAAGTTAAAACAGAACAAAGCTTGAAAACTTTGAGAGGATTACAACAGAAGAAATATTTCTCTTATGCATTCACTTGATTATTTCTCCTCATCATCTGTTCCTAAAGGACATTACATTGGAGGAGAATTGTTGCGTTATCATTTACAACAAGCTGTGATATGTTGTGTTATTTATAAGCTATAATATATTGAGTTATGATTTACAACAAGCTGTGATATGTTGTGTTATTTATAAGCTATAATATATTGAGTTATGATTGATAACAAACTGTGTTATGTTGTTATCATTTACAATAAGTTGTGGTGTTCTGCTCCCTGTGATCCAACACACCCGACTTATAACTTGTGGGTACCTGACTTGCCTTCTATCTTGTTTGGAGAGAGTTAAGAAGAATAGTACGTGTGGGGAAGTGACATTCCCAGAATTCTGAGTAGAACCATTGTTTAGGGTAAGGGGAGAATCTCGTGATTGTGGAGATATTGACAAACATGTGAAAGTGAGTAGATTGTAGGCGAAAAGATAAAGGTGGAATAGTTAGAGATGACTTTAAGAGAATCCATTGGATGGAAATTAAGAAAGTGGTTATTGATTGGTTGAGGGGCGAGGGATTTAAATGCCTGTAGAGAATTAGGAAGGGAGAACAGAGAGATTGGCATGTAGAGGTTGACATGTAAGCTAGACGTGTAGTCTTATACTTATAGACGCATATGAGCTCAAGCTCATTGTCAGTTAGCAATGATTAGTTAGAACTCCAGAAGAGATTTTACGCTTAAGCTCAGGAGTAGCAGTGGCCACGACGGGTGTAGCTTTATAGACAGCCAGGAGCCAAAGCTTATTTTAGTAGGAGTGATCTTAGTGCAGGACAAGAGATGGATGACATGGAGTGCCAGAGTTTGGCAAGAATTTGTGATTCCTTAGCATTTACAGTGAATAACCGAGGGGTGATGTTAAACTGCTGGATTTGTAATATTTGATGTATTGTTATAGTGTGAACTTTGCTAATAAAGTTGTAATGTTCACTTTTATGAGAGACTTCCATGTGCAGTAACTTTCAAGTGGACAGTGGTACTGTAGTCCAACTTAACGATTGATCAGAACCAACGTGCAGTACGATTATTATCAGTCTTACCAACATATGTGTCGAGTCACTGAAGGAAGAGTGAGCGACCAAGACAAGTAATTATCAAGTTCCATCAAGTCGAGTCCATATGCTGTGGTGATAGACAAAGTTGAGGTTGTCACGGGAAAGAGGGCCAGATATTCAAGACTCTCCAGTTAAAGAACTGTTCAGTCACGAAGGCCAGGTACAAAGGTGTGCAACGCGGGGTACAATCACATATGTACGTTTGGGTAAATTCTAGAGTCAGTTTAAGACACTGTTTACTTTTTCATGTTAACGACGGTGTGTACATTCCACAACCCCGTATATAAGGATCTGTTTACATTTCTAACTGCGTGTAAACAACACATTTACATTGGTTTGTCTTAAAGGAAGAGGTATATCTTAATTTGTCCTGTTGGAGGAGCTGTTTGAGACATGTCTTAAAGTTAATGATCATTGCTTGTTGCTAGATCGCCAGGGCAGCGGGATGGCGTGTGATCATTGTGACAGGCACACTGTATGGAGCCGTGTACGTCTACCAAAGGCTGACCTGGACTACCAAGGCCAGGGAGAGAGCCTTCAAGCAACAGTATGTGGATTATGCCAGCAGCAAGCTACGTCTCATCATAGACTTGACCAGCTCCAACTGTAGCCACCAGGTCCAGCAGTAAGTACATCACATAGTTAAAGCCACTTAGAGAGGGTGGAGGCACAACTATCAATATATCTTTCTTTTGTCCTTTTGAGTTGAGGACAGCACATAGGGCAGAAGATCTAGACTCTTTCTGTCCCATGATCTTTGTTATCAGGCATCAGACCTTATCCATTGTGTCTCACCACACGACTGCTAGGCACAACTATACAGCAGTAATATATTCATACAGGTATACTTCACATGGGGAGGAACAACTATACAGTAGTAATATATTTATACAGGTATACTTCACATGGGGAGGAACAACTATACAGTAGTAATATATTTATACAGGTATACTTCACATGGGAGGAACAACTATACAGTAGTAATATATTTATACAGGTATACTTCACATGGGGAGGAACAACTATACAGCAGTAATATATTTATACAGTATACTTCACATGTACTATCAAACCTTACGTATGCGTGTGAAAGCTGGAAAACAATAAGAGATATGGAAACAAAGTTGAGCGCATTCAAAAATAAATGTCTAAGGAAAATACTTGGTATAGCGTTGAACGAATTCAAAACAAACGAGGAAATTAGAGAAATCGCCAATCAACCACTAATAACTTCAGTAATAAAGAAAAGACGATGGTCATATGTTGGACATGTGATGAGAAGAGATAATAACCGAATAGCAAAGCAAGCCTCATGTGGGAAACAACAGGTAAGAGAAAAAGAGGAAGACCCATGGAGACACTGATAAGAACATTGATGAGAGAGGCAAAAGCAGCAGGATTCGGCTCCCTCAATGAGATAGAGCTGCTTGCACAGAACAGAGACAAATGGCGAGATTTGATAAATATCTTTAAAAGAATTGAAAACTGCTAGAATAAAAATTCGGATAGGAGAAGGAGTATCTTGGTCTATGCCCTATTGGCCGGCTATGGCTCGAAAGGTCAATAGATAGATAGATACTTCACATGGGGAACAACAACTAACATCATGTGCCATACCGGTTGGCGTAGGTGATCATGTTCCTCCACAATCTTCTATCTACAGTGCATTTGGGAACAACAACTATACAGTAGTAATATATTCATACAGGTATACTTCACATGGGGGGGGGAGAACTATACAGTAGTAATATATTCATACAGATATACTTGGGGGGGGGCATAACTATACAGCAGTGATATATTCATACAGGTATACTTCGTGGTGGAGGGGGGGTTGCGCACACAACTATATACTGAGCCATAGAAGAGGCCCATTTTTACTTTTGTATTTACCAATTTTAGTAGATGATCAAAGACTCTTGGAAAGGAGCATAAAATGAAATGGTTTGGGCACCTATCTCAGTCTTGTGGCCTAGCAAAGAACTGAAAGGACTGAGAAGAAGAGTAGGCAAAAAAGGGGATGTTAACATAAAGGATGTTAACATGAAGGATGTTAACATGAAGGAATGAACAGGCATTGACTTTGCTGAATGTAACTGGCAGAGAAAGATGGAGGAGTACGTTAACATAGTCTGTCAGTAGCGCCACAACCACCAGGGTTACGGGATGAAGAAGATGTATTGGCAATTGTTTTTATTTTCTTTGCAGTACATATGAAATCAATAGTATTATTATTTCATATATGCAGCACATATCAAATCAATAGTATTATTATTTCATATATGCAGCACATATCAAGTCAGTAGTATTATTATTTCATATAAAAATAATTTACTTGTGTCATTGAATTCTAATAAGAAAATATGTACTGACACTATCATGCTGCTTCACATTGTACAGAGAGCTGACATCCACGTATGCCCGACTGTGCCACCAAGCAGACATCACCAAGCAGCATCTAGAGAAGGAGATCAAGGAGATGGACCAGGGACTGTCCATCATTAAGGAGATCACAGCCAGGGCCAAGATCCTCAGGTTGGACACCATTTCCAGATGACGTTCATCTCTCATTTTTTCCCTACCAGTCTCCTTCAGCTTATGTCGTCTGTTTTGTCAAGTCTTGTTTTTATACTGTAAACCCCATCTTGTATAGTCGGTCTTTAATCACCCTCAGTTTATATCTACTGCAGTCTTCCTTCTACCAAACCTGTATTTGCTTTATCCACTTTACCTTATATTATTTAACATCAACAAATTCTTCCATTATCTTTTCCATCCTTCCTTCACATTTCTCTTATTCCGGGCCTCTCCTCTTCTATCTTCATTCCTATTTTTGTTTCAACTGTTCTCCTTCCTACATGCCATTCATCTAAGCTGGTCCTTATATATCACCATCTACTATTCTCTTTCCACATCATACTAGCTGTCATGTGTGAATCGCTTTTAGAGGAAATAGCCATCACAATTTTCAAGTTTAAATTCATGATGAGGGAGCCGCAATAGCTCAGTGGTTAGTGAACTGGACTACTAAGGACAAGAGGTTGGGTTTGATCGTGAATTACAGCTTCCAGGTTCACCCAGCCTTAAATGGGTACCGGATTTTTTTCTGGGAAAGTAAAGCGGCACAGGCGTAAAACCAACCACATTACCCCAAAAATGATGTGCTGAAGGTCTGTAAAAGTTATGGTCACTGACACCATATTCCCTATGTACGCCACTTGGCACTTGATGAGAGATCACAACAGCTTGGACTGAAGATTAATAGAGATAAGACCAACATTATGAGAATTAATACAGTTGGCAATAACAAATAAAACTAGGAGAAATAACTCTACTAGACGTACAATCTTACATATATCTGGGCAGTAATATAGATAAAGAGGGAGGAACAGAAAATGATACCAAAATAAGGATATCAAAAGCAAGAGGAGCTTTCATTGCACTGGGAAACATATGGAAATCCAAAGAAATTAGGTTAAATACAAAGATAACAATTTTCAACTCAAATGTTAAGTCGGTCCTATTATATGGCTGTGTAGAGCCATGATAGCTCAGTGGTCAGTGAACTGGACTACAAAGGACAAGGGGTAGGGTTCGATCCCAACTGACGACTTCCGGGTTCACCCAGCCTTAAATGGGTACTGGATTTTTTTTCTGGGAAAGTGAAGCGGCACGGGCGTAATACCAACCACATTACCCCAAAAATCACGTGCTGAAGGTCTGTAAAATTCATGGTCACTAACACCATATTCCCTATACGCCACTTGGTGTGACGAGGGTACTTTACTTTTTTTTACTTTATTATATGGCTGTGAAACATGGAGAACAACAAAATTGACAATCACGAAGATACAGACTTTCATTAATGGATGCTTACTCAGAATAAAAGGATGGAAATGGCAGAACAAAATCACTAACATAGAATTATGGAAATGTACCAGTCAAATACCAATGGATACAGAGATACAGCGAAGACGATGGCGCTGGATAAGACACACACTACAGAAGCCAACTGAGAGTATTACACAACATGCCCTTTTTTGGAATCCCCAGGGGAAAAGACAAAGAGGAAGACCAAGGAATTCTTGGAGAAGACAGATAGAAGCAGAGATGAAGATGATGGGGATGACATGGAATGTTCTTAAAAGAATGGCAAAAAAACAGAATGACTTGGAATGTGTTTGTTGAAGACCTATGCTCCACTGGGGGCTAAAAGGTAGAAGAAGAAGAAGAAGAAGCCACTCATGACAGGGCAAGGTAGAAGAAGAAGAAGAAGAAGCCACTCATGACAGGGCTCTTTACTTTTTTTTACCTTTCTGATGACTTATCAACTGTATCATAATTATCTTATATTTTTTGTATGTCCATTTTACATTTTCAGCTTTCCGACACCATTTAAAAGCCAATATTAGACCCCAATATGTTTTAAAGCAACAAGGAAGGTCCTAAACAGTAAGAAAACAGAAGTAATGGCCGTATGGAAGAAACAACCATCATTATTGTGGGACATAAAAATAAAGGGGACAAATCTGAAACAAATGAAGAGCCTCAAATAGTTGGGTACACTAATATCATCAGATGGAAGATGCACCACAGAAATAAAAAGCAGAATATGTCAGGCCAAAATAGCATTTCAGAAAATGAAAACGACTTGTGCAACAAGTCCATGTCAATGGAAGTGAAAAAGAGAGTTCATTTGTGCTTTATAGAACCAGTTCTGACCTATGGAAGCAAATCATGGACAGTAGACAAACAAATGTAAAAATGATGGGTTTCTTGGACAGCTAAAAATACCGTTGAGGAAATTCTCAGAGGACAACACAAAAATGGAGCTCCTAAAAACGTCAGAAAGAAACAATTTATTTTCAGGCACATCGTGAGAAGTTGGAATACTTAGTTACTACTGACAAAATACAGGGAATGAGAGATCTCAGACGACAAAGAAACAAGATACTGGATAGCTTGGTGTCATGGCATGGAAAACGGCCAACAACAAAATTGATACATGCACTATGGATAGAAAATTGTGAAAAGACATGATCGTCTGTGCCAACTTGGCGCAAAGTGGTGTTTTGTAAGAACTCTTTCTCTCTCTCTCTCTCTCTCTCTCTCTCTCTCTCTCTCTCTCTCTCTCTCTCTCTCTCTCTCTCTCCCCCCTCCCCCAAATGTTTGTAATGTATAATTATAGCATAATTTATTGAACATAATCTGGCTCATGTCTGTTTTCCACATGTTTGTTGGTGCTACGATTACATTTATTTTCTCCTAAACATTCAGGAACAAGGCAGACTTCTTTGACCGTGAACTTCAAGGATTTGTTATTCAGTTCCTCAACCATGCTGGGTTCTGAGCCTGGACTTGTGTGCTACAAGTAGATGGACACTTCTCTCTTTGTGCTTGCCAGATTTGTGACTTTATCCTCTACTGGGTTGTTCAAGGATTCCACTCTAAAAGTGTATCTGAAGCTGTTCATTTTTTTTTAAAAAATCTTTTTAAGCTTTGGTGGTTAGTGTGCCCGACAGTCTCGGGAAGTTGGGACCAGAAATTTCCTTTTGATAAGTAGTATGGCCTATCTTTGTCCTGCCCAGGTCACCCAGAATATGTGCAATTGGTTTAGAAATTATGGGCATCACACCAAATTCTCTCATCACAGTAGGGCATGATTCTTGCCTTTACTTTTATTATTTTTTTTTAATATATATATATATAAAAAATTGTGAGCACAATGGACTTGGAACAATGTGGCATTATAATGTTATCTCTGTACCACAGACTGCAGCTCTTGCTAGCAGGTGGCTTGTCTGTACCACAGACTGCAGCTCTTGCTAGCAGGTGGCTTGTCTGTACCACAGACTGCAGCTCTTGCTAGCAGGTGGCTTGTCTGTACCACAGACTGCAGCTCTTGCTAGCAGGTGGCTTGTCTGTACCACAGACTGCAGCTCTTACTAGCAGGTGGCTTGTTTATTTAACCCTAGATTACGATGCCGCTGTAAAAATTACTGCCTCAGAATACTTTTTTTTTTGGAATTTGACAGTTTTACCACAGGCAAACATCCCCACCCCCTTCCCCTATACCTTCCTAATTATCACTAACCCCTGAGTGCTGTACTTTGTTAATTATAAAGTAAAGATTACTACGATATCATCAAGACGCATAGTTTTTATTTCAAATTCTGCTTATTTTTAAGAAGTCAATAATTTTTCCTTTTTCTCGTGACATGGATGATCATCTCTGCTGTGGCATGACATCAAACAAACATTTCTAACATGGGAGAGTCAGTGAACAATGTGCCAAGAGAGCGCTGAACACACAGGCTGAACTGAGGATTTATGGTCGCCATATGATATAATAAAGCAAAAATAGGAAGGTGGGGGAGGGTTTGCATTTCTGGATAAAAATCAACTGTAGAGCAGGAAATGATTACTACATTGTATCCCATGTCTCATCTTGGGTAAGCACACAGCTGTGTAGCAAAAGTTCAAAGAGAATTTGATTTTCCAAAATTGAAATGTTAAATTTAAGGGGTAGTAATTTTTACCACGGTATCATAAACAGGTGGGTCACAGTTAGGTCTCGTAATTAAAGGTTAAGCAGCAATGCCATAATTGTGCATGCCACCACATCTACTTTTATTTTATTTTCCTTCCATATATGAATTTGTAAAAATTTCCTACGCTTCATATGTTAATTTACACTAGGACATTCATACTTGAATAGAACCAAGATGATGATGATTCTGTACTACAGATGTTTGTGATTGAGGAATTGTAGATGCTGTCAGAAAGTGACAATTGTTATTTAATCATTAACTGTAACTGACACACACAAGAACAAACATACACTTTCATGGTGCCACAGATTTGAACCACTCCAAGGTAATACCTAATTTTAAGAGTGAATGGAATGTTGTAGATTAAGGATATCTGCCCAAACAGTTCTGGGAATGTTGTAGATTAAAGATATCTGCCCAAACAGTTCTAGGAATGTTGTAGATTAAGGATATCTGCCCCTCTACTTCTAGGAATGTTGTAGATTAAGGATATCTGCCCAAACAGTTCTAGGAATGTTGTAGATTAAGGATATCTGCCCCTCTACTTCTAGGAATGTTGTAGATTAAGGATATCTGCCCCTCTACTTCTAGGAATGTTGTAGATTAAGGATATCTGCCCCTCTACTTCTAGGAATGTTGTAGATTAAGGATATCTGCCCTCTACTTCTAGGGATGTTGTAGATTAAGGATATCTGCCCCTCTACTTCTAGGAATGTTGTAGATTAAGGATATCTGCCCCTCTACTTCTAGGAATGTTGTAGATTAAAGATATCTGCCCCTCTACTTCTAGGAATGTTGTAGATTAAGGATATCTGCCCCTCTACTTCTAGGAATGTTGTAGATTAAGGATATCTGCCCAAATAATTCTGGGATGAAACTTTGCACAATGAAGTTGTGTGAACATCTTTGCTTGGAGTCCAAAGAAGTCTTGTCTCTAGTAGGTGTTGAAGTAGTCAGTAACCCAGATTTTGCAACAAAATACATCCATCTGGTAATGTGTCTTCACCATTCATCTCTGCCAACTTGTCTTTGACCTGCTTCTCATTGATGACAACTCTATAGCACTTCCTTTCCTTGTAGGTGAGATGTCTCCCCTTCTCCAGCACTCATATTCAAGCTCTTGATGTCTCCAGTACTCACATCCATACACAGAGTAAACATCTTTCTTTTGCTCTTGGTTTAGTCTAAAACAACAGCTTTTGCTTGTCCATTATGCTCTTTAAATCTATTTATTGACCTTTCGAGCCGTAGCCGGCCCATAGACCCAGATACTCTTTCGCTTAAATCACTAAATATGACATACAAAAAAAAGGAGAAGATGGTAACAAAATGAATATGGATTTTTGAAAATAAATTTTCTTTATTATGTCTATAACATCCCATACATATGAGAACTGTATTAACCCCACAATATTATATCACAGTATTTGGAAATTAGGAGGGGGCCAGAGCTTTTGTTTATTATTCATACACATTCAAACCATGTGAGTCTGGTATCAATTTCTAGCAGCTAGATCAACTAGACTGTTCTTCATTTTCTGTTTCGTTCACTTTTGAATTACCGCACCGAAGAAGGCAGCAGTTGGCTGCAACTTTTTGTTGAAGAGAGAATCCTGCTGGCGGCTGCTTGTGAATGGGCAGTTTTGCTGGCTGATGTTTGAGTTCACCGAGGGATGAAGTTCCTGCCTGTCAAAGATGGAGTCGCAGACATGGCACAGGTTTAGAGATACAAGAGTAGGCTCAAACTTGAGTAATGATCATGCAACCAGTCTTGGTGACATTTATGTCAACTGGACACCAGATCAAACTTTCATGAGATCCAAAACTTGAATGCTACAGAAGAGGGAACCATGAAGTGAGCATGACTACCACTGATCCCACTCCCATTAGGGATTGGTATTTGTGACCGCTGATGAGTTGAACATGTTGGCTGGATAATCCTGATTTCGACTATTTATTTTAATCATTTTTAATTATTCGGTCCTGGCATCTAACATTGTATATACACACCTATTGTTTATATACCAGAATTTGTAATTATAAATAGAATATAGTTGACAGATGTACTACCTGTTGGTACATGGTAGTCTTTCATAACATATGATCAAAAGATGTGATGAGTGCTCTGAAGGTGTTCTAGAATGATAGCAGTTGGGTAGAGCTGGGTCGGAATTAACTTGATGGGAGAGAAGATAATAGGAAGGCTGGAATTTGGAAGTGATAAAATGGAGGATTAGATGATGATGATGATAATGTCAAAGAGTAACATTGAAAGAATGGTCAACGAATCTGATGTAGAGAGAAACACAACAAAGATCTTAGGCAGATAGTAAAACTTCATAGAGTGAGAAAGAGAGATTGTGCAGATAAAATAAAAAAAAAAAGGTGAGATAGCGATGAACCATAACTGAAACTTGGCTGTAATCAGGGACTCTTTCATTAACTGTGAATGTATCGCTTTCAATGTTCCACATGAGATAAAAAAATGAGTTGATAATAAACAATAGCTGTAACATTAGTGAACTGGTGCTATTCTTGGTTTTTTTTTTTTCTAGTCCAATGACATTCTTTTGTTTGCGCTATAATCGTTAATATGTCTAGTACACTGATGTTTTGTTTGTGCTACTCTTGTTTTGTCAAGTCCACTGATGTTTTGTTTGTGCTACTCTTGTTTTGTCTAGTACACTGATGTTTTGTAAGTGCTATTCTTGTTTTGTCAAATCCACTGATGTTTTGTAAGTGCTACTCTTGTTTTGTCAAATCCACTGATGTTTTGTTTGTGCTACTCTTGTTTTGTCAAGTCCACATGAGATGATTGAAGATGCTATGACCTACCTATGAGATGATTGAAGATGCTATGACCTACCTATGAGATGATTGAAGATGCTATGACCGACCTATGAGATGATTAAAGATGCTATGACCGACCTATGAGATGATTAAAGATGCTATGACCGACCTATGAGATGATTGAAGATGCTATGACCTACCTATGAGATGATTGAAGATGCTATGACCAGCCTATGAGATGATTGAAGATGCTATGACCAACCTATGAGATGATTGAAGATGCTATGACCTACCTATGAGATGATTGAAGATGATATGACCGGCCTATGAGATGATTGAAGATGCTATGACCTACCTATGAGATGATTGAAGATGCTATGACCAGCCTATGAGATGATTGAAGATGCTATGACCAACCTATGAGATGATTGAAGATGCTATGACCTACCTATGAGATGATTGAAGATGATATGACCGACCTATGAGATGATTGAAGATGCTATGACCTACCTATGAGATGATTGAAGATGCTATGACCGACCTATGAGATGATTGAAGATGATATGACCGGCCTATGAGATGATTGAAGATGCTATGACCAGCCTATGAGATGATTGAAGATGCTATGACCAACCTATGAGATGATTGAAGATGCTATGACCGACCTATGAGATGATTGAAGATGCTATGACCAGCCTATGAGATGATTGAAGATGCTATGACCGGCCTATGAGATGATTGAAGATGCTATGACCAGCCTATGAGATGATTGAAGATGCTATGACCAACCTATGAGATGATTGAAGATGCTATGACCAACCTATGAGATGATTGAAGATGCTATGACCAACCTATGAGATGATTGAAGATGCTATGACCAACCTATGAGATGATTGAAGATGCTATGACCGACCTATGAGATGATTGAAGATGCTATGATCGACCTATGAGATGATTGAAGATGCTATGACCAGCCTATGAGATGATTGAAGATGCTATGACCGGCCAATGAGATGATGATTGAAGATGCTATGATCGACCTTTAACATGATGATTGAAGATAATATGATCGACCTATGAGATGATCATTGAAGATGGTAAGACCGACCTATGAGATGATTGAAGATGCTTTGATCGACCTATGAGATGATTGAAGATGCTATGATTGACCTATGAGATGATGATTGAAGATGCTATGATTGACCTATGAGATGATGATTGAAGATGCTATGATCGACCTATGAGATGATGATTGAAGATGCTATGATCGACCTATGATATGATTGAAGATGCTATGGTTGGCTTATGAGATGCTGATTGAAGATGCTATGATCGTCCTATAAAGTGGTTGAAGATTTGGTTCATCAATGCATTATCAACATATTTCTCTGGATGAAAGTTGAGGTTTTCGATCGCCATGGACATGTCCCATCCATCCACGTACATGACTCTGTCCTGTAGGTTCATGAACTCTTGCTTCAAAACTTGGTTAAATTGAAGTGCCAGGAAATCGCCACCCGCTGCATGCACTGGCCATCCTTTGTACGCTACATGAGTACTCCTGATGGCAACTCGTGCACTGGGATTCCTCTCGAGTAGATGTATTAACCCTTGAGAAGATCTTCGACGTGTTGAACATAAAGCGGAATTCTGTAAGAATGAAACTTCAGTTAGTATCTTAAGGATATATTAAGTTTGTTGTTAACTGTGTCATTTTAAAACTTCAGTTAGTATCTTAAGGATACATCAAGTTTGTTGTTAACTGTGTCATTTTAAAACTTCAGTTAGTATCTTAAGGATACATCAAGTTTGTTGTTAACTGGGTCATTTTAAAACTTTAATTAATATCTTAAGGATACATCAAGTTTGTTGTTAACTGTGTCATTTTAAAACTTTAATTAATATCTTAAGGATATATCAAGTTTGTTGTTAACTGTGTCATTTTAAAACTTTAATTAATATCTTAAGGATATATCAAGTTTGTTGTTAACTGTAACATTTTAAAACTTTAATTAATATCTTAAGGATACATCAAGTATGTTGTTAAGTGTGACATTTTAAAACTTTAATTAATATCTTAAGGATACATCAAGTTTGTTATTAACTGTAACATTTTAAAACTTTAATTAGTATCTTAAGGATACATCAAGTTTGTTGTTAACTGTAACATTTTAAAACTTTAATTAGTATCTTAAGGATACATCAAGTTTGTTGTTAACTGTGACATTTTAAAACTTTAATTAGTATCTTAAGGATACATCAAGTATGTTGTTAACTGTGACATTTTAAAACTTCACTTAGACCATGAAAGGTAAAGACAGTCACATCACTTCTAATTTTGTAGGTGTGGAAGATGTATTTTAAACATAGTTGTAATATAACCTTCACCCTAGTTGTGTTGTACATTTGATTGTAACCTTCACCCTAGTTGTGTTGTACATTTGATTGTAACCTTCACCCTAGTTGTGTTGTACATTTTATTGTAACTTTCACCCTAGTTGTGCTGTACATTTTATTGTAACTTTCACCCTAGTTGTGCTGTACATTTTATTGTAACTTTCACCCTAGTTGTGCTGTACATTTTATTGTAACTTTCACCCTAGTTGTGTTGTACATTTGATTGTAACTTTCACCCTAGTTGAGTTGTACATATGATTGCTATCATCTTGACTCCTTATCCCATTTGTCTGACATCACCGTCCTATCATCTTGACTCCTCATCCCATTTGTCTGACATCACCGTCCTATCATCTTGACTCCTCATCCCATTTGTCTGACATCACCGTCCTATCATCTTGACTCCTCATCCCATTTGTCTGACATCACCGTCCTATCATCTTGACTCCTCATCCCATTTGTCTGACATCACCGTCCTATCATCTTGACTCCTCATCCCATTTGTCTGACATCACCGTCCTATCATCTTGACTCCTCATCCCATTTGTCTGACATCCCCTTCCTATCATCTTGCCTCTTCATCATCTCCTGGCTCTACCTATTGAATATCTATCAGCTGTTGATCTCACATCATATAAAAGTTAAACTAAGAATGAATCTAATTTTTGCAGCACCAATTTGCTTGTTAACTCAGCTCCTACAATGTGCTATTAATATATGCACCAGATTGAAGTAAATAAGCTTTGACCACATAGATTAACCCTAGATTACGATATAATCATACAAATTACAGCATCAAAACACAAATTCCTCAAAATTTTACATTTTGCTGTGTTCAGACATTACCCTCCTCTCCATCTACCTTCTTAATTACCACCTCTGGTGACCTCTGAGTGTTTAATTTGTTTCCATTGCTGTTGGATTTTTTTTTAGATCATGAGATACATTGTTTAATGCAGGAAAAAACTCTAATTTAACATACTGAAAGACTTATGGTGACCATACCAATAGACATCATAACTCATCTGGTCCATGAGGTGAAAATCAGGTCATAAATCAACATGGGCCAGGAATTTCAAATCCCCGTGTTTTGTGTAATGTAAACACACGGGAGCGTGTCGGAAGTTCAGAGAAAATACTATTTTTAGACCACCTAATGTTTAACATTTAAGTGGTGGTAATTTGTACTATGGTACAATTGGGAGAGTTACAGACAGGTATTGTAAAAAGAGTTCTTAAATGTTATGTAGAACCAGTTTTAACATATGGATATGAATCATGGACAATAGGACAACAGACAAGAAAATCACTGGAGGCTGTATAAATGTGGTTTTACAGAAGAATGTTGAGAATACCATGAACAGCTAAGAAGAGTAATGAAAACGTTCTGAAAGAGGCCAAAGCAAAAAGAGAGCTAATTTCCAATATTAGGAAGAAACAATCATCATTTTTTGGCCATGTAATGAGAAGAGAACAGCTGGAGTATATTGTAACAACTGGGAAAATTGAGGGACGAAGAGATAGAGGAAAGCAAAGAGAAAAGATACCAGACAGCTTAAGAGAATGGCTTGGCAGAAGGTCAACAACAGAAATGATAAATAACTGTCGTGATCGAAACTTGTGGAGAGACATGATCACCTACACCAGCAGGCTTGGTACTTGATGATGATGGTTGTAATCTATGGTTAGATGAAAACAGAATTAACTTTCAAACAAGCAACTGAAGAAATATTGGCAAAATAACAAAAAACCAAATAAACATCAACAGAAAATGTTCAGTTATCAAAATTTGCAAGGCCAGCAAGAATAAGCAGCGTGTCATCCAAAACATGCTGATGTCCTGTATGTGGTGTCTGGCATGAAGAGTGGGGTGGTATAATTCAAAGTGTGAGCTTACGTGAATTGTGAAAAGTGAAGGTAGAGGTGACACACCACAAGAACATCTTCGTCTTCTTGAATCAGATCCAGCCAGTGAGACAGGGGCTTGTTGTATTTCCTGAAATGATCTGGGTGGGGAAGGTTGAACGGATGTGCGTGTGCTCGAAAGAAGACATGGAAATTCAAATCTGGGTTGGAGCAGTTCATTGGTCCAGGGAATGGAAGCTCTTTATGTGCATTGACAGTGCAGATTTCAGATTGTAGAATCTGGAAAAGCTTTTTCATGTTGGAATCTCCCAAAAAATAAACAGATTTATTCTTCAACAGTTTCTGAAAGTAAATTAAACTGTTAGTACAAACATCTCGTACATCAATGTGAACAAAGTTAAACTGTCAGCATAAACATCTCGTACATAAATGTGAACAAAGTTAAACTGTCAACACAAACATCTCGTACATAAATGTGAACAAAGTTAAACTGTTAGCACAAACATCTCGTACATAAATGTGAACAAAGTTAAACTGTCAGCACAAACATCTTGTACATCAATGTGAACAAAGTTAAACTGTCAGCACAAACATCTTGTACATAAATGTGAGCAAAGTTAAACTGTCAGCGCAACATCTCATACATAAATGTGAACAAAGTTAAACTGTCAGCACAAACATCTCGTACATCAATGTGAACAAAGTTAAACTGTCAGCACAAACATCTCATACATAAATGTGAACAAAGTTAAACTGTCAGCACAAACATCTTGTACATAAATGTGAACAAAGTTAAACTGTCAGCACAAACATCTTGTACATCAATGTGAACAAAGTTAAACTGTCAGCACAAACATCTTGTACATAAATGTGAGCAAAGTTAAACTGCCAGCGCAACATCTCATACATAAATGTGAACAAAGTTAAACTGTCAGCACAAACATCTCGTACATCAATGTGAACAAAGTTAAACTGTCAGCACAAACATCTTGTACATAAATGTGAACAAAGTTAAACTGTCAGCACAAACATCTTGTACATCAATGTGAACAAAGTTAAACTGTCAGCACAAACATCTTGTACATAAATGTGAACAAAGTTAAACTGTCAGCACAAACATCTTGTACATAAATGTGAACAAAGTTAAACTGTCAGCACAAACATCTTGTACATCAATGTGAACAAAGTTAAACTGTAAGCACAAACATCTTGTACATCAATGTGAACAAAGTTAAACTGTCAGCACAAATATCTTGTACATAAATGTGAACAAAGTTAATCTGTCAGCACAAACATATTGTACATAAATGTGAACAAAGTTAAACTGTCAGCACAAACATCTTGTACATCAATGTGAACAAAGTTAAACGGTCAGCACAAATATCTCGTACATAAATGTGAACAAAGTTAAACTGTCAGCACAAACATCTCGTACATCAATGTGAACAAAGTTAAACTGTCAGCACAAACATCTTGTACATCAATGTGAACAAAGTTAAACTGTCAGCACAAACATCTTGTACATCAATGTGAACAAAGTTAAACTGTCAGCACAAACATCTCGTACATCAATGTGAACAAAGTTAAACTGTCAGCACAAACATCTCGTACATCAATGTGAACAAAGTTAAACTGTCAGCACAAACATCTTGTACATCAATGTGAACAAAGTTAAACTGTCAGCACAAACATCTTGTACATCAATGTGAACAAAGTTAAACTGTCAGCACAAACATCTCGTACATCAATGTGAACAAAGTTAAACTGTCAGCACAAACATCTCGTACATCAATGTGAACAAAGTTAAACTGTCAGCACAAACATCTCGTACATCAATGTGAACAAAGTTAAACTGTCAGCACAAACATCTCGTACATCAATGTGAACAAAGTTAAACTGTCAGCACAAACATCTCGTACATCAATGTGAACAAAGTTAAACTGTCAGCACAAACATCTCGTACATCAATGTGAACAAAGTTAAACTGTCAGCACAAACATCTCGTACATCAATGTGAACAAAGTTAAACTGTCAGCACAAACATCTCGTACATCAATGTGAACAAAGTTAAACTGTCAGCACAAACATCTCGTACATCAATGTGAACAAAGTTAAACTGTCAGCACAAACATCTCGTACATCAATGTGAACAAAGTTAAACTGTCAGCACAAACATCTTGTACATCAATGTGAACAAAGTTAAACTGTCAGCACAAACATCTTGTACAATAATGTGAACAAAGTTAAACTGTCAGCACAAACATCTTGTACATCAATGTGAACCACATGCCAGCTTTATATTTCTAGCGAAGTCCTAAGAGACTGAATTTGGCATAAATATCACCTTATCCTATTTTCCACATTGGCAGCCATATACTCAGGTGTCCTTCACCATACAGGCAGATATTATGCAACTTAAGATATACTCTCACTATTTTATCATCGAGGGTTTTGATACTTTGAGTAGTATTTTTTTCACTATTAATTTGTGCTTGGGCAGTGTCCCATCATTTGACCTAATCATTTCAATTTTCAAAGCTGCTACAGGTTTTTTACCATACACAGGATGCACACGAGAACTTCTATTTTTCACTGTTATTCAAGAGGACTAAACATTGGATCTCACAACCCAGAGATCAGGAGAGAGCAATGTCATGGGGAAACCACTGTTTAGATTTTGTACAAATTTCTACCACTAATTGTGGGAATTGGACACGGAACCTTCTTGTCCAGAGGCTGATGTCTTACCTCTAGACCACCCAGACCCCTGTGATCAAAACAGTGTCTGTTAGCACAAAGAAACATCTTACACATAGATGTGAACAAAGTTAGCACAAAGAAACATCTTACACATAGATGTGAACAAAGTTAGCACAAAGAAACATCTTACACATAGATGTGAACAAAGTTAGCACAAAGAAACATTTCATACACAAAAGTGAACAAAGTTAGCACAAAGAAACATCTTACACATAGATGTGAACAAAGTTACAATAAGAAACACCTTACACATAGATGTGAATAAAGTTACAACAAAGAAACAGCTTACACATAGATGTGAACAAAGTTACAACAAGAAACACCTTACACATAGATGTGAACAAAGTTACAACAAGAAACACCTTACACATAGATGTGAACAAAGTTACAACAAGAAACACCTTACACATAGATGTGAACAAAGTTACAACAAGAAACACCTTACACATAGATGTGAACAAAGTTACAACAAGAAACACCTTACACATAGATGTGAACAAAGTTACAACAAGAAACACCTTACACATAGATGTGAACAAAGTTACAACAAGAAACACCTTACACATAGATGTGAACAAAGTTACAACAAAGAAACACCTTACACATAGATGTGAACAAAGTTACAACAAGAAACACCTTACACATAGATGTGAACAAAGTTACAACAAGAAACACCTTACACATAGATGTGAACAAAGTTACAACAAGAAACACCTTACACATAGATGTGAACAAAGTTAGCACAAAGAAACATCTTACACATAGATGTGAACAAATTTAGCACAAAGAAACATCTTACACATAGATGTGAACAAATTTAGTACAAAGAAATATCTTACACATAGATGTGAACAAAGTTAGCACAAAGAAACATCTTACACATAGATGTGAACAAAGTTAGCACAAAGAAACATCTTACACATAGATGTGAACAAAGTTACCACAAAGAAACATCTTACACATAGATGTGAACAAAGTCAGCACAAAGAAACATCTCAGAGAAACATTGGAATGGTGGGAATTTCAGTTAAAATTCATAATGGGATGGTGGGAATTTCAGTTAAAATTCATAATGGGATGGTGGGTTTGGTAGTTGACATACATTATGAAAAGAGTACAGAAGTATGTCTCACTTTTTAACATCGATCATCATATCCTGTGTGTTACAAAATGAAGACAGCCACTTCTTCTCATAGAACCACCCAGAGGGCTGTTCCAGTTGCCATGTCAACGCATGGGGCACTGTCCAGCATGGAACTTTTGACCTCTGGAAATTATTTCCTGTAATAAATAAACAACATATCACATGCGATACAGAAGTTTGTGGCAGATATTTTAGTTGTGTTTTGCTGAATATTTCATAAACGTAGTAGCAATGACTAGGAAACATGAAAATATTCACAGCTCACCAGACTGCCTCCTACATTTGGAGAATTTTAAAAATTAAATTAATATGGATGGACTGGTAATGGATTTGTCCTACTGAAAAATGACATACAAAAATCTAGTTCTATTTTTTTATAGTTATAACTACAGCTTGGTTTCCATTGCAAAGTTTGGAGTAGCATATTAAAAACAATAATTTATATTGCAACAAAAACAAAACGTCTATTTCTAATGTCTCACTTATTATATTGCAATAATTATAGAAGGTATATTTCTAAAAGCTAGCTGATTTATATTGCAAAAATCATAGAACATCTATTTCTAACATCTGGCCAAATTATATTGCAACAATCATAGAACGTCTATTTCTAATGTCTGGCCGATTTATACTGTAACAATCATAGAAAATATATTTCTAATGTCTGACTGATTTATATTGCAACAATCATAGAACATCTATTTCTAATGTCTGGCCGATTTATACTGTAACAATCATAGAAAATATATTTCTAATGTCTGGCCAATTTGTAGACGTGGGAGTTGAAGATACCACGAGAAAGGAGAGGAAAGGAGAATGCGGGATCGTCCGAGGTGAAGGACAAGCAACAGGAAACGATAATGGTCCACGAGATTTGTGGGGGTGTATTAGCGTGAGTTCAGAAATAGACAACAAGCAACTAGAAAAGAAAAAAGATAGGAAACAGCAGACTATCTAGAGATTTGCGGATGTGTATTAATCAAGAAACTAAACACGTTGATCAATTTGATTGGAGGAGCCGACAAATATTTAAAGAGGACACACAAAGAAACGAGAGGATTTTCTAGGAGAACAGGAGAGATAAAACACGCATATATTTAGAGAGTTCTGAACAGCCATAGATGAAAATGTGAGGATTAAGTTAGGAATTCCAGAGAATTAAAGTCCACGAGCCGAATAGAATAAGTATATTAGCCTTAGACCTGAGGTGGCCGTTCAATGGGGAACGGTTTTTTTCCGCTTACATATGAGTATATAAGTGTGTAGAATCCTAGGGCCCAGTGGCAATTAATATTGCTACTGGGTAGCGTGTGAATGACCTTATTACCAACATTGGTCATATAATGTCATGTAAACATGTTAAACACGTCGCTCATGGATAGGACTGTGAAATAAAGACTGTTTGCATAAACGTATTCTAATTTGGTGTGTCCAACAGTTAGCAGATCACGCCTGGCGAAGAAAGACTTAGGAACCATAAATTAAAGAAACAAAAAGTTGCGGACACAACAAAAGTCGAAGTACAAAACACTATACCCTAACACGAGACAAGTATAATGTGTTGGAGTATCCCAAGCAAGAGAATCTCATGCTTGATCAAAATCCAATCCAGGAGGCCAGGGCCAACGGGCAAGTGTGTTACCTTGCATGGCCAGAAACCAGGGCAGAGAGCAGCTGACAATAACAGCTGATTCACAAGTACCATCTGTCCAGAGATCACCACCAGTGTCCAAGTAACGTCAAGAAAATCCATCAAGAAATCTCCATCAAAGGGACGGAATAATACGTCCTCCTATTTTTCTTCCATCCTAACATTAAAAACAAACGTCCTGATACAATTTTATATTGCAACAATCATAGAATGTCTATTTTTAACATCTGGCCGATTTATATTGCAACAATCATAGAATGTCTATTTTTAACATCTGGCCGATTTATATTGCAACAATCATAGAACATCTATTTCTAACATCTGGCCGATTTATATTGCAACAATCATAGAACATCTATTTCTAACATCTGGCCGATTTATATTGCAACAATCATAGAATGTCTATTTTTAACATCTGGCCGATTTATATTGCAATAATCATAGAATGTCTAGTTCTAACGTCTGACTGATTTATATTGAACAATCAGAAGAATATTGGCATGAGCCAGCTCTGACAACCTCAGCCATGATCAGATCTGACACCATGTAGCATTATAACTCAAAAGATTTTCTACTATAAAATGAGGTTTCATGCAATAGAACTTTACCAGTAGAGCACCCATACGTGTCTCCACCACAAAGTGGTAGAGGAACCTGTGTATCCTTGTAGGCGTGTAGGCATGGTAAGAGAAGGAATGTGTAATGAAAGTAAGGGGAGAAGATTGTGATTGACCTATGATTGCGATGTGATTGACCTATGATTAAGATGTAATTTAAATATGATTGAGATGTGATTGACCTATGATTATGATGTGATTGATCATGTCAGAGATGTAAGATGAATAATACCTGACCAATGTAGGACTAACCTCTGACTAACCTGTGGCAACAAAATTAGATCTCTTGAAGTGGATACGTCTAACATATGGTTCTCTGTGGGGGGGATTATTATTAGTTAGTACATATGTTGCAGCATGTTATTTGTTTTGTGGCCATATCATTTTATATGTAATCTGTTATTGGATCATTTCAGCCTACTTGTTAGCAAGTGGTGGGATATAACGTACACTTCTACAAGTTATGCTGACAGCTTTAAGGAGAAAAAAACACAACAAACTAAACTACTTTCTTTATTTAATCACACTGAAGTAAACTATATTCTATATTTAAACAAACTAAACTAAACTACTTTCTATATATACACAAACTAAACTAAACTACTTTCTATATTTAAACAAACTAAACTAAACTACTTTCTATAATTAAATGAACTAAACTAAACTAGTTTCTATAATGACTTTAACTAAACTAAACTACTATCTATATTTAAACAAACTAATCTAAACTACTTTCTATATTTAATATTTAAGCAAACTAAACTAAAAAACTACTTTATATATTTAAAAGACCTAAACTAAACTAACTACTTTCTATATTTAAGCAAACTAAACTAAACTACATTCTATATTTAACCAGGATAAACTAAACTACATTCTATATTTAACAAACTAAACTACTTTCTATATTTAACAAACTAAACTACATTCTATATTTAACAAACTAAACTAAACTACTTTCTATATTTAACAAACTAAACTACATTCTATATTTAACAAACTAAATTAAACTACATTCTATATTTAACAAACTAAATTAAACTACATTCTATATTTAACAAACTAAACTAAACTACTTTCTATATTTAACAAACTAAACTAAACTACTTTCTATATTTAACAAACTAAACTAAACTACTTTCTATATTTAACAAACTAAACTAAACTACTTTCTATATTTAACAAACTAAACTAAACTACATTCTATATCTAACAAACTAAACTACTTTCTATATTTAACAAACTAAACTACTTTCTATATTTAACAAAGTAAACTAAACTACTTTCTATATTTAACAAACTAAACTAAACTACTTTCTATATTTAACAAACTAAACTAAACTACTTTCTATATTTAACAAACTAAATTAAACTACATTCTATATTTAACAAACTAAACTAAACTACTTTCTATATTTAACAAACTAAACTAAACTACATTCTATATTTAACAAACTAAACTAAACTACTTTCTATATTTAACAAACTAAACTACTTTCTATATTTAACAAACTAAACTAAACTACTTTCTATATTTAACAAACTAAACTACTTTCTATATTTAACAAACTAAACTAAACTACTTTCTATATTTAACAAACTAAACTAAACTACATTCTATATTTAACAAACTAAACTAAACTATCTATCTATCTCTGTCTATTGACCTTTCGAGCCATAGCCAGCCCACAGGGTGTAGACCCAGATACTCCATCTCTTATCTAAATTTTTATTCTAGCAGTTTTCAATCCCTTTGAAGATATTTTATCAAATCTCGCCATTTGTCTGTTCTGTGCAAGTAGCTCTATCTCATTGAGGGAGACGATTCCTGCTGCTCTTGCCTCTCTCATCAATGTTCTTCTCAGTGTCTGTCTGGATCTTCCTCTTTTCCTCTTACCTGTTGTCTCCCACATGAGGGTTTGCTTTGCTATTCGGTTATTATCTCTTCTCATCACATGTCCAACATATGACCATCGTCTTTTCTTGATTACTGAAGATATTAGTGGTTGATTGGCGATTTCTTTAATTTCCTCGCTTGTTTTTAATTCATTCCACGCTATACCAAGTATTTTCCTTAGACATTTATTTTCAAATGCGTTCAACTTTGTTTCTATGTCTCTTGTTGTTTCCAGCTTTTACACGCATACGTAAGGGCTGATAGTAAACTAAATTACATTCTATATTTAACCAAGCTAAATTAAACTACATTCTATATTTAACAAACTAAACTAAACTACATTCTATATTTAACAAACTAAACTAAACTACTTTCTATATTTAACAAAGTAAACTAAACTACTTTCTATATTTAACAAACTAATCTAAACTACATTCTATATTTAACAAACTAAACTAAACTACTTTCTATATTTAACAAACTAAACTAAACTACATTCTACATTTAACAAACTAAACTAAACTACTTTCTATATTTAACAAACTAAACTAAACTACATTCTATATTTAACAAACTAAACTAAACTACTTTCTATATTTAACAAACTAAACTAAACTACATTCTATATTTAACAAACTAAGCTAAACTACTTTCTATATTTAACAAACTAAACTAAACTACTTTCTATATTTAACAAACTAAAACTAAACTACATTCTATATTTAACAAACTAAACTTAACTACATTCTATATTTAACAAACTAAACTAAACTACTTTCTATATTTAACAAAGTAAACTAAACTACTTTCTATATTTAATAAACTAAACTAAGCTATATTCTATATTTAACCAAGCTAAATTAAACTACATTCTATATTTAACCAAGCTAAATTAAACTACATTCTATATTTAACAAAGTAAACTAAACTACATTCTATATTTAACAAACTAAACTAAACTACATTCTATATTTCTATCTTCTTCTTCTATTGTCCTTTCGAGCCGAAGACGGCACATAGGGCAGAACCACAATCTCAAAAATAGAAACCTTGCGTGCCAAAATGGCACATATTGCAGAGATCACTGCTTCTAAAATCTATGGTCTGTTTCCATAACAATGCTTTTTACAATGACAGCTTGTCAAGCCATCGATCAACCTCCTTAGTCGCCTCTTACGACATGCCTGGAAGGTCACAGTGTCACTATTCTTTACATCCCACATAATGGGGCCCCGGTAACACACGGGCAGACATTCTATATTTAACCAAGCTAAATTAAACTACTTTCTATATTTAACAAAGTAAACTAAACTACATTCTATATTTAAAACAGTAAACTAAACTACTTTCTATATTTAACAAACTAAACTAAACTAGATTCTATATTTAACCAAGCTAAATTAAACTACTTTCTATATTTAACAAAGTAAACTAAACTACATTCTATATTTAACAAACTAAACTAAACTATATTCTATATTTAACCAAACTAAACTAAACTACTTTCTATATTTAACCAAAACTAAACTACATTCTATATTTAACCAGGATAAACTAAACTACAACAAACTAAACTAAACTACATTCTATATTTAACCAGGATAAACTAAACCACATTCTATATTCAACAAACTAAACTAAAGTATATTCTATATTTAACCAGGATAAACTAAACTACAACAAACTAAACTAAACTACATTCTATATTCAACAAACTAAACTACTTTCTATATTTAACAAACTAAACTACTTGCTATATTTAACCAGGATAAACTAAATTACAACAAACTAAACTAAACTACTTTCTATATTTAACCACCAAGCTAAATTAAACTACATTCTATATTTAACCAGGATAAACTAAACTACAACAAACTAAACTACATTCTATAAATTCAACAAACTAAACTACTTTCTATATTTAACCAGTATAAACTAAACTACTTATTAATTTATCTTTCTATATTCAACAAACTAAACTAAACATTTTAAACTACTTTCTATATTTAACCAAACTAAACTAAACTACTTTCTATATTTAACCAAAACTAAACTACTTTCTATATTTAACCAAACTAAACTAAACTACTTTCTATATTTAACCAAACTAAACTAAACTACTTTCTATATTTAACCAAACTAAACTAAACTACTTTCTATATTTAACATTTTAACCAAACTAAACTAAACTACTTTCTATATTTAACCAAACTAAACTAAACTACTTTCTATATTTAACCAAACTAAACCAAACTACTTGCTATATTTAACCAAACTAAACTAAACTACTTTCTATATTTAACCAAACTAAACTAAACTACTTTCTATATTTAACCAAGCTAATCTAAACTACTTTCTATATTTAACCAAGCTAAACTAAACTACTTTCTATATTTAACCAAGCTAAACTAAACTACTTTCTATATTTAACCAAACTAAACTAAACTACTTTCTATATTTAACCAAACTAAACTAAACTACTTTCTATATTTAACCAAACTAAACTAAACTACTTTCTATATTTAACATTTTAACCAAACTAAACTAAACTACTTTCTATATTTAACCAAACTAAACTAAACTACTTTCTATATTTAACCAAGCTAAACTAAACTACTTTCTATATTTAACCAAGCTAAACTAAACTACTTTCTATATTTAACCAAACTAAACTAAACTACTTTCTATATTTAACCAAACTAAACCAAACCATATAAGTAACATTAGCCTGACCTGTTCATTTTTGCCAGCCATATTTTTTCGCCTCTTGTAACCGGAAGCGGTTCCACAAAGTCAGATGACTGCGCGCGCAGCCAGTCTAAGCATGTCAGGTTTTTATTGAGGGGTTTCCCACAAAACCAGGGAAGCCCTCCGTTGAGCGACGTCAGATCACAGATGTCGTCATATCCGGGGATTGCAGGATACCACATACACGGGGTTACCTCGACAATAGTTTTGTTTTCAAAAGATGACGTCAAGTAGCGCATAGTACCCAAGACGTGTCTCAGAAAGATCATGGTTCTGATAACCTCTCTCGGATGATGCAAGGCGACTGTAACTCTCTGCTTGCCGGCCCATCGTACAGTCACATTTCCTAGAAAACTACCATTGTTAAGATCAACCACTTTTCCAGGGCTGCCGGCTCCTAGGTCACGACTGTGTATCCACAGGCGGACATCATCGCCCCCAACTTTCTTAGCTCTGTGGTATCCATCGAATAAATCCATACGGAGGGTCAACACATCTCCAACTTGTATGTTCTCAACGGGTGTCAGCATAGTTACTTGTGATGTCTTCTCGCTAGATATGACATAAATGTCAACGGCTGGAGGAACCGACTTCAAAATGTTCAACTCTTGCTCTGCCAGACGCCAACTTGGAAAATCTACGTTCATCTCTTCCTTCATCAGACGTTGATTTGGAGAATCTGTGTTCATCTCTTCCTTCATCAGACGTTGATTTGGAGAATCTGTGTTCATCTCTTCCTTCATCAGACGACGATTTGGAGAATCTGTGTTCATCTCTTCCATCATCAGACGACGATTTGGAGAATCTACGTTCTTTTCTTCCTTCATCAGACGACGAATTGGAGCGTTTATTTGCCAGTAGCTTTTCTGATTTGACTTCTGTAAAGAAGGCGGCGTCGGCAATGTCGTGTGTGGTGTAAAGCAGTGAAGAGAGCATGCGATGATGGATTTGTGCATGAGCTCGACCACGTTAATCCCACCACTGGAGAGCCATTCTGAGAGCTTTACAAAAGACAACCCGTTCGAGTCTGATTGTGGTAAAGTTCTTCCGCACCATTTAGATGTCAGAAATGTTTGGTTTAGGTTGTTATGTTTTTGTTGACGTTCATTAGGGTTGATTGTTGAGTTGTGTATAACATCAATGAAGCTTGATAAAGATGTGTCATCAGCTTGTGCTAGAATCGTTTCACAGTTTAACATGTTCGAAAGTGTCCATCGGTTTTGAGCAGCTGCATGTTGCAAAAATGACTTTTCATAGGGTTTTATTCTTAATTCAAATGAACTGTATGTAAGTTATAGAAGTAAAAGTTAATTTTAAATTGAAGAAACATAAAACATTTACGATAGTCACATATAACAGATGTAAGCCGCGATAGTTCATTGGTTAGTGAACTGGACTATAAAGGACAAGAGGTAGGGTTCGATCCCAACCGACGGTTTCCGGGTTCACCCAGTCTTAAATGGGTACCAGATATTTTTCTGGGAATGTAAAGCAGTACGGGCGTAATACCGACCACATTACCCCGAAAATCATGTGCTGAAAGTCTATAAAATGTATGGTCACTAACACCATATTCCCTATACTCCACTCGGCGGGACGGGGCTCTTTACTTTTTTTTTTACTTACATATAACAGATACAATAGTCACATACAAAAGTTATAATAGTCACATATAGTATATAATAGTAAGCCTATAGTCATAGATAAGTTATAATAATAGGCCTATAGTCATAGATAAGTTATAATAGTAGGCCTATAATCATAGGTAAGTTATAATAGTTGGCCTATAGTCATAGATAAGTTATAATAGGCCTATAGTCATAGATAAGTTATAATAGTAGGCCTATAGTAATAGATAAGTTATAATAGTAGGCCTATAGTAATAGATAAGTTATAATAGTAGGCCTATAGTAATAGATAAGTTATAATAGTAGACCTATAGTCATAGATAAGATATAAAAGTAGGCATATAGTCATAGATAAGTTATAATAGTAGGCCTATAGTCATAGATAAGTTATAATAGTAGGTCTATAGTCATAGATAAGTTATAATAGTAGGCCTATAATCATAGAGAAGTTATAATAGTAGGCCTATAGTAACATATAAGTTATAATAGTAGACATATAGTAACATATAATTTATAATAGTAAACATATAGTAACATATAAGTTATAATAGTTAACATATAGTAACATAAGTTATAATAGTAGACCTATAGTAACATATAAATTATAATAGTAGACATATAGTAACATATAATTTATAATAGTAAACATATAGTAACATATAAGTTATAATAGTTAACATATAGTAACATAAGTTATAATAGTAGACCTATAGTAACATATAAATTATAATAGTAGACATATAGTAACATATAAGTTATAATAGTAGACCTATAGTAACATATAAATTATAATAGTAGACATATAGTAACATATAAGTTTTAATAATAGACCTACAGTCCTAGTTAATAGCTGCCTGCCAAGCATGTCGTAAGAAGCGACTAAGAAGATCTGAGAACAAGGTCTTAGCTGATGCTACGGAGTTTGTGCATCTGAGTTGAAACTATCTGTTGTGCTTTCGGTAGTGTGTGGTTGATGTGCTTCATGCTGTGAACTTGCTGCCGAGGGGATCTCACAGTTGTTTGTTTTCATCTCAATGCGACATTTTAGTTCAAATTTAGACAATTTATTTCAGTGTTTATGAATTTAAATGTTCTGAGCCCCGTATATTCCACTCAGTTTTAAATTGATAGTTTATGGGAGTGGTTTCAGTTTGTGATATCCGGCACACAAGAAGTAAACTGTTTAGTTGAAGTCAATATTGATCAATGGGCGATATTTATGCAGAAGAACTCTCCTAACAAAAAGATCAATCTGAGAGTCTCGGACTGTGATGCAGTATTACAGATTTAACCACAAACGATTTTCAATTTTTTAAATTAAGATTCTCCCAATCACTTTTGAGCGTATAATAGAAGTAGCAAGTGTATTTTATCATCACGGACAGGCAAACATAAGCAAATCAACTACAGTAGCAGTGACAAACATCTGTGGTCTGAGCACTATGGAGTTGTAGTTGAGCAATGAAGATGATCTTTCTACTAAACTAAAATGAATTAAATTAAACTAAAGAAAAACAAACTAAACTAAAGTAAACCAAACTAAACTAAACTTCATTAAACTAAAGTAAACTAAACTAAACTAAACGAAACTAAAGTAAACAAAACTAAGCTAAATGTACAGGAACTTTCACAAGAACAACTATAGAGATCCTACCTACATATAATAGTAAAGGGTTAGGCATAAAAATGCGAAGCTGCAGTAAATATACATATAATAGCCAAATTAGTTTCATTGATGAGAGGCACGATTAGCTTATGTGGAGGAGAGACCAGATAGGATTATGTTGAGGAAATAAACGATTGAATTATGGTGAGGACAGAAAATATAGGATCATGTTGAGGAGAAAAAAGACAGGATATGTTGAGGAGAGACCAGATAGGATTATATTGAGGGGAGAAAAGATACGATAATGTTGAGGAGAGACGAGACATGATTATATTGATGAAAGACAAGATATAATTATGTTGAAGAGAGACAATATAAATGTAAATTGGTGAGAGCTAAAAATGATTATATTGATGCGAGACAAGATAGGATTATGTTGAGAATGTACAAGACAGAATTATATTGCGGAGTGATAAAATAGGATTATATTGAGAAGAGACAAGTTAGGGTTATGTTGATGATAGAAATATATAATTATATTGATGAGTGACAGGATATGATTATATTGAGGAGAGACAAATTAAGATTATATTGAGGAGATGCAAATTAAGATTATATTGAGGAGAGACAAATTAAGATTATATTGAGGAGAGACAAATTAAGATTATATTGAGGAGATGCAAATTAAGATTATATTGAGGAGAGACAAATTAAGATTATATTGAGGAGAGACAAATTAAGATTATATTGAGGAGAGACAAATTAAGATTATATTGAGGAGAGACAAATTAAGATTATATTGAGGAGATGCAAGACAGACATAGATTGACGAGAGGCAAGATATAACTATACTTAGGAGAGGCAATATATGATTATTTTGTGGGTTGACATGATAGAATTATGTTGAGGAGAGACAAGATAGAATTGTGTTGAGGAGAGACATGATAGAATGATATTGAGGAAAGACTAGATGGAATTGTATTAATGAGAGACAAAATAGAATTATACTATGAGAGACAAGATAAAATAGTATTATATAGAGATAGGAGAGAATTATACTTAGGAGAGACAAGCCAGAATTATATTGATAACGGACAAGATATAATTATATTGGTGAGAGAAAGAATATGATTATATTAGGGAGAGAAAGAATATGATTATATTGGGGAGAGAAAGAATATGATTATATTGGGGAGAGAAAGAATATGATTATATTAGGGAGAGAAAGAATATGATTATATTGGGGAGAGAAAAGATAGAATTATGTTGATGAGAGACAAGAAAAGATTATATTGAGGAGAGAAAGAATATAATTATATTTGGGAGAGAAAGAATATGATTATATTGGGGAGAGAAAGAATATGATTATATTGGGGAGAGATAGAATATGATTATATTGGGGAGAGACATGATAAGGTTATATTGGGGAGAAACAAAATAGAATTATTTTAAGGAGAAACAAGGTAGGATTATTTTTTAGGAGATAGAATTATATGTAGGTGAGACATGTTCGCATATTACTGGGGATAGAAAAAAAAATATGATTATATTGAGAAGAGATAAGATAGGATTATGATGATGAGAAACAAGGTAGGATTATGTTGAGTAGCGAAAAGATATAATTATATTGAAGAAAGACAAGATAGAATTATGCTCAGGAGAGACGAGATAGGGTTATATTGAGGAGAGACAAGATATGATTATGTTGAGGAGAGACAAGATATGATTATGTTGAGGAGAGACAAGATATGATTATGTTGAGGAGAGACAAGATAGGGTTATATTGAGGAGAGACAAGATATGATTATGTTGAGGAGAGACAAGATAGGGTTATATTGAGGAGAGACAAGATATGATTATGTTGAGGAGAGACAAGATAGGGTTATATTGAGGAGAGACAAGATATGATTATGTTGAGGAGAGACAAGATAGGGTTATGTTGAGGAGAGACAAGATAGGGTTATATTGAGGAGAGACAAGATAGGGTTATGTTGAGGAGAGACAAGATAGGGTTATATTGAGGAGAGACAAGATATGATTATGTTGAGGGGAGACAAGATATGATTATATTGAGGAGAGACAAGATATGATTATGTTGAGGAGAGACAAGATATGATTATGTTGAGGAGAGACAAGATAGGGTGATATTGAGGAGAGACAAGATATGATTATGTGAGGAGAGACAAGATATGATTATGTTGAGGAGAGACAAGATAGGGTTATATTGAGGAGAGACAAGATAGGGTTATATTGAGGAGAGACAAGATAGGGTTATATTGAGGAGAGACAAGATAGGGTTATGTTGAGGGGAGACAAGATAGGGTTATATTGAGGAGAGACAAGATATGATTATGTTGAGGGGAGACAAGATATGGTTATATTGAGGAGAGACAAGATATGATTATGTTGAGGAGAGACAAGATAGGGTTATATTGGGGAGAGACAAGATATGATTATGTTGAGGAGAGACAAGATAGGGTTATATTGAGGAGAGACAAGATATGATTATGTTGAGGAGAGACAAGATAGGGTTATGTTGAGGAGAGACAAGATAGGGTTATATTGAGGAGAGACAAGATATGATTATGTTGAGGAGAGACAAGATAGGGTTATGTTGAGGAGAGACAAGATATGATTATGTTGAGGAGAGACAAGATATGATTATGTTGAGGAGAGACAAGATAGGGTTATGTTGAGGAGAGACAAGATAGGGTTATGTTGAGGAGAGACAAGATATGATTATGTTGAGGAGAGACAAGATAGGGTTATATTGAGGAGAGACAAGATATGATTATGTTGAGGAGAGACAAGATAGGGTTATATTGAGGAGAGACAAGATATGATTATGTTGAGGAGAGACAAGATAGGGTTATATTGAGGAGAGACAAGATATGATTATGTTGAGGAGAGACAAGATATGATTATGTTGAGGAGAGACAAGATATGATTATGTTGAGGAGAGACAAGATATGATTATGTTGAGGAGAGACAAGATATGATTATGTTGAGGAGAGACAAGATATGATTATGTTGAGGAGAGACAAGATATGATTATACTGAGGAGAGACAAGATATGATTATGTTGAGGAGAGACAAGATAGGGTTATATTGAGGAGAGACAAGATATGATTATGTTGAGGAGAGACAAGATAGGGTTATATTGAGGAGAGACAAGATATGATTATGTTGAGGAGAGACAAGATATGATTATGTTGAGGAGAGACAAGATATGATTATGTTGAGGAGAGACAAAATAGGGTTATATTGAGGAGAGACAAGATATAATTATAGTGAGGAGAGACAAGATATAATTATAGTGAGGAGAGACAAAGTAGGATTATGTTGAGGCGAGACAAGATAGGATTATTTTTTTAGGAAAGACAAGATAGGATTATTTTTTTTAGAAGAGATAAGATTGAAAATGGCAGCTTATTTATATTCGAGCTATGGACCAAGCAATGTTTACATTGAACAACACGATATTTGTTATTGCTGCGAGTTGGCAGATTTTTGAAAATGTTTTCAAGGCTTTGAACATAAATGTTTGTTCACAGTTCGTTAACCTTCGCTGTAGATAAAGTCGTTAATTGGATGGCTTCGTTTTAGACGTTGATAGCTAAGGACCTAACTTGTGCAAACGGATGGCATTGGCAAGGATCATTTTGAATCTATGAAGTGGGCTCATTTTGTGTTTAACTCAAAAGCATATGTGCTTTTTAACCAAAGACCTTTTTTTGGGGACTCAATGAAGATATCCCCGATGGAAGAATAAATTGTACTATTAGTCCCATAAATGATTCGCTTCCAGAGGTTTATGATGTAAACAAAGCAGTTTTGTCATTGCAAGTGAATAATGTCCACACCTATAATTGGTCAGGATTGTGTAGCAGCAGCAGCTTTATAGCGAACACAGAAAACATCATAGGATTGTGCTGTTCTGAAACAGCTATGCCATGCTACCCTAGAATTGCCTTTAATGGGATTACTGTGACCACAAACCACTCTCCATGTGTGTGCCACATATTTACACCCCAGAAAGAAATACTGAATATAACAACATCATGTGCCGTCTGTGATATTAATGACCACAGACCAGGAGCCTCCAGTATGATTGATACAACTGTTGCACCAAGCATTTCATCAGCAGAGCCATATCTATGGAATGTTAATCTGACATTGTTCTTGAATGATGTCCAAGTTAATGAGACATCAGAATCGTGTGGCGGCAGCTACAAGAAGGGAGCGGAGAACATCAAGTTCTGCTGCTATAAAGGAGACTTGCATTGCTATCCCAGAATTGCCTTAAATGGGATCACTGTAGTTGAAAACTTCTCCTCTTGTGTAAGCTACACATTCACGTCTAAGAGTGAATCAGTGAAGGTCACAAAATCATATTCTCTCTGTGGTTTTACTAACTACAGGTCATGTGGCTTCTGTTGGATTGGAAATGATAACTTACCACCACTGTGTGTCTATATGTTTGGAATTGGAGTCATCAATGACGGCCTAACATCATCAAGTGCTATGACGATCATCATTTTCGGGAGGACGTGAACTCCCATGGTATATGGTGGATAGGCGGCAGGAACCATTGAAGGCTATGTCTGAAAAGTGTTCCTTCTTGCAGTTTCCTCATATTCCAAGTCCGGCTTGTTGCAGGAGCTACTGAGTTAAGTGCTCTGTGCACACCGTGAGCTGTGTGTCTCATCCGTTTTGATCCTGCTTCGATATCCCGCTTGTTTACGATGAATGATGATATCGTATGACAGGGAACAGTTGGCTGTGTTCACTTTCTGCGCGGTTTCGCCTTATGTCTTTTGGCGTGTGCTGAGGATTATGTTGAGGAGAGACAGGATATGTGTGTGTGTGACATGTTTATGAGAGACAGGATAGAATTATATAGAGGAGAGACAAGATAAACTATATAGAGGAGAGACAAGATAGAGTTATATAGAGGAGAGACAGGATAGAATTATGTTGTGGAAAGAAAGACATTCTAAGAGAACCTTGTTTGCCTGATAGGAATATTGTGAGAGGATAATCATATCTTTCTTGGACTTACTAGATCCCAATCCAGTAAAGTGCGAACAGTATCGCCATGTTAAGTGTCACGACCAGAAGTATACAGAAGGCGCGTTCTCTGTTAGTGATGACTGTCTTGACTTCAGCTGGGGTTTCATTCATGTTCTTGTCTTCTTTGGAAAACTGCATTTAGATAAATCATAGCCTTTAGTGATTTGGAAGCATACACACACGCACACACACACACACACACACGCACGCACACACACATGCGCGCGCACACACATGCGCGCGCACACACAATTACGCAGAATAAATCAAATTACAGTTGGGATGATGTCCACAAATGTATGCCGTTGTTGAACCATTTATATCTCAGCATTGGTGAAGTAACAATTGTTGAAAATACATATTTATATTGATATCATCGTCAACCCTAGGTCACAATGTTTCCCTCCTGTCAGGTAATAGGAAAGATTTCTGCTTCTTCGAGATAGAGAAATATATTGTAATCCTGGCTTGGTTACTGTTTATGAGTTTTACTGACTATGTTGTGGTAGCAATCAACTGGCTGTTCACAATAACACATTTCAGGTTTCACTAAAGAAAATCCTCAACGAACTTGCACCTTGGACGGACTGAACATTTTTTTACGTTAATTATAACATTTATAGTTAGGGACGGATAGATCATCGGATGGTTGGATGGGCGGACGGTCGATGGAAGGATGGATGCATGGAAGGACGGATGGACAGACGGAGGGATGATTGGATGGCTAGACGGACAGACGGTTGATGGAAGGATAGATGGGAGGACGGAGAGACGTATGGATGGTTTGATGGTCAAACGGACGGACGGTCAATGGAAGGATGGACGAAGGGACGGGTGGACGGATGGATGATTGGATGGCCAGACGGACAGACGGTCGATGGAAGGATGGCCAGACGGACAGACGGTCGATGGAAGGATGGACGGGTGGACGGATGGATGATTGGATGGCCAGACGGACAGACGGTCGATGGAAGGATGGATGGACGAAGGGACGGATGTACTGACAGATGATCGGATGGCGAGACGGACGGACTGTCGGTGGATGGATGGATGGATGGATGGATGGATGGATGGATGGATGGATGGATGGATGGACGGACGGACAAACGGATGGATGGTTGGATGGCCAGACGAACGGACGATCGATGGAAGGATGGGTGGATGGACGGATGGATGAATGATTGGATGGCCCGACGGATGGACAATCGATTGATGGATGGATGGATGGATGGATGGATGGATGGATGGATGGATGGACGGACGGATATATGGTTGGATGGCCCGACGGACGGACAATCGATTGATGGATGGATGGATGGATGGATGGATGGATGGATGGACGGATGGATGGACGGATGGATAGCTGGATGGCCAGACAGACGTAGGGAAAACTGCACGCAAAAATTCACATCAATCAATCAAATAGCTTCCGAGAAAATCGAAGAACATTGTGTTGACGAATTGGTGAACGGACTATTTTAATTTCTGTCTTTGTTTTTTTTTTTACCGCCTCCACAGTTACAAATAACAACGAGCATCTTCTCATAACACTGACAACAACGATCATCTTCTCATAACACTGACAACAGCGACCATCTTCTCATAACACTGACAACAGCGACCATCTTCTCATAACACTGACAACAGCGACCATCTTCTCATAACACTGACAACAACGATCATCTTCTCATAACACTGACAACAACGAGCATCTTCTCATAACACTGACAACAACGAGCATCTTCTCATAACACTGACAACAACGATCATCTTCTCATAACACTGACAACAACGATCATCTTCTCATAACACTGACAACAGCGACCATCTTCTCATAACACTGACAACAACGAGCATCTTCTCATAACACTGACAACAGCGACCATCTTCTCATAACACTGACAACAGCGACCATCTTCTCATAACACTGACAACAGCGACCATCTTCTCATAACACTGACAACAGCGACCATCTTCTCATAACACTGACAACAACGATCATCTTCTCATAACACTGACAACAACGATCATCTTCTCATAACACTGACAACAACGAGCATCTTCTCATAACACTGACAACAACGACCATCTTCTCATAACACTGACAACAGCGACCATCTTCTCATAACACTGACAACAACGAGCATCTTCTCATAACACTGACAACAGCGACCATCTTCTCATAACACTGACAACAACGAGCATCTTCTCATAACACTGACAACAAATTGGAGATTTATTTCCTTTGATCAATCTTCAAACGTTCTCTTTATGTACTGGTTTCACCCAAGAAGTCATCCATGATATTTTTTTGTAGAACCATATTACACCTGCATTGAGCGCATGATTTTTAAATGCATTAATTGTTCATATATAAAAACAGCAAGCTGGAAAGTTGTCTCTAGTCCAAATGTCTTTATTGTCATATCAGCGTTAACGTGACATTATGGCAAACCTTTGAAGTTGGAATTTTTTGCAAAAAAAAACCACAGTTTTAAATAGATGGCTGGCAAATTTCTAAAGTTGAAGGTCACTCGGCGCTGTATGAGGAAATGAAACAAGAATAAAATGTGGTTTTTATTGTTTTCTTATTTTAAAAAAAAATACTTAGCTTAAAATTACTCCTGTTTACCTCATGTAAATCATTTTTGTTTGCCAAATATAAATAACATCTGTAAACCTCATGTAAATTACTTTTGTTTACCTCATGCAAATTACTTCTCTTTGCCTAATGTAAATTACTTCTGTTTGTCTAATGTAAATTACTTCTGTTTGCCTAATGTAGTAATAGCAGCAGCAGGAGAAACAGGAGTGACATGGCTGCACAAAATATTCAATGCAGCATAGCACCAACAAAAACGCTCCAGAAGACTGACAACAGGCGATCATCGTAACAATATGGAAAAAGAAAGGCAGCAAGCAAAAGAGACTGCAGTCAATATAGAGATACATCTCTTCTCTGCCATGTAGAAAGGTTATACGCCAAAATTGTGAAAAAAAGGTTGAGACCAATAATAGATCTACAGTTAAGCGATTCTCAAATGGGGTTCCGAAAAAAAAAAACAGAGAATGTACCGACGCTCTATTCACCTTAAAACAGCTTGCAGAAAAAATGACAGAACACAATCAAAATGTGTATATCGCTTTCATCGACCAAGACAAAAGCATTTTTTACAAATAAAGAGTAAATAGAGAACAACTGTGGGAGATACTAACGACATACGGAGTAAGCCAACATCTAACCAACCTAATTAAAAGTCTCTACATCTACAGCAGCTGAACAGTCAGAACAGCAACAAACTATACAGACCACTTCGAAGTTAGATCAGGTGAAAAACAGGAATGCGTGATATCCCTCTACTGTTTATTACATACATGGACTATATATGCAAGCTAGCCAACCCATCAGAGACAGAGGAGATCAACGAGCTTTTACTTGCAGACGATCAGGCACTCATACATAGAAAAATAGAAGACCTACAAGAACACTTAAATAGACTCAACAGCATAGACCCAAAATTCAACATGAAAATCAACATCAACACAGCAGAAATCATGAATGTCGCAAAAGAGAAACAAAACACCAACATAACTATGGAAGATAGACAACTAAAACAAGTAGAGGAATTGAAATACCTAGGAAGTCTAGTGACAAATGACAATCCACAAACAGCAGAGATAGACTCACGATGCATACAAGCTTGTCAAATCATTGGTCAAATCTTATGTTGACCTCATGTAAATTACTTCTATTTACCTCATGTAAATTACTTCTGTTTACCTCATGTAAATTACTTCTGTTCACCTCATGTAAATTACTTCTGTTTACTTCATGTAAATTACGTCTGTTTACTTCATGTAAATTACTTCTGTTTACTTCATGTAAATTACGTCTGTTTACTTCATGTAAATTACGTCTGTTTACCTCATGTAAATTACTTCTGTTTACTTCATGTAAATTACTTCTGTTTACTTCATGTAAATTACGTCTGTTTACTTCATGTAAATTACGTCTGTTTACCTCATGTAAATTACTTCTGTTTACTTCATGTAAATTACGTCTGTTTACTTCATGTAAATTACGTCTGTTTACTTCATGTAAATTACGTCTGTTTACTTCATGTAAATTACGTCTGTTTACTTCATGTAAATTACGCCTGTTTACCTCATGTAAATTACTTCTGTTCACCTCATGTAAATTACGTCTGTTTACTTCATGTAAATTACTCCTCTTTATTTCTTTTTTTTACATTTTCCTTTGTACCCGTTCGGGTGTCGAGGGAAATACAATGTTCTGGTTCTCGCCTTTTGGAGGCTTCAATCATTGTCAATTGATGTTGTTGCAGAGGTTTTTTTTTTATATTGTTTGTCCATTTTACTCTAGGTCTGCATTTTGCTCTTCTGCATTCTCCCCTTAAATTTATACCTTATATGGTAAGTAATCACATGGTATTCTTTCAAGAATGATTTGTGTTTTCTGCATGTAGCTTAATACACCTTGGATAATAAAAAAGAGCAATGAAGACATGCTACAAGATTTAAACATTTAAAAAAACTGTCTTATAAACACCATTATACAGAGGACATTAAAATAATATGGCCACATCAAAAGACACAACAGGCTGGAGAGAACAATAATGGGCGTCACGGTTCCTGGGCGACGCATAAGGGGGAGACCAAGAAGAAGGTAGCTGCAAGATTTAAAGGAGACATTGAACATGACAACAGAAGTGCGAGATCTGGCTAGATACAGAGATTCTTTTAGACAGGCTGTGGTGAATGCAGCGTTCTGTGGGAGATCTGGCTAGATACAGAGATTCTTTTAGACAGGCTGTGGTGAATGCAGCGTTCTGTGGGAGATCTGGCTAGATACAGAGATTTTTTTTCAGACGGGCTGTGGTGAATGCAGCGTTCTGTGGGAGATCTGGCTAGAGACAGAGATTCTTTTTCAGACGGGCTGTGGTGAATGCAGCGTTCTGTGGGAGATCTGGCTAGATACAGAGATTTTTTTTCAGACGGGCTGTGGTGAATGCAGCGTTCTGTGGGAGATCTGGCTAGAGACAGAGATTCTTTTAGACAGGCTGTGGTGAATGCAGCGTTCTGTGGGAGATCTGGCTAGATACAGAGATTTTTTTTCAGACGGGCTGTGGTGAATGCAGCGTTCTGTGGGAGATCTGGCTAGATACAGAGATTTTTTTTTCAGACGGGCTGTGGTGAATGCAGCGTTCTGTGGGAGATCTGGCTAGATACAGAGATTTTTTTTTCAGACGGGCTGTGGTGAATGCAGCGTTCTGTGGGAGATCTGGCTAGATACAGAGATTTTTTTTTCAGACGGGCTGTGGTGAATGCAGCGTTCTGTGGGAGATCTGGCTAGATACAGAGATTTTTTTTTCAGACGGGCTGTGGTGAATGCAGCGTTCTGAGGGAGATCTGGCTAGATACAGAGATTTTTTTTTCAGACGGGCTGTGGTGAATGCAGCGTTCTGTGGGAGATCTGGCTAGAGACAGAGATTCTTTTAGACAGGCTGTGGTGAATGCAGCGTTCTGTGGAAGATTTGGCTAGATACAGAGATTCTTTTAGACAGGCTGTGGTGAATGCAGCGTTCTGTGGGAGATCTGGCTAGATACAGAGATTTTTTTTCAGACGGGCTGTGGTGAATGCAGCGTTCTGTGGGAGATCTGGCAAGATACAGAGATTCTTTTAGACAGGCTGTGGTGAATGCAGCGTTCTGTGGGAGATTTGGCTAGATACAGAGATTCTTTTAGACAGGCTGTGGTGAATGCAGCGTTCTGTGGGAGATCTGGCTAGATACAGAGATTTTTTTAGACAGGCTGTGGTGAATGCAGCGTTCTGTGGGAGATCTGGCTAGATACAGAGATTCTTTCAGACAGGCTGTGGTGAATGCAGCGTTCTGTGGGAGATCTGGCTAGATACAGAGATTCTTTTAGACAGGCTGTGGTGAATGCAACGTTCTGTGGGAGATCTGGCTAGATACAGAGATTCTTTCAGACAGGCTGTGGTGAGTGCAGCGTTCTGTGGGAGATCTGGCTAGAGACATATTCTTTTAGACAGGCTGTGGTGAATGCAACGTTCTGTGAGAGATCTGGCTAGAGACAGATTCTTTTAGACAGGCTGTGATGAATGCAACGTTCTGTGAGAGATCAGGCTAGAGACAGATTCTTTTAGACAGGCTGTGGTGACTGCAACGTTCTGCAAAAGACATGCGAATTGATGATGTTTGTAACTTAGGATTGGCTCAATGCCTACTCTTTCTCTTATAATATCTTTTCTGATTCTCTCTTCGCAGGTTACACCAAGCGTATTTCTCAGACATAGCATCTCTGTGGCGTGGCAAGCTTTCTTTTATGCTTAATCGCAAGCGACCATGTTTGATCTTGGGAGCACAATGTTGGGCTGTTCTGTGTACGAAGTTTATTGGTGGCAATAGATATTGCTTTGTGTTGAAGTACAGGCGATAGCTGTCCCATTATTTGTTTGCCTTGTTGCATCGTATGTCTATTTCTTTTTCGATTTTACCATCTTCAGAGAATGTTGTTCTCCGATATTTAAAGTATGTTACCTTTTTTTCTAATTTGATGCTCTGTAGCTATGTTTAATGTCTTATTTTGTCTTCCTATAGATATAACAAATAATAGATATAAATATCAACAGGGCTGAAACTAAGAATGGCAAAATGTTACATCTTCTCAATATTCCTGTATGGTGCAGAAACATGGACATTAGACAAGAAAACAGAAAAGAAAATTGAAGCCTTTGAAATGTGGATTTATAGAAGAATAGGTAGAATTGGATGGAAACAAAAGATAACAAACGATAAAGTTTTAAAACAACTGAAAATAAAAAGAGAACTACTAAATACTTAAGACAAGACAAATGAAATTTTTGGGGAATGTTAAAAGACACAACAGCCTACTAAAAGTAATATTGGAAGGAAAAATACAAGGTAAAAGAGGCAAAGGCAGACCAAGACTAACATGGACGAGTAACATCACAAGATGGGCAAGTCAATCTATGAAAGCCTGCACCATCAAAGCAAGAAACAGAGTGGAATGGCGATCCATGGTAGCCAACCTTCGTTGCGGAGAAGGCACACGATGATGATGATGATAGATATAAATTCTGTTCTTCTAGTGCTTATTTTTATTCTATTCATTTTACATTAATTTTTTTCAAAGACGGTAGATGTTGTTCAGAAATGGGATCCAGTGGTCACTGACCAAACAACTTGATGATTTAGACTTTGCTGATGACATAGCTCTCCTATCACACAGCCATCAACAGATGCAAGATAAAATGAGTATATTAGATGAGAGATCACAACAGCTAGGACTAAAGATTAATAGAGATAAGACCAATATTATGAGAATTAATGCAGTTGGCAATAACCATATAAAACTAGGAGAAATACCTCTACTAGACGTACAATCTTATATATATCTGGGCAGTAATATAGATAAAGAGGGAGGAACAGAAAATGATACCAAAATAAGGATATCAAAAGCAAGAGGAGCTTTCATTGCACTGGGAAACATATGGAAATCCAAAGAAATTAGGCTAAATACAAAAATAAAAATTTTCAACTCAAATGTTAAGTCGGTCCTATTATATGGCTGTGAAACATGGAGAATGACAAAATTGACAATCACGAAAGTACAGACTTTCATTAATGGATGCTTGCGCAGAATAAAGGGATGGAAATGGCAGGACAAAGTCACTAACGTGGAATTATGGAAATGTACCGGTCAAATACCAGTGGATAAAGAGATACAGCGAAGACGATGGCGATGGATAGGACACACACTACGGAAGCCAACTGAGAGTATTACACAACAGGCCCTTTTTTGGAATCCCCAGGGGAAAAGACAAAGAGGAAGACCAAGGAATTCTTGGAGAAGACAGATAGAAGCAGAGATGAAGATGATGGGGAAGACATGGAATGATCTTAAAAGAATGGCAAAAAACAGAACGACTTGGAAAGTGTTTGTTGAAGACCTATGCTCCACCGGGAGCTAAAAGGTAAAAGTAAGTAAAGATGTTGTTAAAGTTCTTATTCTCCGAACGTTACTAGGGCCTGGTCGTTAGCAAAAAGTATTTCATTGATGTCTTCATACTGTGATTTGGCATCCGTGCATAAAATAAGAGTGGTTCAGCGTGCGGCCGTGTCTTACTCCAGATATTAAAGCGAATCGTTTTGATGTTCATTTACTTGCTCTAATCACACTTCTACAGTTACTATATAAGCTCTTGTAACATCTAATAAGATGATCATTTACTTGCTCTAATCACACTTCTACAGTTACTATATAAGCTCTTGTAACATCTAATAAGGTGATCATTTACTTGCTCTAATCACACTTCTACAGTTACTATATAAGCTCTTGTAACATCTAATAAGGTGATCATTTACTTGCTCTAATCACACTTCTACAGTTACTATATAAGCTCTTGTAACATCTAATAAGGTGATCATTTACTTGCTCTAATCACACTTCTACAGTTACTATATAAGCTCTTGTAACATCTAATAAGGTGATCATTTACTTGCTCTAATCACACTTCTACAGTTACTATATAAGCTCTTGTAACATCTAATAAGGTGATCATTTACTTGCTCTAATCACACTTCTACAGTTACTATATAAGCTCTTGTAACATCTAATAAGGTGATCATTTACTTGCTCTAATCACACTTCTACAGTTACTACATAAGCTCTTGTAACATCTATTAAGGTGATCATTTACTTACTCTAATCACACTTCTACAGTTATTATATAAGCTCTTGTAACATCTAATAAGTCAATTACTGCATAATGAGCCAATGTTTGCTATCATAAATTTCTATCAACTCCATCGAAAGCTTTCTCTTGGCCCATAAATGGTAGGCCCATATATTTGTTAAAATATTCGTTGTTCTTCTCTACTAGCTGCCGAGTGAAGTATCTGTACAGCTTCTATTTTGTCTACACCCCAACACCATCTGTTCTTCTCTACTAGCTACCTGAATGAAGCATCTGTACAGCTTCTATCTTGTCTAAACCCCAACCCCATCTGATGTTCTCTACTAGCTACCTGAATGAAGTATCTGTACAGCTTCTATTTTGTCTAAACCCCATCTGTTCTTCCACCAATTAGGTTCTACAATAGCTCTTGATCTTGTTTCAATAATTTCGGCCAACGTGGTACAGCAGTGATATCCCACTGTTCGCGTTATTGTGAACATTTTGTTTTGTTTGTTTATTTTTCCAAAGGGGAATTATTATTGCAAGTTGGCAGTCAGTAGGTGTCTGTTGTTGCTGCACTGACAACTCTAAGTAACCATCTATCGCTAACCTCTCCTGCTGCTTCAGTTATTTCCTCTGTCTATCTGCTCCTGGCGATTTGTATTTCGGCGACTGTTTACCCACCCTTCTACCTCTGAGTATTTCTGGTTTTAGTGATGTCATTTCCTGGTCTTGTGTTATATTGTGTCTCGTCTAGGGGATTGAGACGCACCTTGAAGTATTCCCTCCATCTATTAGTTATTTTGACTGGATCTATGAGAGAAGTTTCATTTGGGTCATTAATTATTTATGTTGGGTTATAGACTTCATCTCTTTCTCTTATACTTCTAACTGTTTTTAAACAAATCTCTAACAGCTGCTCTCTTATTTACTACTAATATCTTTCCGAAGAATTCCCGTAATTCCTATTTCGCTGTTTTAACTATTATGTTGGTTTCTCTGCGTTGAATTCTATAATGTATTAATGCGATCACTCCATTTTGAAATATTGTAATCATACTTTATCAAAGTGTTTATTCCTCTTAACTCATCATCATCATCAAGTACCGTGCCTGCTGGCGTGCCTCCTCTTAACTGCTTCTCACTAAAATCGCGTCTGTTTATTTGCTTGCTTGCGTTTGCCCGATGACTAAAGGAGTGTACCTCTTCATCATCCGCCCTTAAAAGGGCGTTAAGTGGGCGTGTCTGCGTTGTGTTGTTGTTTACAGTATAACTGTGATATTTGTGTCTGCTTATTTGAAAGTTGTAGTATCCTACATCGTTATTGAGTCACTGAATTATTTCCGGGTCATCATCATTGCACTCCGAACATGAGTATTATGTGCTCAGATCCCCACATCAGCAAGTCTTGAAGTGTCCAGCGACTGACGACTCCAGTTCTGTGTTGGTTGATAAGTCTTCTTACACGGCCACTAAGTTTCTCATTTCTGGCTGTGCCCATCTTAACTTCCATCTCTTTCATCCGAAGGAGTGACGTGGACTCATGGTTATCGAATTCCTGTGTCCTTCCCTACTTCCTGGAGGGCATTGATGATGTTCGCCCGATCCATTGGTTGACCGCCCTTAACTATAGCGCAGCTAGCCAACCTGTCCGCTCCTTTATTTCACAGTACTCTCGCATGTCCTGGGACGTAGACAAAGGTGACCATACGTATTTTTTACTTCTGTAATGACTATACTTAGACGGAAGATGTACAAAAAAGGTGAGATGCAGAATGGCTCAGGCAAAAGCAGCTTTCCATAAAATGAGGAAGATACTATGCAATCCATTTTTGACAATAGAAACAAGAAAAAGAGTTCTTAAATTTTATGTAGAGCCAGTCTTAACATATGGATGTGAATCATAGACAATAGGACAAGAAAATCACTAGAGTCTGTAGAAATGTGGTTTTACAGAAGAATGTTGAGAATACCATGGACAGCTAAGAAGAGTAATGAAAACGTTATGAAAGAGGTCAAGGCAGAACGAGAGCTAATTTCCAAAATTAGGAAGAAACAATCATCATTTTTTGGCCATGTAATGAGAAGAGAACAGCTGGAATATATTGTAACAACTGGAAAAATTGAGGGACGAAGAGATAGAGGGAAGTAAAGAGAAAAATTACAAGACAGCATAAGAGAATGGCTTGGCAGAAGGTCAACAACAGAAATGATAAATAACTGTCGAGATCGAAAGTTATGGAGAGACATGATCACCTACGCCAGCAGGCCCGGTACTTGATGATGATGATGAATGACTCAACCCATTGCATACGTACAGAGCTCGCCTCCACTTTTTTATTATGCTCATCGAATCACTCAGTATACAGGCGTGGGTCTTGTAACTCTAACCTGAAGAATGACCTGGTCACTGCCATCGCCTCCATCGTCATGTTACTCGTGGTCATGACGTATGCACCACTGTCTTTCTTGTCCATTCTGCCTGCCGAGCGTGCTGCAAATGTCCATGCACTCCTTAGTTGTCGTATTAAAGATCCGTCTGCATTGATGACTGCATCTTGGCCGTGTACCAATGAATCTTTGCAATATGATGATGATGATGATGATGATGATGCGTTCGTCCGATGATTTGAGGTATTCTAACGGATACGAACCGTAGACTTCCTCCTCGTCATCCGCCCTTAAAAGGACGTTAAGTGGACGTAGTTACGTTGTGTTGCAGTTTGCAGTGTAACACTGTGATATCTGCGCCTTTCGGCCCAACACATCCGATTTCAGCCGACATTTTTGAGTACCGGGTTTGTCTTCCCACTTCGATCCCTGCTCGCTTGGCCAGACTAGACTGGTTAGTCTGTTTCTGGAGGCACCACGAAGAGGTGTAGCAGGGTCTGGATGGTTCTGGTTCACCGATCCTGGCGCAGGCCATCAGTTGTGAGTCACTGACGACTTCCAGCTCTGGTGCTGGGGGGGGGGGGCGCCTTCGCCTCCAGATCTTTGCAATATAATGGGACATTTCACTTGAGAGAGCTCGGCCCACATTGTGACATTCTATAGACGGAAACATTTCGTGAATGCTCAGAACATCTCATGTTTGTTAATTTCCACGTCTGAAAGACCTGTTGACTTTCACATTACAAACGTTTATAGAAATATGGGGTCGTTATATGAAATACTTTTGCAGTGGAGTCTCAATAGAGAGTATGAGGGGCGGTTATCAGGACGCTGGCATCTATAGCTCGTTTCAAAACATATGCCCAACTTCAAAACGCTATTACTCTCTAACCGTTTGTTAAATACTTTTGAAATTTTCCAAATGTTATTAGAATGCAAAAGACCCTTTAAATGTATATTTAACAAATATCTTGCAGCTGCAGTTTTCTTAAAGCGGCGATATTTCTTTGATGTTTGTCAAAATTGTAAATTGTGAAGCCCTAAAGAATAGAAATTACCGTAGTTGCTGGTCTACGATTAATTTTCACTAGGTAAAGGCGTGGCCGTAATGGGGAAATAACCTAATAAGACAAAACACCAGGAGAATTATTGTCTGCTCAGTTCGAGGACGGACGATAATAATATCAAGGTATACCTGTATGTCCAATTTTCATAGTTGTGTGGTCCTGAAAAGGACCGTTTGTTGAAATAATTTAAGGTAATATAGGGGCCAACATTGTGGGGGCTATATACTTTCATTCTGAATCAGACGAGTCTAAAAGATTGATAACTGTTTGAGGTTGAACATTCCACAAACCATCATTTGTCCAATATTCCTCTTCCTGTTTTAAGACGTGGTCTTCACATTTAGCCCAATAATCTTTGTCTATATTTAATAAAGCGAGATTAGCAAGAGTCTTTACATCGCATATTTTAAATGTTGTATTTTCATCTGCCACTTGTCCTTTTAATTTTGCCCAGATTAGTTCTATTGGATTTAAATGAGCATGGTAAGGTGGCAGCCTCAAACTTATATGACCGTGCTCTTGGATAATCTTATCTATTTGAAAAATCTTTGTCCTCTGTTTTTGCTTTACTAGAGATAGTAATTCAGTTTTTAAGTACATGTTATTAAATTGTATGTGCTCCTTTGTGAGCCATATCTTAATAGCATCTTTTGTACTGGATGACGTCGGCACTTTATCTTCAAGTGCAACAATGTTGTGGTACGCTGCATTGTCCATTATTAGGCAAGATGGTCGATCTAGTGCTGGGAGAACAGAATTTTCAATCCAATGTCTAAATATGTGACCATTCATCTCAGAGTGATAATCCCGATTGTCTATGGATTTTGAAAGAAAAATGAGCTCTGCATTCTGTATTAGTCCATGTTGTCGACTACCTGCATGAGCAATTATCAAGCGCTGTCCTTTGCTGCTAGGTATTAATCTCTTAATCTTTCCATCTGATGACTGCCATTCCCTTTGGTTAGTGTGGTGAGCATTGATCCATGTTTCATCCAAGTACACAATATCATAACCTTGCTTGCGCACCTCTTTTACTTCACGTAAGTACTTGCTTCTCATGACTACTATATGTGGCTTCTCACAGATGATGTTTCGTCCATTGGAATACTTTCTGAATGTAAAGCCTGCAGCTCTCACATTCCTCCATAATGTAGACTTTGATATTTCAATACTGTTGTTCTTTTTCAGCGATACTTTTAATTTTCTTATTGTAACAGTTTCATTCATACCCAGCATTTTGCGAATTTCACTTCTAATAAGTTCACTGTCGAAATTATCCAACATTTTTGCTCTTCCTTGTGATTTTGTATATTTTGAACATTGACGGTCACGTGCTTGAATCCAGCGATTAAATGACCGTTTAGATAAATCCAAAATGTGTCTTGTCCTATTCTCAGGGTTTTCTAAAGAATGAAATAATCTTCCTCGTTTAGCCTCTTTGCAAAAATATTCATACATTTTTATTGCGATGTTTTGTAAACTGCAGAATTTCATTTTAAGACTCATGATAAATGTTATTGTTCCACGTTACGCCGCTGAATTAACGGAAATGGAACACACAATGCCTCGTGTTTACTACAAGTGTCTAATTGTGTCAGATAACTCACGCGGAAAGCGTGAAAAATCGTAAATTTGAGCGTGTATAGATTTGTAATCGCTATTTTTAATTTAAATACTGTAAACACGAAGTTTTGACTACATCAATGGGTCGTTATAAATTTATATAAATCAAATAAGCAATAATAATAACCAAATGTTTGTTTTTAATGAAATTAATTCCCTGTTGGGTTCTAATCATTATAACTATACATGCAAATTTTGAAAAAAGTACAAAAAGCGGTTTAAAAGATATTGATTTTTAAATTTGGGCACGACTTATGAAACAAGCTATAATCAGTATTATTGTACTATGTTTAACTTAATGAACTTTGGATAACTTTTGGGTCATACGTACAGCAACAAGTACACTAACAGGTACAACTGGTACACTAACAGGTACAGTAACAAGTACACCAACAGGTAACCCTACAAGTACACCAACAGATACATTAGCATGTACAATAACAAGTACAACAACAAGTGCACTAACAGGTACACCAACAGGTACAACTGTAACATAATCATGTTTGACAGCGACAGCGAATGGTACCAGGGACAGACGTATGACTTGTATCTATCGTAACTGGCTGGTGACAGCCGTATTGTTGAATGACACCGTTGTAGACGAGCTCTTGTAAAACAGAGCGATGTACGTCACAGCACTGCAACACGAGGGTTCCTACACTCACAGGAACGTGTAGGACGACGTCGATGACGTGTAACCCTCGTCTCCTGGTCTTGTTCACAAGGATCTCAGCTCGTACTTAGGTTGCAACTTGGGTCGTGATGAACTGGCTTCTCAAACTTTGCCTTATCCGTGTCGCGACAACTCCCAACTTCGTTCAACGCCCAGGTGTAAGTAATGACTGAGATAACAAATGGCTTCACACTGCAACTGTTGAACGGGTCATAATCTTTTATTATGCCCTAACAATGGCAACAAATCTATGTCAATAAAAATGAGAAAGAGAGTTCATCGGTGCCATATAGAACCAATTCTGACCTATTGAAGCTAATCATGGACAGTAGACAAACAAATGAAAAGACGATTAGAGGCCACAGAGATGGGATTTCTCAGATGAATGTTGAAAGTTCACTGGACAGCTAAAAAGACCAATGAGGAAGCTCTCAAAGAGGCCAACACAAAAAGGGAGCTCTTAAAAAACATCATAAAGAAGCAATCAAACATTTTTCGGGCACATCATGAGAAGAGGAAAGCTGGAATACTTGGTTATAACTGGCAAAATAAAAGGAAAGAGAGATCGCGGACGACAAAAAGAGAAAATACTGGATAGCTTGGTGTCATGGCATGGAAAACAGTCAACAACAGAACTGATACGATGCACTGTAGATAGAAGATTGTGGAGGGACATGATCGCCTACGCCAACCGGTATGGCACATGATGATGAACAATGGCAAGTATTAACAGTTTATTTACAACGTCCAGCAGTTACACATCCCGCTCGGCCATTCATACATCAGGTCATAGACTAATACTTGTCCAGGCTAATACTTGTCTCCCTTCTACTGACTCACGCAGCCTGGCTACTAATGTTCACACTAAACTGAATCCCTAATATCTACCGACTATATCTAACACAAGTTCACTGTCTCTCCACATACCAGAGACACTAACTTCTACTTCTGTCTATGTCATACGCTCTTGTTAACTATTCTGACCGTTGGGCTACAAGTCCCTACAAGCTAACGCCTACTGCATCGCCGTCCTGGTCCTAACCTATGTGTGAATCTTCTCTCAGAGCCCTACCTATGTGTGAATATTCTCTCAGAGCCATACCTATGTGTGAATCTTCTCTCAGAGCCATACCTATGTGTGAATATTCTCTCAGAGCCATACCTATGTGTGAATATTCTCTCAAAGCCATACCTATGTGTGAATCTTCTCTCAGAGTCATACCTATGTGTGAATCTTCTCTCAGAGCCATACCTATGTGTGAATATTCTCTCAGAGCCATACCTATGTGTGAATCTTCTCTCAGAGCCCTACCTATGTGTGAATGTTCTCTCAGAGCCATACCTATGTGTGAATCTTCTCTCAGAGCCATACCTATGTGTGAATCTTCTCTCAGAGCCCTACCTATGTGTGAATATTCTCTCAGAGCCATACCTATGTGTGAATCTTCTCTCAGAGCCCTACCTATATGTGAATATTCTCTCAGAGCCATACCTATGTGTGAATCTTCTCTGAGAGCCCTTCTAGCTAAGTGTATCGCCTTCTAATATCTCCTCCCTTATCCAATGAAGTTCATTTCATCTACCTCCCTACCAATCAAATATTTCTACGTCATGTACTCACTCGTCTGTTTATCCCTTATCAACCCCAATATTCTCGTGCCATGTCTAACACCATCTTCCTCAACTTTCTCGTGACCCCTCGTGCCGTATCTCTTCCACTCTCTCCATTATCCCTGACTCTCCACTCCCCACTGCTACACAACAACATGAACACTAACAGGAACAAATGGTACAACAACGGTGCACTAATAGATACATCAACAGGTAACCCCATGGGTACACCAACAGGTACAACAACAGGAACACTAACAAGTACAACAGCAGGTGCACTAACAGGTACAACAACAGGAACACTAACAAGTACAACAGCAGGTGCACTAACAGGTACACCAACAGGTACAACAACAGGAACACTAACAAGTACAACAGCAGGTGCACTAACAGGTACAACAACAGGAACACTAACAAGTACAACAGCAGGTGCACTAACAGGTACAACAACATGTAGTACAACACCAGGTGCACTAGCAGACATAACAACAGGAACGCTAACAGGTGCACTAACAGGTACACCACCAGGCACACTAACTGGTACATTCAAAGTTAAACCAACAGGTACATGAACAAGTATACTAAAAGATACAACAGGTCCACCAAAAGTTATACAAAAACAACAACCCTTAGTCTCTCATAGACTTCAGGCATTCGACAGCATACACAGAGATTCTTTATGGTCAATTCTAAAACAATCACGGATACCACAGACAATCATAAACATCATAAACGATCTATACAGTGGTTGCATGTGTACTTCGTACAGAGCATGGATCGGCTTGTTCCAGATCGGAGCGAAAATAAAACAGGGATGTATCATCTTTGTTGTTTGGAACATTAATTGCTGACGTAATGAGGAACTGTTTTACCAGCAAAAACGGTACCTTGGTAGCAGCAGAGATCATAAGGGCCTGAGTATCTTTGATCGCCATATTTGTTCAAGGTTTCAAAAACTTAAAGCCGCCTCTGCTATCTCTTTTCTAGTTTCTCCCTCTTGATCTCTACTGATACCAAGGTATATAAAGTAGATCTATAATGTTACCAAGGTATATAAAGTAGATCTATAATGTTACCAAGGTATATAAAGTAGATCTATAATGTTACTAAGGTATATAAAGTAGATCTATAATGTTACCAAGGTATATAAAGTAGATCTATAATGTTACCAAGGTATATAAAGTAGATCTATAATGTTACCAAGGTATATAAAGTAGATCTATAATGTTACCAAGGTATATAAAGTAGATCTATAATGTTACTAAGGTATATAAAGTAGATCTATAATGTTACCAAGGTATATAAAGTAGATCTATAATGTTACCAAGGTATATAAAGTAGATCTATAATGTTACCAAGGTATATAAAGTAGATCTATAATGTTACCAAGGTATATAAAGTAGATCTATAATGTTACTAAGGTATATAAAGTAGATCTATAATGTTACCAAGGTATATAAAGTAGATCTATAATGTTACGAAGGTATATTAAGTAGATCTATAATGTTACCAAGGTATATAAAGCAGATCTATAATGATACTAAGGTATATAAAGTGGATCTATAATGTTACTAAGGTATATAAAGTAGATCTATAATGTTACTAAGGTATACAAAGTGAATCTGTAATGTTACCAAGGTATATAAAGTAGATCTGTAATGTTACCAAGGTATATAAAGTAGATCTATAATGTTACTAAGGTATATAAAGTGGATCTGTAATGTTACCAAGGTATATAAAGTGGATCTATAATGTTACTAAGGTATATAAAGTGGATCTGTAATGTTACCAAGGTATATAAAGTGGATCTATAATGTTACTAAGGTATATAAAATGGATCTATAATGTTATCAAGGTATATAAAGTGGATCTATAATGTCACCAAGGTATACAAAGTGGACTTATAATGTTACCAAGGTATATAAAGTGGATCTATAATGTTATCACGGTATATAAAGTGGACCTATAATGTTACCAAGGTATACAAAGTGGACTTATAATGTTACCAAGGTATATAAAGTGGATCTATAATGTTATCAAGGTATATAAAGTGGATCTATAATGTTATCAAGGTATATAAAGTGGATCTATAATGTTATCAAGGTATATAAAGTGGATCTATAATGTTATCAAGGTATATAAAGTGGAGCTATACTCATCATCGTTATGTGCCATACCGGTTGGCGTAGGCGATCATGTCCCTCCACAATCTTCTATCTACAGTGCATAGTATCAGTTCTGTTGTTGACTGTTTTCCATGCCATTACACCAAAATATCCAATATTTTCTCTCTTTGTCGTCCGCGATCTCTCTTTCCTTTTATTTTGCCAGTTGTAAGCAAGTATTTCAACTTTCCTCATGATGTGCCCGAAAAATGTTGATTGTTTCTTTCTGATGTTTTTTAGGCGCTCCCTTTTTGTGTTGGCCTCTTTCAGAATTCCTCATTGGTCTTTTTAGCTGTCCAGGAAACTTTCAACATTCTTCTGAGAAATCCCATCTCTGTGGCCTCCAATCGTCTTTTCATTTGTTTGTCTACTGTCCATGATTAGCTTCCATAGGTCAGAATTGTTTCTATATAGCACCGATGAACTCTCTTTCTCATTTCTATTGACATAGATTTGTTGCATAAGATATTTTTCATTTTCGGAAATGCTATTTTGGCCTGTGCTATTCTGCTTTTTATTTCCGTGGTGCATCTCCCATCCGATGTTATTATTGTGCCCAAGTATTTGAAACGTTGTACTTGTTTCAGATTTGTCCTGTTTATTTTTATGCTGCATGATGGTGATGATTGTTTCTTCGATATGACCATTACTTCTGTTTTCTTACTATTCAGACTGAGACCTTTCTTGTTGCTTTCTTTTACTAATCATCATCATCAAGTACCGTGCCTACTGGCGTAGGTGATCATGTCTCTCCACAAGGATAAGGGAGGGTACCCCGAAATAAAACAACCCCACTGCCTTGTGGGTGAGACTTTTTAGTCAAAGGCTAGCGGAGCCAACCGTAAACAAACCGACGGAAGGCAACAGAAAACCACCGTCGTAATTTCTTTGTACAATCATGAATCGCCACAACTTTTACTAATATATCTATCATTTCTTGTAGTTCATTCCCTGTCTCTACTATTAAGACTGTGTCATCCGCATATCGCAAATTATTTGTATCGTGAGATCTATGCTGCTACCAAAGTATATAAATTAGATCTATACTGCTACCAAAGTATATAAATTAGATCTATACTGCTACCAAAGTATATAAATTAGATCTATACTGCAAACAAAGTATATAAATTAGATCTATACTGCTACCAAAGTATATAAATTAGATCTATACTGCTACCAAAGTATATAAATTAGATCTATACTGCTACCAAAGTATATAAATTAGATCTATACTGCTACCAAAGTATATAAATTAGATCTATACTGCTACCAAAGTATATAAATTAGATCTATACTGCTACCAAAGTATATAAATTAGATCTATACTGCTACCAAAGTATATAAAGTAATCCACTTCGTGCTCCATCTTCTCATCATGGAAAAAACTACATTTCGGTACAGCCCCGGTTGTCATTATTTTGATCTTCTCTCTGTTAACTTCAAGCCCTATTCTGCCAGCCAATGATGACACAGAATCCTTGGTGCCCTTGCCATCATAGCAGTCCCAGCATACTCCAAAAGACAGCATCAAGTTTATAATTCTTAAAGTGAATATCTTGTTAAGGCAATCAATTCCTTTTCTATATTTATTTTAGTCAATATTAAATAATTATTCTTAAGAACCTTTTTACTTATTTCAGCGATTCATAAATGTATTACTTACAGTTGTTTATCACTGATTCTTTAGTTAATTTCCTTATTTGTATCTTTCCAGGAAGATAAAATACACAAACTTCTATTACATACTGAAAGTCATAAGAAGCTCTATGTTAAAATTAAAAAGTTTTGTGGTAAATAAAAAAAAAATGAATATTGCATCTCCCAAAACCCTGATATTTACCAAATTTTGATCTTTTTTACTAAACTACTGAACTATAGCTCATACAAACATTTTTACTTTAGCTAGAAAAGTTATAACAAGCCTTCTGAGCCATGTTACAAAAATGTTGCTAAAAGTTATAACAAGCCTTCTGAGCCATGTTACAAAAATGTTGCTAAAAGTTATAACAAGCCTTCTGAGCCATGTTACAAAAATGTTGCTAAAAGTTATAACAAGCCTTCTGAGCCATGTTACAAAAATGTTGCTAAAAGTTATACAAGGAAGGATTCAGAATACAATCAATACTGAATAAAATTAGCAGCAATTTGGATTTAGGAAAAAAGTGGGACAAAGAAGCCATGTAATAGAAGTCATAGAACACTAATAGAAAAGTACACAAAAGTAAACAAGCCAATATATGCCTGCTTCATAGACTACACCAAAGCTTTTGATATAATACCAAAAAAATAAACAACTTATAGAATGCATAAAAGAGGTACATCTAGATGACATGGGCATACGACTAATATGTAATCTATACTGGGAGCAAACAGCATTAATAAAATATAACAAAGAGAACTCTACACCCATTGATATAAAAAAAGGAGTAAGAGAAGGATGCATCCTATCACCAAGCTTGTTCAATCTATACACTGAGCAAATCTTTAAAAACTTCACAGAGATGCCAGGCCTAAACATTAATGGAAAGATAATCAATAACCTAAGATATGCTGACGATACTGTTCTACTAGCAGAAAATCATAAAGATCTACAACAATTACTTAATGAAATAAACATGACAAGAAAAAATATGGATTAGATATGAATATCAAAAAGACTAAAACTATGATCATAAACAAAGAAAATACTCAAAACCCACAAGTGGATATCAAAATTGAAGGAATAGACCTGGAGACAGTTCAGAACTACAACTACCTTGGACATACTATAACCAGTGATGGAAAATGTACAACTGAAATAAACAAAAGAATAGGAATGGCAAAAAGTAATTTTAATGTCATGAAGAACATACTAACATCAAAACAAATAACACCAGGGCTAAAACTAAGAATAGCAAAATGTTACATCTTCTCAATATTCCTATATGGTGCAGAAACATGGACATTAGACAAGAAAACAGAACAGAAAATTGAAGCCTTTGAAATGTGGATTTATAGAAGAATAGGTAGAATTGGATGGAAAGAAAAGAAAACAAACAATGAAGTTTTAAAACAACTAAAAATGAAAAGAGAACTGCTAAGTACAATTAGAACAAGACAAATGACATTTTTGGGGTATGTTAAAAGACACAACAGCCTAATAAAAGTAATCTTGGAGGGGAAAATACAAGGCAAAATAGGGAGAGGCAGACCAAGACTAACATGGACGAGTAACATCAAAAGATGGACAAACCAGCCTATGACAACTTGCACCATCAAAGCAAGAGACAGAGCCGAATGGCGCTCCATGGTAGCCAACCTTCCTTGCGGAGAGGGCACTCGATGATGAGAAAAGTTGTGTGTATCGTGTCTGGTGTCACAAATTGAAACCACTCCCTTAAGATATCAATGCAAAGAATGAGGGCAATGTTCTATGTTCAGGACATCCTCATCCATAAATGTTGCGACATTTGTCAAATTTGAACTAAAACACCACTTTTAGATTAAAACAAACGATTGTGCACTACATACCATATTATCAGATGCCACGACGGTTGGCGAAGGCGATCACCTCTCTCCACATCTCTCGGTCCTTCATGCATGTCATAATTGCAGTCAGTGATCTTTTATTATGTCATTTAGATAAGCTGTTCATTTTTCTCTCTTTTCCTCTGCTCTTCTTTCCACTCATTTTGTCTGGTGTGACAGTATTCTCAATGCCTTCTTGTCGAAAAACTAAGCTATCGCAGATCTCGATTTGTTATATAGGAACGTTTTTAATGGAATTCTGTCTTTGCTTGTCCTATTCTGTCTTTGCTTGTCCTATTCTGTCTTTGCTTGTCCTATTCTGTCTTTGCTTGTCCTATTCTGTCTTTGCTTGTCCTATTCTGTCATTGCTTGTCCTATTCTGTCATTGCTTGTCCTATTCTGTCATTGCTTGTCCTATTCTGTCTTTGCTTGTCCTATTCTGTCTTTGCTTGTCCTATTCTGTCTTTGCTTGTCCTATTCTGTCTTTGCTTGTCCTATTCTGTCATTGCTTGTCCTATTCTGTCTTTGCTTGTCCTATTCTGTCTTTGCTTGTCCTATTCTGTCTTTGCTTGTCCTATTCTGTCATTGCTTGTCCTATTCTGTCAATGCTTGTCCTATTCTGTCTTTGCTTGTCCTATTCTGTCTTTGCTTGTCCTATTCTGTCTTTGCTTGTCCTATTCTGTCTTTGCTTGTCCTATTCTGTCTTTGCTTGTCCTATTCTGTCATTGCTTGTCCTATTCTGTCATTGCTTGTCCTATTCTGTCTTTGCTTGTCCTATTCTGTCATTGCTTGTCCTATTCTGTCTTTGCTTGTCCTATTCTGTCATTGCTTGTCCTATTCTGTCATTGCTTGTCCTATTCTGTCTTTGCTTGTCCTATTCTGTCTTTGCTTGTCCTATTCTGTCATTGCTTGTCCTATTCTGTCATTGCTTGTCCTATTCTGTCATTGCTTGTCCTATTCTGTCTTTGTTTGTCCTATTCTGTCATTGCTTGTCCTATTCTGTCATTGCTTGTCCTATTCTGTCTTTGCTTGTCCTATTCTGTCATTGCTTGTCCTATTCTGTCATTGCTTGTCCTATTCTGTTATTGCGTGTCCTATTCTGTCATTGCTTGTCCTATTCTTTCTTTGCTTGTCCTATTATGTCATTGCTTGTCCTATTCTGTCTTTGCTTGTCCTATTCTGTCATTGCTTGTCCTATTCTGTCTTTGCTTGTCCCATTCTGTCTTTGCTTGTCCTATTCTGCTTCTAATTTCTGCGTTTGATGTTGTTAATGGTTACTACATATGTCAATGTTGTTAATGGTTACTACATATGTCAATGTTGTTAATGGTTACTACATATGTCAATGTTGTTAATGGTTACTACATATGTCAATGTTGTTAATGGTTACTACATATGTCAATGTTGTTAATGGTTACTACATATGTCAATGTTGTTAATGGTTACTACATATGTCAATGTTGTTAATTGTAACTACATATTTCAATGTTGTTAATTGTAACTACATATGTCAATGTTGTTAATTGTAACTACATATGTCAATGTTGTTAATTGTAACTACATATTTCAATGTTGTTAATTGTAACTACATATGACAATGTTGTTAATTGTAACTACATATGGCAATGTTGTTAATTGTAACTACATATGTCAATGTTGTTAATTGTAACTACATATGTCAATGTTGTTAATTGTAACTACATATGACAATGTTGTTAATTGTAACTACATATGACAATGTTGTTAATTGTAACTACATATGTCAATGTTGTTAATTATAACTACATATGTCAATGTTGTTAATTATAACTACATATGACAATGTTGTTAATTATAACTACATATATCAATGTTGTTAATTGTAACTACATATGTCAATGTTGTTAATTGTAACTACATATGTCAATGTTGTTAATTGTAACTACATATGTCAATGTTGTTAATTGTAACTACATATGTCAATGTTGTTAATTGTAACTACATATGTCAATGTTGTTAATTATAACTACATATGACAATGTTGTTAATTATAACTACATATATCAATGTTGTTAATTGTAACTACATATGTCAATGTTGTTAATTGTAACTACATATGTCAATGTTGTTAATTGTAACTGCATATGACAATGTTGTTAATTATAACTACATATGACAATGTTGTTAATTATAACTACATATATCAATGTTGTTAATTGTAACTACATATGTCAATGTTGTTAATTGTAACTACATATGTCAATGTTGTTAATTGTAACTACATATGACAATGTTGTTAATTATAACTACATATATCAATGTTGTTAATTGTAACTACATATGTCAATGTTGTTAATTGTAACTACATGTGTCAATGTTGTTAATTATAACTACATATGTCAATGTTGTTAATTGTAACTACATATGTCAATGTTGTTAATTATAACTACATATGTCAATGTTGTTAATTATAACTACATATGTCAATGTTGTTAATTGTAACTACATATGTCAATGTTGTTAATTATAACTACATATGTCAATGTTGAGCCGCGATAGCTCAGTGGTTAGTGAACTGGACTACAAAGGACAAGAGGTAGGGTTTGATTCCAAGAGACGGCTCCGGTTCACCCAGCCTTTAATGGGTACCGGATTTGTTTCTGGGAAAGTAAAGCGGCACGGGCGTAATACCGACCACATCACCAAAAATCATGTGCCGAAGGTCTGTAAAATGTATGGTCACTAACACCATATTCCCTATACGCCACTTGGCGTGACGGGGGTACTTTACTTTTAACATATGTTAATGTTGTTAATTATTATCACCACATATTTCAATGTTGTTAATTATTATCACATATTTCAATGTTGTTAATTATTATCACATATTTCAATGTTGTTAATTATTATCACATATTTCAATGTTGTTAATTATTACCACATATTTCAATGTTGTTAATTATTACCACATATTTCGATGTTCAATATTAAAGCAAATTACTTACACTTTCCATACAAGTTTCCAATTCTCGACTTTAGATTTCATAGAAATTCTGTAGTTTGTACTTCCAATCAACAACTAAAAAGTGTCTTCTTTCTGAATTCATTCAGTAGCTACACATATGCAGCTTAGTGAGAATTGTTTTAGTTGTTGTAAAATAATGTGTGCTTTAAAATTACATAGATGCAAGTTAATATTCTGTAGTGGCATCAGTTTTTATGAGAGAAATTACAAGGTCTCACGAATGATATATGTTACTGCACGATTATGTGCTATAGTTTGAAGTTTTAACTAGAACACTTTGGTTGTCGGGGGTTTGGGACATCAATGAGCGCTTTTTCTTTGTACACTGAAGGTGAAAATTAAAAAAATAAGCAATGAACCGTAAAACTGTAGAAATGTGAAATAAATATTAAACTCGATTTCTTAGTCCAAAGCAGTTTGGTGTGAAAGGTGTTGGTGTCTATACGCACACGTCACAAACAAGTCCTAATTCATGCCGGGTCATGATGTTTATTCACAATATCATGAAACCAGCACAATCGTATCATGACACACACACACACTCTTCTGATTGAAGCAAATATGCATACTTTATGTTTAAATTGCTCGACTTATACAGTAAAGCGGTGCACCGTACTTTTAACTTAGCTCTTTTCATGAGGCCGTTTGAACTCTGAAGCGTTTGCAATCAGAATATATATGTATTCTTTAGAAATAATGATAAGTAATTTAATTCGTTACTAGACCTAACAAAATACTAATGTTTGGTAAAACGTCTTCTTCTACCTTTCAACTTCCTGTGGAGCATAGGTCTTCAATAAACACTTTCAACTTCATGTGGAGCATATGTCTTCAATAAACACTTTCAACTTCCTGTGGAGCATAGGTCTTAAATAAACACTTTCAACTTCCTGTGGAGCATAAGTCGTCAATAAACACTTTAAACTTCATATGGAGCATATGTCTTCAATAAACACTTTAAACTTCCTGTGGAGCATAGGTCTTCAATAAACACTTTCAACTTCCTGTGGAGCATAAGTCGTCAATAAACACTTTCAACTTCCTGTGGAGCATAAGTCGTCAATAAACACTTTCAACTTCCTGTGGAGCATAAGTCGTCAATAAACACTTTCAACTTCCTGTGGAGCATAAGTCGTCAATAAACACTTTCAACTTCCTGTGGAGCATAAGTCGTCAATAAACACTTTCAACTTCCTGTGGAGCATAAGTCGTCAATAAACACTTTCAACTTCCTGTGGAGCATAAGTCGTCAATAAACACTTTCAACTTCCTGTGGAGCATATGTCTTCAATAAACACTTTCAACTTCATATGGAGCATATGTCTTCAATAAACACTTTCAACTTCCTGTGGAGCAGAAGTCGTCAATAAACACTTTCAACTTCCTGTGGAGCATAAGTCGTCAATAAACACTTTCAACTTCATGTGGAGCATATGTCTTCAATAAACACATTTGGCTTCTGTAGTGTGTGTCTTACTCTCATTTGGCTTCTGTAGTGTGTGTCTTACTCTCATTTGGCTTCTGTAGTGTGTGTCTTACTCTCATTTGGCTTCTGTAGTGTGTGTCTTACTCTCATTTGGCTTCTGTAGTGTGTGTCTTACCCTCATTTGGCCTCCCCATTGTTTGTCTTATCCAGCGCCATCGTCTTCGCTGTATCTCTTTATCCACTGCTATTTGACTGGTATTTTTCAATAATTCTATATTAGTGATTTTGTCCTGCCATCTCCATCCTTTTATTTTGTGAAAGTATCGATTAATAAAAGTCTGCATCTTCATTGATTGTCATTTTTATTGCTCTCCATGCTTTCTCTTTCCCCTCCTCTCTCTTTCCCTCTGTGTTTCTGATTGTCTGATTTTTTTTCTGTTCGATTGTCTGTCTCTTTCTCACTCACCAATTATCCAAAATTTACAGCCATAAAACAGCACTACATCAACTTAATATACCAAGTTGTTCCCTAAAACAGTACTACATTAACTTAGTACACCAAGCTGTTCCCTAAAACAGCACTACATTAACTTAGTACACCAAGTTGTTCCCTAAAACAGCACTACATCAACTTAATATACCAAGCTGTTCCCTAAAACAGCACTACATTAACTTAGTACACCAAGTTGTTCCCTAAAACAGCACTACATCAACTTAGTACACCAAGTTGTTCCCTAAAACAGCACTACATCAACTTAGTACACCAAGTTGTTCCCTAAAACAGCACTACATCAACTTAGTGCACCAAGCTGTTCCCTAAAACAGCACTACATCAACTTAGTACATCAAGTTGTTCCCTAAAACAGCACTACATTAACTTAGTACACCAAGCTGTTCCCTAAAACAGCACTACATCAACTTAGTACACCAAGCTGTTCCCTAAAACAGCACTACATCAACTTAGTACACCAAGCTGTTCCCTAAAACAGCACTACATCAACTTAGTACATCAAGTTGTTCCCTAAAACAGCACAACATTAACTTAGTACACCAAGCTGTTCCCTAAAACAGCACTACATTAAATTAGTACACCAAGCTGTTCCCTAAAACAGCACTACATCAACTTAGTACACCAAGCGTTTCCCTAAAACAGCACAACATTAACTTAGTACACCAAGCTGTTCCCTAAAACAGCACTACATCAACTTAGTACACCAAGTTGTTCCCTAAAACAGCACAACATTAACTTAGTACACCAAGCTGTTCCCTAAAACAGCACTACATCAACTTAGTACACCAAGCTGTTCCCTAAAACAGCACTACATCAACTTAGTACACCAAGCTGTTCCCTAAAACAGCACTACATCAACTTAGTACACCAAGCTGTTCCCTAAAACATTCTATTATCGTAAACTTGCCCAGAAAGTTTCTAAACTTTCTATTACCCCCACCCCCCTTCCCCCAACAATTAAAAAAAAAACTCTTTCTCCTTAACCTGGTCTGGAAGTGCTCTCGGATTGAGCGCTCACCTGTCTCACCCGTCTCAGGTACTTCGTTCTCACGCAAATCGAGGAGAAGAAGTTTCTCAGGTGCGAAGATAAACGTCAGGTAAGAATTTTTATTTTAAAACAGTAATTAAAAGTGAGATCTGTAAGATAACGAATAGTGGCTCTCCCTTGTTGGTCTCATCTGATACAGGTAAGGCAGAGTTGACCACCATTTGTTCTTGATTGCACACAATTTGGCAGTCAAGCTTTCTGGATAGTTTTGTAGCAATGTTTGTAGTGATTATTTGTAGTGATAGTTTTGTAACAATGTTTGTAGTGATGGTTTGTAGTGATAGTTTTGTAGCAATGTTTGTAGTGATGATTTGTAGTGATAGTTTTGTAGCAATGTTTGTAGTGATGATTTGTAGTGATAGTTTTGTAGCAATGTTTGTAGTGATGATTTGTAGTGATAGTTTTGTAGCAATGTTTGTAGTGATGATTTATAGTGATAGTTTTGTAGCAATGTTTGTAGTGATAATTTGAAGTGATATATTTGTAGCAATGTCTGTTGTGATGATTTGTAGTGATATATTTGTAGCAATGTTTGTAGTGATAATTTGTAGTGATAGATTTGTAGCAATGTCTGTAGTGGTAATTTGTAGTGATATGTTTGTAGCAATGTTTGTAGTGATAATTTGAAGTGATATGTTTGCAGCAATGTCTGTAGTAATAATTTGTAGTGATAGATTTGTAGCAATGTTTGTAGTGATAATTTGTAGTGATAGATATGTAGCAATGTCTGTAGTGATAATTTGTAGTGATAGATTTGTAGCAATGTTTGTAGTGATAATTTGTAGTGTTAGGTTTTTAGCAATGTTTGTAGTGATAATTTGAAGTGATATATTTGTAGTAATGTTTGTAGTTATAATTTGTAGTGATATATTTGTAGCAATGTTTGTAGTGATAATTTGTAGTGATATATTTGTAGTGATATATTTGTAGCAATGTTTGCAGTGATAATTTGTAGTGATATATTTGTAGTGATATATTTGTAGCAGGAGTATGTAATGATGATTTGTAGTGATATATTTGCATTAATGTTTGTAGTAATAATTTATAGAAATATTGTTGGTAATGTTCGATTCGAAAATTTGTAGTGATGGATTTATAGCAATGTGTGTAGTGATAATTTGTAGTGATATATTTGTAGTGATATATTTGTAGCAATGTTTGTAGTGATATATTTGTAGCAGGAGTCCGTAGTGATGATTTGTAGTGATATATTTGTAGTAATGTTTGTAGTGATAATTTGTAGTGATATATTTGTAGTGATATATTTGTAGCAGGAGTCTGTAGTGATGATTTGTAGTGATATATTTGTATTAATGTTTGTAGTGATAATTTGTAGTGATATATTTGTAGCAGGTGTCCGTAGTGATGATTTGTAGTGATATATTTGTAGTGATGTTTGTAGTGATAATTTGTAGTGATATATTTGTAGTAATGTTTGTAGTGATAATTTGTAGTGATATATTTGTAGCAATGTTTGTAGTGATAATTTGTAGTGATATATTTGTAGTGATATATTTGTAGTGATATATTTGTAGCAATGTTTGTAGTGATAATTTGTAGAGATATATTTGTAGTGATATATTTGTAGCAATGTTTGTAGTGATAATTTGTAGTGATATATTTGTAGTGATATATTTGTAGTGATATATTTGTAGCAATGTTTGCAGTGATAATTTTTAGTGATATATTTGTAGTGATATATTTGTAGCAGGAGTATGTAATGATGATTTGTAGTGATATATTTGTATTAATGTTTGTAGTAATAATTTATAGAAATATTGTTGGTAATGTTCGATTCGAAAATTTGTAGTGATGGATTTATAGCAATGTTTGTAATGATAATTTGTAGTGATATATTTGTAGTGATATATTTGTAGTGATGGATTTATAGCAATGTTTGTAGTGATATATTTGTAGTGATATATTTGTAGTGACGGATTTATAGCAATGTTTGTAGTGATATATTTGTAGTGATATATTTGTAGTGATGGATTTATAGCAATGTTTGTAGTGATGGATTTATAGCAATGTTTGAAATATTATTTTGTGCTGCAAGTTTGTAAATGTGATTGCAATGGTAATCTACTATATTGACAGCTTTTATATATGAAAGCAATAGCAATTTATAGTGTTAGTTTCTAACAATGTTTATTGCTACAAATAATAGCGAAGGTTTGTAATAAAGTTAACACGGTTGATGTGTAGACATGTTTGTAATGGTACTTTCATGCAATGCTTGTTGTTATTACTAGTTTGTAGAAATTTCTTGAATGTAAGTTCTAGTACTGATGTGTGCTTAGTTCACTTCTATAGGGATCAGAAACCTGGACTACCTATGCGGGAGAGGAGAAAGGGTTTCAGCATTCATATGCGCTGTTTTCTCAAGATAATGAATATCAAATGTCAGGACAAAGTAACCAACTCTAATGTCTTATAACGAGCTAAACTCCGATCCATCATGGCAACACTTAGGAGTCGGAGACCAAGGTGGCTGGGTCATGTAAGAAGAATGGCAAACAATCGTACTTCTAATACTGTATGGTGAACTTAAGTACGGAAACAGACCACAGGACAAACCAGTGCTTAGATATAAGGATGCTTACATGGCTTCCTTGCGCGAATTCTCTATCAATGAAAAAAATACTGGAAGGATCTGGCTGCAGATCGTAGCACATGGAGAACAACAAACTAAAAAAGGCACAACAACATTCGAGGCAGTGCTGATTTCAAATTCAGAAAACAAAAGCCGCAAGACAAAGGAGACAAGGTCGGGGGGCACCACGAATACATCTTGTTCATTCTGCAGTCGAATATGTCTATCACATATTGGCAGATTCAGCCACAAGAGAATCTTTTCATCAAAATTACTTCCTGCATAGGACATTAATATTTTACCAAACTACTGACTCATCATGATTGCTTGCTACCAACCGTCTGTCAAGAAGCCAAAGACCATATACATATTTTTTTTTACGGCTTACAAACACCATTCGTCAGAGGAAATTAAAATATTACGACCACATTAAAAGACACATCGGACTGGGAATATAAATAATGTAAGGCGTGGTTCTTGGGCAATGAGATAGGACCAGACCAAGAAGGCTCAAGTCATCCAGGAGACTTTGAACATGACAACAGAAGAAGTAAAATTCTGGCTAGAGACAGATATTCTTTCAGACGCGCTGTGATGAGAGCAACGTTCCGTGGAAGATCTGGCTAGAGACAGAGATTCTTTCAGACGCGCTGTGATGAGAGCAACGTTCCGTGGAAGATCTGGCTAGAGACAGAGATTCTTTCAGACGCGCTGTGATGAGAGCAACGTTCCGTGGAAGAATCTGGCTAGAGACAGATATTCTTTCAGACGCGCTGTGATGAGAGCAACGTTCCGTGGAAGATCTGGCTAGAGACAGAGATTCTTTCAGACGCGCTGTGATGAGAGCAACGTTCCGTGGAAGATCTGGCTAGAGACAGAGATTCTTTCAGACGCGCTGTGATGAGAGCAACGTTCCGTGGAAGATCTGGCTAGAGACAGAGATTCTTTCAGACGCGCTGTGATGAGAGCAACGTTCCGTGGAAGATCTGGCTAGAGACAGAGATTCTTTCAGACGCGCTGTGATGAGTGCAACGTTCCGTGGAAGATCTGGCTAGAGACATAGATTATTTCAGACGCGCTGTGATGAGAGCAACGTTCCGTGGAAGATCTGGCTAGAGACAGAGATTCTTTCAGGCGCGCTATGATGAGAGCAACGTTCCGTGGAAGATCTGGCTAGAGACAGAGATTCTTTCAGACGCGCTATGATGAGAGCAACGTTCCGTGGAAGATCTGGCTAGAGACAGAGATTCGTTCAGACGCGCTATGATGAGAGCAACGTTCCGTGGAAGATCTGGCTAGAGACAGAGATTCGTTCAGACGCGCTATGATGAGAGCAACGTTCCGTGGAAGATCTTGCTAGAGACATAGATTATTTCAGACGCGCTGTGATGAGAGCAACGTTCCGTGGGAGATCTTGCTAGAGACAGAGATTCTTTCAGACGCGTTGTGATGAGAGCAACGTTCCGTGGAAGATCTTGCTAGAGACAGAGATTCTTTCAGACGCGCTGTGATGAGAGCAACGTTCCGTGGAAGATCTGGCTAGAGACAGAGATTCTTTCAGACGCGCTGTGATGAGAGCAACGTTCCGTGGAAGATCTGGCTAGAGACAGAGATTCTTTCAGACGCGCTATGATGAGAGCAACGTTCCGTGGAAGATCTGGCTAGAGACAGAGATTCGTTCAGACGCGCTGTGATGAGAGCAACGTTATGCAAAGGAAACGCAACCCAATGATGAATGTTTTAAGTTACAACTGTATCTGTCTTGTTTTGTTGGTAGCAAAATCGCAGCCAGAACTTGAAGTAAAATGCATGGAAATGATTTGTAGCAATCTTTGTAATGTTTGTAGCAATATTTCTAGCTGTGTAATGTTTGTAGCGATATTTCTAGCTTTGTAATTTTTGTAGCGATATTTCTAGCTGTGTAATATTTGTAGCGATATTTCTAGCTTTGTAATGTTTGTAGTGATATTTCTAGCTGTGTAATGTTTGTAGCGATATTTCTAGCTTTGCAATGTTTGTAGCAATATTTCTAGCTTTGTAATGTTTGTAGCGATATTTCTAGCTTTGTAATGTTTGTAGCGATATTTCTAGCTGTGTAATGTTTGTAGCGATATTTCTAGCTTTGTAATGTTTGTAGTGATATTTCTAGCTGTGTAATGTTTGTAGCGATATTTCTAGCTTTGCAATGTTTGTAGCGATATTTCTAGCTGTGTAATGTTTGTAGCGATATTTCTAGCTTTGTAATGTTTGTAGCGATATTTCTAGCTTTGTAATGTTTGTAGTGATATTTATAGCTGTGTAATGTTTGTAGCGATATTTCTAGCTTTATAATGTTTGTAGCGATATTTCTAGCTGTGTAATGTTTGTAGCGATATTTCTAGCTTTGTAATGTTTGTAGCGATATTTCTAGCTGTGTAATGTTTGTAGCGATATTTCTAGCTGTGTAATGTTTGTAGTGATATTTCTAGCTGTGTAATGTTTGTAGTGATATTTCTAGCTTTGTAATGTTTGTAGCGATATTTCTAGCTTTGTAATGTTTGTAGTGATATTTCTAGCTGTGTAATGTTTGTAGTGATATTTCTAGCTGTGTAATGTTTGTAGCGATATTTCTAGCTTTGTAATGTTTGTAGCGATATTTCTAGCTTTGTAATGTTTGTAGCGATATTTCTAGCTGTGTAATGTTTGTAACGATTTTTCTAGCTTTGTAATGTTTGTAGCGATATTTCTAGCTTTGTAATGTTTGTAGTGATATTTCTAGCTGTGTAATGTTTGTAGCGATATTTCTAGCTTTGTAATGTTTGTAGCGATATTTCTAGCTTTGTAATGTTTGTAGCGATATTTCTAGCTTTGTAATGTTTGTAGCGATATTTCTAGCTTTGTAATGTTTGTAGCGATATTTCTAGCTTTGTAATGTTTGTAGCGATATTTCTAGCTGTGCAATGTTTGTAGCGATATTTCTAGCTTTATAATGTTTGTAGCGATATTTCTAGCTGTGTAATGTTTGTAGCGATATTTCTAGCTTTATAATGTTTGTAGCGATATTTCTAGCGATATTTCTAGCTTTGTAATGTTTGTAGCGATATTTCTAGCGATATTTCTAGCTGTGTAATGTTTGTAGTGATATTTCTAGCTGTGTAATGTTTGTAGCGATATTTCTAGCTGTGTAATGTTTGTAGCGATATTTCTAGCTGTGTAATGTTTGTAGCGATATTTCTAGCTGTGTAATGTTTGTAGCGATATTTCTAGCTGTGTAATGTTTGTAGCAATATTTCTAGCTTTGTAATGTTTGTAGTGATATTTCTAGCTTTATAATGTTTGTAGCGATATTTCTAGCTGTGTAATGTTTGTAGCGATATTTCTAGCTGTGTAATGTTTGTAGCGATATTTCTAGCTGTGTAATGTTTGTAGCGATATTTCTAGCTGTGTAATGTTTGTAGCGATATTTCTAGCGTTGTAATGTTTGTAGCGATATTTATAGCTGTGTAATGTTTGTAGTAATATTTATAGCTGTGTAATGTTTGTAGCGATTTTCTAGCTTTGTAATGTTTGTAGCGATATTTCTAGCTTTGTAATGTTTGTAGCGATATTTCTAGCTTTGTAATGTTTGTAGCGATATTTCTAGCTTTGTAATGTTTGTAGCGATATTTCTAGCTTTGTAATGTTTGTAGCGATATTTCTAGCTGTGTAATGTTTGTAGCGATATTTCTAGCTGTGTAATGTTTGTAGCGATATTTCTAGCTGTGTAATGTTTGTAGTGATATTTCTAGCGATATTTCTAGCTGTGTTATGTTTGTAGCGATATTTCTAGCTTTATATCTACAAACTGTGTGGGGTATATGATGTGATTAATCGCTAAGAGTGAAATGAGTTACAAGAAATGTTGGACATTATAGTGAAAGAAAGCAAAAATAAAGGACTCAGACTTAATAGCAAAAAGACAGAGGTAATGGTAACAACAAAGAAAAAAACATCACCTCAGTGCAAAATAAAGACAAGTGGAACAATATTAAAACAGGTAAATGAATTTAAATATTTGGGAACTTTGTTAACCTCAGACGGAAGATGTACAAAAGAGATGAGATGCAGAATGGCTCAGGCAAAAGCAGCTTTCCAAAAAATGAGGAAAATACTATGCAATCCATTTTTGACAATAGAAACTAGAAAAAGAGTTCTTAAATGTTTTGTAGAGCCAGTCTTAACATATGGATATGAATCATGGACAATAGGACAACAGACAAGAAAATCACTGGAGTCTGTAGAAATGTGGTTTTACAGAATAATGTTGAGAGTACCATGGACAGCTAAGAAGAGTAATGAAGATGTTCTGAGAGAGGTCAAAGCAAAAAGAGAGCTAATTTCCAATATTAGAAAGAAACAAGCATCACTATTTGGCCATGTAATGAGAAGAGAACAGCTACAGCTAGAATATATTGTAACAACTGGGAAAATTGAGGGACGAAGAGATAGAGGGAAGCAAAGAGAAAAAATACCAGACGGCTTAAGAGAATGGCTTGGCAGAAGGTCAAAAACAGAAATGATAAATAGCTGCCGAGATCGAAAGTTGTGGAGAGACATGATCACCTACGCCAGTATGTCCGGTACTTGATGATGATGATGTGAAACAGGCGGATCTTAATTTGGTTACTATCAACGCCATCTTTACTCTTTTTTTCAAGACTAGACTGTCAATTCATAGCCCCCCAATTTCCGAGCCTAATCTCCGCTGTAAATTCCTCCAGCTAACTCTAAGCTGATCATTAACTTAATTTTCCACATCATGACGTCAACATCACACTCTACACGGTATCGTTCTTCTTCTCCTAAACATTGTCAATGTCTAGTTCTATCACGCATCGCCCAACTTCATGCGCAAACTCTATTACCCGTCCAGCTTCTCTGTGTGTATTATTAACTCTGCTACACTGTCGAGTCTCTATACTTATCAATTAATTATACTATTAATATTAAACAAACAAACGTGTAAATTTCGTTTTCAAAATGAATTAACATTAACTTCTACATCAAAATAACTAATGTCCACTCTTCTCAACATCCCATAGCGTCGAGTCTCTGCCCCACTTTTCTCCACTTCCTACCACGTCTAGACTCCACCCCACTAGTCTAGCCTACAACCCACTCTTTTCCACTTCCCACAACATCTAGTCTCTACCCCAGTCTTTTCCAATCTCCACAACGTTTAGTCACTACTTTACCCCATAACGTCTATTCTCTACTTCATCCAACAACGTCTAGTCTCTACTTCAACTCACAACGTCTAGCTTACTGGTCTTCAGCCCACAACGTCTACTCTCTACTTCAACCCACAACGTCTAGTCTCTACTTCAACCCACAACGTCTAGTCTCTACTTCACCCCACAACGTCTAGTCTCTACTTCACCCCACAATGTCTAGTCTCTACTTCACCCCACAACGTCTACTCTCTACTTCAACCCACAACGTCTACTCTCTACTTCAACCCACAACGTCTAGTCTCTACTTCACCCCACAACGTCTAGTCTCTACTTCACCCCACAATGTCTAGTCTCTACTTCACCCCACAACGTCTACTCTCTACTTCAACCCACAACGTCTAGTCTCTACTTCACCCCACAACGTCTACTCTCTACCTCACCCCACAACGTCTACTCTCTACTTCACCCCACAACGTCTACTCTCTACCTCACCCCACAACGTCTACTCTCTACTTCACCCCACAACGTCTACTCTCTACTTCACCCCACATCTCTAGTCTACTGGTCTTCGCCCCACAACGTCTACTCTCTACTTCACCTCATAACGTCTACTCTCTACTTCTTCCCACATCGTCTAGTCTACTGGTCTTCGCCCCACAACGTCTACTCTCTACTTCCCCTCACAACGTCTACTCTCTACTTCTTCACACATCGTCTAGTCTACTGGTCTTCGCCCCACAACGTCTACTCTCTACTTCACCTCACAACGTCTACTCTCTACTTCACCCCACAACTTCTAGTCTACTGTCTTCACCCCACAACGTCTACTCTCTACTTCACCTCACAACGTCTACTCTCTACTTCTTCACACATCGTCTAGTCTACTGGTCTTCACCTCACAGCATCTACTCTCTACTTCACCCCCATAAAGTCTAGTCTCTACTTCACTCCACAACTTCTAGTCTACTGTCTTCACCCCACAACGTATACTCTCTACTTCTTCACACATCGTCTAGTCTACTGGTCTTCGCCCCACAACGTCTACTCTCTACTTCACCTCACAACGTCTACTCTCTACTTCACTCCACAACTTCTAGTCTACTGGTCTTCGCCCCACAACGTTTATTCTCTATTTCACCTCAAAACGTCTACTCTCTACTTCTTCTCACATCGTCTAGTCTACTCGTCTTCACCCCACAAAGTCTACTCTCTACTTCACCCCCACAACGTCTAGTCTCTGTTTCAACCCACAGCAAGGAACAGGTGTTTGACTACAGACTCGGACAGGAAGCTCACAGCACGCCACGATGACGTCACGGCCACATTTGAGCGCGCGGTGGCTCGCGTTTCTGATCGCACTTTTGTATGTTGTGACGTCACATTGCGTACCCGTGAATGATGTCATCGATGGAGGGCCCCTAGACGAGAGATGGTTGACAGACGAGGTAAGCTAACGTATCCGAAATCACAAGATAAGTTAACATAACAGACATACGACACAAGTTAACATATCAGACTTATGACTTAAGTTAACATATCAGACTTATGACTTAAGTTAACATATCAGACTTATGACTTAACTTAACATATCAGACTTATGACTTAAGTTCACATGTCAGACTTATGACTTAAGTTAACATGTCAGACTTATGACTTAAGTTAACATGTCAGACTTATGACTTAAGTTAACTTATCAGACTTACGACTCAAGTTAACAAGTTAACTTATCAGACTTACGAGATGTTAGCACATTAGATCTATGAGATAAGTTAAAATATCAGACTTATGACTCAAGTTAACTTATCAGACTTATGACACAAGTTAACATATCAGACTTATGACTTAAGTTAAAATATCAGACTTATGACACAAGTTAACATATCAGACTTATGACTCAAGTTAACTTATCAGACTTACGACTCAAGTTAACATATCAGACTTACGACACAAGCTAACATATCAGACTTATGACTCAAGTTAACTTATCAGACTTACGACTCAAGTTAACTTATCAGACTTACGAGATGTTAGCACATTAGATCTATGAGATAAGTTAAAATATCAGACTTATGACTAAAGTTAACATATCAGACTTACGACACAAGCTAACATATCAGACTTATGACTCAAGTTAACTTATCAGACTTACGACACAAGCTAACATATCAGACTTACGACTCAAGTTAACTTATCAGACTTACGACTCAAGTTAACAAGTTAACTTATCAGACTTACGAGATGTTAGCACATTAGATCTATAAGTTAAAATATCAGACTTATGACTCAAGTTAACTTATCAGACTTACAAGATGTTAGCACATTAGATCTATGAAATAAGTTATCATATCAGACTTACAAGATGTTAGCACATTAGATCTATGAGATAAGTAAACATATTAGACTTATGACTCAAGTTAACATATCAGACTTACTAGATGTTAGCACATTAGATCTATGAAAAAAGTAAACATATCAGACTAATTTTTATGCAACAAATCTATGTGAATAGAAGTGAGCGAGTTTATCGGTGCTATAAAGGACCAATTCTGACCTATGGAAGCGAATCATGGACATTAAACAAACAAATGAAGAAACGATGAAAGGTCAAACAGATTGGACTTCTCAGAAGAATGTTGAAAGTTCCCTGGGCAGCTAAAAAGACCAACGAGGACGTTCACAAAAAGTCCAACACAAAAAGGAGCTACTAAGAAACATCGGAAAGAAACAATCAAAATTTGTTTTCGGGCACATCATGAGAAAAGGAAAATTTGAATATTTGGTTACAACTGGCAAAATGCAAGAAAAGAGATATCGCGGACGACAAACATAGAAAATACTGGATAGCTTGGTGTCATGGCAAGGAAAACAGTCAACAACAGAACTGATACGATGCACGGTAGATAGAAGTTTGTGGGAGGACATGACATGATCGCCTATGTCAACCGGCACGATACATGATGATGATGATGATGATGATGAATCCTACAGCATTCGGTGGAAAATCTATAAACAAAGGAATAAAATTGACACCCAGATGATGGATTGGAATCTAGGTAAGTCCAGCTTTGTTGTTTGTGTAAATATATATATATATATATATATATATATATATATATATATATATATATATATATATATAATTTATGATTGTTACTTGGTAGACTCACCGGTCGCCAGTCAAAAATATTTGCTTTCCTTCGCTGTTTTTGTTGTGTAGTAGAAATTAAGTAAGCCAATTTGGAAATGAACATCAGTGAGAGATATCACACGAGGGTGCGTACACAGTAAAGCTGTTACAAACAGTTTGATCTTCGTTACTTGCTACAATCAATAATATACTATGTAATTATTTATTGATTGTTTTTAAAAAAATATATGCGGCGCTACAAGAGGGGCGCGGTGAGTGGCCCTATCACCAGCTTCAAGTGGGATAAATGTATATGTGTTCATCCATTCTGGTTTGTTGTGTCTTTAGTGCATTAAGGAGAGTCTGAAACGTGGGGACATTGGTGGATTAGAGAGTGTTTGTAACGTCGGAACATTGGTGGATTAGAGAGTGTCTGTAACTTGGGAACATTGGTGGATTAGAGAGAGTCTGTAACTTGGGAACATTGGTGGATTATAGAGAGTCTGTAACGCGGGGACATTGGTGGATTAGAGAGAGTCTGTAACTTGGGAACATTAGTGGATTACAGAGAGAGTCTGTAACTTGGGAACATTGGTGGATTAGAGAGAGTCTGTAACGCGGGGACATTGGTGGATTAGAGAGAGTCTGTAACGTGGGGACATTGGTGGATTAGAGAGAGTCTGTAACGTTGGGACATTGGTGGATTAGAGAGAGTCTGTAACGTGGGGACATTGGTGGATTAGAGAGAATTTGTAACTTGAGAACATTGGTGGATTAGAGAGAGTCTGTAACGTGGGGACATAGGTGGATTAGAGAGAGTCTGTAACGTGGGGACATTGGTGGATTAGAGAGTGTCTGTAACGTGGTGGCATTAGTGGATTAGAAAGTGTCTGTAACGTGGGAACATTGGTGGATTAGAGAGTGTCTGTAACGTGAGAACATTGGTGGATTAGAGAGAGTCTGTAACGTGGGGACATTGGTGGATTAGAGAGTGTCTGTAACGTGGGGACATTGGTGGATTAGAGAGTGTATGTAACGTGGGGACATTGGGGGATTAGATAGTGTCTGTAACGTGGGGACATTGGTGGATTAGAGAGAGTCTGTAACGTGGGAACATTGGTGAATTAGAGAGTGTCTGTAACGTGGGAACATTGGTGGATTAGAGAGTGTCTGTAACGTGGGGACATTGGTGGATTAGAGAGAGTCTGTAACGTGGGAACATTGGTGGATTAGAGAGTGTCTGTAACGCGGGGACATTGGTGGGTTAGAGAGTGTCTGTAACGTGGGGACATTGGTGGATTAGAGAGTGTCTGTAACGTGGGCACATTGGTGGGTTAGAGAGTGTCTGTAACGTGGGGACATTGGTGGATTAGAGAGTGTCTGTAACGTGGTGGCATTAGTGGATTAGAAAGTGTCTGTAACGTGGGGACATTGGTGGGTTAGAGAGTGTCTGTAACGTGGGGACATTGGTGGATTAGAGAGAGTCTGTAACGTGGGGACATTGGTGGGTTAGAGAGTGTCTGTAACGTGGGGACATTGGTGGGTTAGAGAGTGTCTGTAAAGTGGGGACATTGGTGGATTAGAGAGAGTCTGTAACGTGGGCACATTGGTGAATTAGAGAGTGTCTGTAAGTGGGGACATTAGTGGATTAGAGAGAGTCTGTAACGTGGGGACATTGTCTGTAACGTGGGGACATTGGTAGATTAGAGAGAGTCTGTAACGTGGGGACATTGGAGGATTAGAGAGTGTCTGTAACGTCGGGACATTGGTGGATTAGAGAGAGTGTCTGTAACGTCGGGACATTGGTGGATTAGAGAGAGTGTCTGTAACTTGGGAATATTGGTGGATTAGAGAGAGTCTGTAACGTGGGGACATTGGTGGATTAGAGAGAGTGTCTGTAACATGGGGACATTGGTGGATTAGAGAGTGTCTGCAACGTGGGGACATTGGTGGATTAGAGAGAGTGTCTGTAACGTGGGGACATTGGTGGATTAGAGAGATTGTCTGTAACGTGGGGACATTGGTGGATTAGAGAGTCTGCAACGTGGGGACATTGGTGGATTAGAGAGAGTCTGTAACGTGGGGACATTGGTGGATTAGAGAGAGTTTGTAACGTGGGGACATTGGTGGATTAGAGAGAGTCTGTAACGTGGGAACATTGGTGGATTAGAGAGAGTCTGTAACGTGGAGACATTGGTGGATTAGAGAGAGTTTGTAACGTGGGGACATTGGTGGATTAGAGAGAGTTTGTAACGTCGGGACATTGGTGGATTAGGGAGAGTTTGTAACGTGGGTACATTGGTGGATTAGAGAGAGTTTGTAACGTCGGGACATTGGTGGATTAGGGAGAGTTTGTAACGTGGGGACATTGGTGGATTAGAGAGAGTCTGTAACGTGGGGACATTGGTGGATTAGGGAGAGTCTGTAACTTGGGGACATTGGTGGATTAGAGAGTGTCTGTAACGTGGGGACATTGGTGGATTAGAGAGAGTGTCTGTAACGTGGGGACATTGGTGGATTAAAGAGTGTCTTTAACGTGGGGACATTGGTGGATTAGAGAGAGTGTCTGTAACGTGGGGACATTGGTGGATTAGAGAGTGTCTGTAACGTGGGGACATTGGTGGATTAGAGAGAGTGTCTGTAACGTGGGGACATTGGTGGATTAGAGAGAGTCTGTAACGTGGGGATATTGGTGGATTAGAGAGTGTTTGTAACTTGGGAACATTGGTGGATTAGAGAGTGTCTGTAACTTGAGAACATTGGTGGATTAGAGAGTGTCTGTAACGTGGGAACATTGGTGGATTAGAGAATGTCTGTAACTTGGGAACATTGGTGGATTAGAAAGTGTCTGTAACTTGTGAACATTGGTGGATTAGAGAGTGTCTGTAACTGGGAACATTGGTGAATTTGACAGTGTCTGTAACGTGGGGACATTGAAGGATTAGAGAGAGTCTGTAACTTGGGAACATTGGTGGATTAGAGAGTGTCTGTAACTTGGGAACATTGGTGGATTAGAGAATGTCTGTAACTTGGGAACATTGGTGGATTAAAGAGTGTCTGTAACGTGGAGACATTGGTGGATTAGAGAGAGTCTGTAACGTGGGGATATTGGTGGATTAGAGAGTGTCTATAACTTGAGAACATTGGTGGATTAGAGAGTGTCTGTAACGTGGGAACATTGGTGGATTAGAGAATGTCTGTAACTTGGGAACATTGGTGGATTAGAAAGTGTCTGTAACTTGTGAACATTGGTGGATTAGAGAGTGTCTGTAACTTGGGAACATTGGTGAATTTGACAGTGTCTGTAACGTGGGGACATTGAAGGATTAGAGAGAGTCTGTAACTTGGGAACATTGGTGGATTAGAGAGTGTCTGTAACTTGGGAACATTGGTGGATTAGAGAATGTCTGTAACTTGAGAACATTGGTGGATTAGAAAGTGTCTGTAACTTGTGAACATTGGTGGATTAGAGAGTGTCTGTAACTTGGGAACATTGGTGAATTTGACAGTGTCTGTAACGTGGGGACATTGAAGGATTAGAGAGAGTCTGTAACGTGGGGACATTGGTGGATTAGAGAGAGTCTGTAACGCGGGGACATTGTGGATTTGAGAGTGTCCTTAACTTGGGAACATTGGTGCATTATAGAGTGGCTGTAACTTGGGAACATTGGTGGATTAGAGTGAGTCTGTAACGTCGGAACATTGGTGGATTAGAGAGTGTCTGTAATTTGGGAACATTGGTGGATTAGAGAGAGTCTGTAACTTGGGAACATTGGTGGATTAGAGAGAGTCTGTAACGCGGGGACATTGGTGGATTAGAGAGAGTCTGTAACTTGGGAACATTAGTGGATTACAGAGAGAGTCTGTAACTTGGGAACATTGGTGGATTAGAGAGAGTCTGTAACGCGGGGACATTGGTGGATTAGAGAGAGTCTGTAACGTGGGGACATTGGTGGATTAGAGAGAGTCTGTAACGTTGGGACATTGGTGGATTAGAGAGAGTCTGTAACGTGGGGACATTGGTGGATTAGAGAGAATTTGTAACTTGAGAACATTGGTGGATTAGAGAGAGTCTGTAACGTGGGGACATTGGTGGATTAGAGAGAGTCTGTAACGTGGGAACATTGGTGGATTAGAGAGAGTCTGTAACGTGGGGACATTGGTGGATTAGAGAGTGTCTGTAACGTGAGAACATTGGTGGATTAGAGAGAGTCTGTAACGTGAGAACATTGGTGGATTAGAGAGAGTCTGTAACGTGAGAACATTGGTGGATTAGAGAGAGTCTGTAACGTGGGGACATTGGTGGATTAGAGAGAGTCTGTAACGTGGGGACATTGGTGGATTAGAGAGAGTCTGTAACGCGGGGACATTGGTGGATTAGAGAGAGTCTGTAACGCGGGGACATTGGTGGATTAGAGAGAGTCTGTAACGTGGGGACATTGGTGGATTAGAGAGAGTCTGTAACTTGAGAACATTGGTGGATTAGAGAGAGTCTGTAACGTGGGGACATTGGTGGATTAGAGAGAGTCTGTAACGTGGGGACATTGGTGGATTAGAGAGAGTCTGTAACGTGGGGACATTGGTGGATTAGAGAGAGTCTGTAACGCGGAGACATTGGTGGATTAGAGAGAGTCTGTAACGCGGGGACATTGGTGGATTAGAGAGTGTCTGCAACGTGGGGACATTGGTGGATTAGAGAGAGTGTCTGAACGTGGGGACATTGGTGGATTAGAGAGATTGTCTGTAACGTGGGGACATTGGTGGATTAGAGAGAGTCTGCAACGTGGGGACATTGGTGGATTAGAGAGAGTCTGTAACGTGGGGACATTGGTGGATTAGAGAGAGTTTGTAACGTGGGGACATTGGTGGATTAGAGAGAGTCTGTAACGTGGGAACATTGGTGGATTAGAGAGAGTCTGTAACGTGGAGACATTGGTGGATTAGAGAGAGTTTGTAACGTGGGGACATTGGTGGATTAGAGAGAGTTTGTAACGTCGGGACATTGGTGGATTAGGGAGAGTTTGTAACGTGGGGACATTGGTGGATTAGAGAGAGTTTGTAACGTCGGGACATTGGTGGATTAGGGAGAGTTTGTAACGTGGGGACATTGGTTGATTAGAGAGAGTTTGTAACGTCGGGACATTGGTGGATTAGGGAGAGTCTGTAACTTGGGGACATTGGTGGATTAGAGAGTGTCTGTAACGTGGGGACATTGGTGGATTAGAGAGAGTGTCTGTAACGTGGGGACATTGGTGGATTAAAGAGTGTCTTTAACGTGGGGACATTGGTGGATTAGAGAGAGTGTCTGTAACGTGGGGACATTGGTGGATTAGAGAGTGTCTGTAACGTGGGGACATTGGTGGATTAGAGAGAGTGTCTGTAACGTGGGGACATTGGTGGATTAGAGAGAGTCTGTAACGTGGGGATATTGGTGGATTAGAGAGTGTCTGTAACTTGGGAACATTGGTGGATTAGAGAGTGTCTGTAACTTGAGAACATTGGTGGATTAGAGAGTGTCTGTAACGTGGGAACATTGGTGGATTAGAGAATGTCTGTAACTTGGGAACATTGGTGGATTAGAAAGTGTCTGTAACTTGTGAACATTGGTGGATTAGAGAGTGTCTGTAACTTGGGAACATTGGTGAATTTGACAGTGTCTGTAACGTGGGGACATTGAAGGATTAGAGAGAGTCTGTAACTTGGGAACATTGGTGGATTAGAGAGTGTCTGTAACTTGGGAACATTGGTGGATTAAAGAATGTCTGTAACTTGGGAACATTGGTGGATTAAAGAGTGTCTGTAACGTGGAGACATTGGTGGATTAGAGAGAGTCTGTAACGTGGGGATATTGGTGGATTAGAGAGTGTCTATAACTTGAGAACATTGGTGGATTAGAGAGTGTCTGTAACGTGGGAACATTGGTGGATTAGAGAATGTCTGTAACTTGGGAACATTGGTGGATTAGAAAGTGTCTGTAACTTGTGAACATTGGTGGATTAGAGAGTGTCTGTAACTTGGGAACATTGGTGAATTTGACAGTGTCTGTAACGTGGGGACATTGAAGGATTAGAGAGAGTCTGTAACTTGGGAACATTGGTGGATTAGAGAGTGTCTGTAACTTGGGAACATTGGTGGATTAGAGAATGTCTGTAACTTGAGAACATTGGTGGATTAGAGAGTGTCTGTAACTTGTGAACATTGGTGGATTAGAGAGTGTCTGTAACTTGGGAACATTGGTGAATTTGACAGTGTCTGTAACGTGGGGACATTGAAGGATTAGAGAGAGTCTGTAACGTGGGGACATTGGTGGATTAGAGAGAGTCTGTAACGCGGGGACATTGGTGGATTTGAGAGTGTCCTTAACTTGGGAACATTGGTGGATTATAGAGTGTCTGTAACTTGGGAACATTGGTGGATTAGAGTGAGTCTGTAACGTCGGAACATTGGTGGATTAGAGAGTGTCTGTAACTTGGAACATTGGTGGATTAGAGAGAGTCTGTATCTTGGGAACATTGGTGGATTAGAGAGAGTCTGTAACGCGGGGACATTGGTGGATTAGAGAGAGTCTGTAACTTGGGAACATTAGTGGATTACAGAGAGAGTCTGTAACTTGGGAACATTGGTGGATTAGAGAGAGTCTGTAACGCGGGGACATTGGTGGATTAGAGAGAGTCTGTAACGTGGGGACATTGGTGGATTAGAGAGAGTCTGTAACGTTGGGACATTGGTGGATTAGAGAGAGTCTGTAACGTGGGGACATTGGTGGATTAGAGAGAATTTGTAACTTGAGAACATTGGTGGATTAGAGAGAGTCTGTAACGTGGGGACATTGGTGGATTAGAGAGAGTCTGTAACGTGGGGACATTGGTGGATTAGAGAGAGTCTGTAACGTGGGGACATTGGTGGATTAGAGAGTGTCTGTAACGTGAGAACATTGGTGGATTAGAGAGAGTCTGTAACGTGAGAACATTGGTGGATTAGAGAGAGTCTGTAACGTGAGAACATTGGTGGATTAGAGAGAGTCTGTAACGTGGGGACATTGGTGGATTAGAGAGAGTCTGTAACGTGGGGACATTGGTGGATTAGAGAGAGTCTGTAACGCGGGGACATTGGTGGATGAGAGAGAGTCTGTAACGCGGGACATTGGTGGATTAGAGAGAGTCTGTAACGTGGGGACATTGGTGGATTAGAGAGAGTCTGTAACTTGAGAACATTGGTGGATTAGAGAGAGTCTGTAACGTGGGGACATTGGTGGATTAGAGAGAGTCTGTAACGTGGGGACATTGGTGGATTAGAGAGAGTCTGTAACGTGGGGACATTGGTGGATTAGAGAGAGTCTGTAACGTGGGGACATTGGTGGATTAGAGAGAGTCTGTAACGTGGGGACATTGGTGGATTAGAGAGAGTCTGTAACGCGGGGACATTGGTGGATTAGAGAGAGTCTGTAACGTGGGGACATTGGTGGATTAGAGAGAGTCTGTAACGTGGGACATTGGTGGATTAGAGAGAGTCTGTAACGTGGGGACATTGGTGGATTAGAGAGAGTCTGTAACGTGGGGACATTGGTGGATTAGAGAGAGTCTGTAACTTGAGAACATTGGTGGATTAGAGAGAGTCTGTAACGTGAGAACATTGGTGGATTAGAGAGAGTCTGTAACGTGAGAACATTGGTGGATTAGAGAGAGTCTGTAACTTGGGAACATTGGTGGATTAGAGAGAGTCTGTAACTTGAGAACATTGGTGGATTAGAGAGAGTCTGTAACTTGAGAACATTGGTGGATTAGAGAGAGTCTGTAACTTGAGAACATTGGTGGATTAGAGAGAGTCTGTAACTTGAGAACATTGGTGGATTAGAGAGAGTCTGTAACTTGAGAACATTGGTGGATTAGAGAGAGTCTGTAACTTGAGAACATTGGTGGATTAGAGAGAGTCTGTAACTTGAGAACATTGGTGGATTAGAGAGAGTCTGTAACGTGGGGACATTGGTGGATTAGAGAGTGTCTGTAACTTGAGAACATTGGTGGATTAGAGAGAGTCTGTAACCTGAGAACATTGGTGGATTAGAGAGTGTCTGTAACTTGAGAACATTGGTGGATTAGAGAGTGTCTGTAACTTGAGAAAATTGGTGGATTAGAGAGAGCCTGTAACTTGAGAACATTGGTGGATTAGAGAGTGTCTGTAACTTGAGAACATTGGTGGATTAGAGAGACTGTAACGTTGGGACATTGGTGGATTAGAGAGAGTCTGTAACGTGGGGACATTGGTGGATTAGAGAGAGTCTGTAACTTGAGAACATTGGTGGATTAGAGAGTGTCTGTAACTTGAGAACATTGGTGGATTAGAGAGTGTCTGTAACTTGAGAACATTGGTGGATTAGAGAGTTTCTGTAACTTGAGAACATTGGTGGATTAGAGAGTGTCTGTAACTTGAGAACATTGGTGGATTAGAGATAGTCTGTAACTTGAGAACATTGGTGGATTAGAGAGTGTCTGTAACTTGAGAACATTGGTGGATTAGAGAGAGTCTGTAACTTGGGAACTTTGGTGGATTAGAGAGAGTCTGTAACTTGGGAACATTGGTGGATTAGAGAGAGTCTGTAACTTGGGAACATTGGTGGATTAGAGAGTGTCTGTAACTTGAGAACATTGGTTTTTAGAGAGTGTCTGTAACTTGAGAACATTGGTGGATTAGAGAGTGTCTGTAACTTGGGAACATTGGTGGATTAGAGAGAGTCTGTAACGCGGGGACATTGGTGGATTAGAGAGAGTCTGTAACGCGGGGACATTGGTGGATTAGAGAGAGTCTGTAACGTGGGAACATTGGTGGATTAGAGAGAGTCTGTAACTTGAGAACATTGGTGGATTAGAGAGAGTCTGTAACTTGGGAACATTGGTGGATTAGAGAGAGTCTGTAACGCGGGGACATTGGTGGAATAGAGAGAGTCTGTAACGTGGGAACATTGGTGGATTAGAGAGAGTCTGTAACTTGAGAACATTGGTGGATTAGAGAGAGTCTGTAACGTGGGGACATTGGTGGATTAGATAGTGTCTGTATCTTGAGAACATTGGTGGATTAGAGAGAGTCTGTAACTTGAGAACATTGGTGGATTAGAGAGTGTCTGTAACTTGGGAACATTGGTGGATTAGAGAGAGTCTGTAACGTGGGGACATTGGTGGATTAGAGAGTGTCTGTAACTTGAGAACATTGGTGGATTAGAGAGTGTCTGTAACTTGAGAACATTGGTGGATTAGAGAGAGTCTGTAACTTGAGAACATTGGTGGATTAGAGAGTGTCTGTAACTTGAGAACATTGGTGGATTAGAGAGTGTCTGTAACTTGAGAACATTGGTGGATTAGAGAGAGTCTGTAACGTGAGAACATTGGTGGATTAGAGAGTGTCTGTAACTTGAGAACATTGGTGGATTAGAGAGAGTCTGTAACTTGAGAACATTGGTGGATTAGAGAGTGTCTGTAATTTGAGAACATTGGTGGATTAGAGAGAGTCTGTAACTTGAGAACATTGGTGGATTAGAGAGTGTCTGTAACGTGGGGACATTGGTGGATTAGAGAGAGTCTGTAACTTGAGAACATTTGTGGATTAGAGAGAGTCTGTAACGTGGGGACATTGGTGGATTAGAGAGTGTCTGTAACTTGAGAACATTGGTGGATTAGAGAGTGTCTGTAACTTGAGAACATTGGTGGATTAGAGAGTGTCTGTAACTTGAGAACATTGGTGGATTAGAGAGTGTCTGTAACTTGAGAACATTGGTGGATTAGAGAGTGTCTGTAACTTGAGAACATTGGTGGATTAGAGAGTGTCTGTAACTTGAGAACATTGGTGGATTAGAGAGTGTCTGTAACTTGAGAACATTGGTGGATTAGAGAGTGTCTGTAACGTGGGGACATTGGTGGATTAGAGAGAGTCTGTAACGTGGGGACATTGGTGGATTAGAGAGAGTCTGTAACGTGGGGACATTGGTGGATTAGAGAGAGTCTGTAACGTGGGGACATTGGTGGATTAGAGAGAGTCTGTAACTTGAGAACATTGGTGGATTAGAGAGAGTCTGTAACTTGAGAACATTGGTGGATTAGAGAGAGTCTGTAACGTGGGGACATTGGTGGATTAGATAGTGTCTGTAACTTGAGAACATTGGTGGATTAGAGAGAGTCTGTAACTTGAGAACATTGGTGGATTAGAGAGAGTCTGTAACTTGGGAACATTGGTGGATTAGACAGAGTCTGTAACGTGGGGACATTGGTGGATTAGAGAGAGTCTGTAACTTGAGAACATTGGTGGATTAGAGAGAGTCTGTAACTTGAGAACATTGGTGGATTAGAGAGTGTCTGTAACTTGAGAACATTGGTGGATTAGAGAGAGTCTGTAACTTGGGAACATTGGTGGATTAGAGAGAGTCTGTAACTTGAGAACATTGGTGGATTAGAGAGTGTCTGTAACTTGAGAACATTGGTGGATTAGAGAGAGTCTGTAACTTGAGAACATTGGTGGATTAGAGAGTGTCTGTAACGTGGGGACATTGGTGGAATAGAGAGAGTCTGTAACGTGGGGACATTGGTGGATTAGAGAGAGTCTGTAACGTGGGAACATTGGTGGATTAGAGAGAGTCTGTAACGCGGGGACATTGGTGGATTAGAGAGAGTCTGTATCGCGGGGACATTGGTGGATTAGAGAGAGTCTGTAACGCGGGGACATTGGTGGATTAGAGAGAGTCTGTAACGCGGGGACATTGGTGGATTAGAGAGAGTCTGTAACGTGGGGACATTGGTGGATTAGAGAGAGTCTGTAACGCGGGGACATTGGTGGATTAGAGAGAGTCTGTAACGTGGGGACATTGGTGGATTAGAGAGAGTCTGTAACGCAGGGACATTGGTGGATTTGAGAGTGTCCTTAACTTGGGAACATTGGTGCATTAGAGAGTGTCTGTAACGTGGGGACATTGGTGGATTAATGAGTGTCTGTAACGTGGGGACATTGGTGGATTAGAGAGTGTCTGTAACGTGGGGAAATTGGTGGATAAGAGAGTGTCTGTAACGTGGGGACATTGGTGGATTAGAGAGTGTCTGTAACGTGGGGACATTGGTGGATTTGAGAGTGTCCTTAACTTGGGAACATTGGTGGATTAGAGAGTGTCTGTAACGCAGGGACATTGGAGGATTTGAGAGTGTCCTTAACTTGGGAACATTGGTGGATTAGAGAGTGTCTGTAACTTGAGAACATTGGTGGATTAGAGAGAGTCTGTAACGCGGGGACATTGGTGGATTAGAGAGAGTCTGTAACGTGGGGACATTGGTGGATTAGAGAGAGTCTGTAACGTGGGGACATTGGTGGATTAGAGAGAGTCTGTAACGTGGGGACATTGGTGGATTTGAGAGTGTCCTTAACTTGGGAACATTGGTGGATTAGAGAGAGTCTGTAACTTGAGAACATTGGTGGATTAGAGAGAGTCTGTAACTTGAGAACATTGGTGGATTAGAGAGTGTCTGTAACTTGAGAACATTGGTGGATTAGAGAGTGTCTGTAACTTGAGAACATTGGTGGATTAGAGAGAGTCTGTAACGTGGGGACATTGGTGGATTAGAGAGAGTCTGTAACGTGGGGACATTGGTGGATTAGAGAGAGTCTGTAACGTGGGGACATTGGTGGATTAGAGAGAGTCTGTAACGTGGGGACATTGGTGGATTAGAGAGAGTCTGTAACGCGGAGACATTGGTGGATTAGAGAGAGTCTGTAACGCGGGGACATTGGTGGATTAGAGAGAGTCTGTAACTTGGGAACATTAGTGGATTAGAGAGAGTCTGTAACGCGGGGACATTGGTGGATTAGAGAGAGTCTGTAACGTGGGGACATTGGTGGATTAGAGAGTGTCTGTAACGTGGGGACATTGGTGGATTAGAGAGAGTCTGTAACTTGAGAACATTGGTGGATTAGAGAGAGTCTGTAACGTGAGAACATTGGTGGATTAGAGAGAGTCTGTAACGTGAGAACATTGGTGGATTAGAGAGAGTCTGTAACTTGGGAACATTGGTGGATTAGAGAGAGTCTGTAACTTGAGAACATTGGTGGATTAGAGAGAGTCTGTAACTTGAGAACATTGGTGGATTAGAGAGAGTCTGTAACTTGAGAACATTGGTGGATTAGAGAGAGTCTGTAACTTGAGAACATTGGTGGATTAGAGAGAGTCTGTAACTTGAGAACATTGGTGGATTAGAGAGAGTCTGTAACTTGAGAACATTGGTGGATTAGAGAGAGTCTGTAACTTGAGAACATTGGTGGATTAGAGAGAGTCTGTAACGTGGGGACATTGGTGGATTAGAGAGTGTCTGTAACTTGAGAACATTGGTGGATTAGAGAGAGTCTGTAACCTGAGAACATTGGTGGATTAGAGAGTGTCTGTAACTTGAGAACATTGGTGGATTAGAGAGTGTCTGTAACTTGAGAAAATTGGTGGATTAGAGAGAGCCTGTAACTTGAGAACATTGGTGGATTAGAGAGTGTCTGTAACTTGAGAACATTGGTGGATTAGAGAGAGACTGTAACGTTGGGACATTGGTGGATTAGAGAGAGTCTGTAACGTGGGGACATTGGTGGATTAGAGAGAGTCTGTAACTTGAGAACATTGGTGGATTAGAGAGTGTCTGTAACTTGAGAACATTGGTGGATTAGAGAGTGTCTGTAACTTGAGAACATTGGTGGATTAGAGAGTTTCTGTAACTTGAGAACATTGGTGGATTAGAGAGTGTCTGTAACTTGAGAACATTGGTGGATTAGAGATAGTCTGTAACTTGAGAACATTGGTGGATTAGAGAGTGTCTGTAACTTGAGAACATTGGTGGATTAGAGAGAGTCTGTAACTTGGGAACATTGGTGGATTAGAGAGAGTCTGTAACTTGGGAACATTGGTGGATTAGAGAGAGTCTGTAACTTGGGAACATTGGTGGATTAGAGAGTGTCTGTAACTTGAGAACATTGGTTTTTAGAGAGTGTCTGTAACTTGAGAACATTGGTGGATTAGAGAGTGTCTGTAACTTGGGAACATTGGTGGATTAGAGAGAGTCTGTAACGCGGGGACATTGGTGGATTAGAGAGAGTCTGTAACGCGGGGACATTGGTGGATTAGAGAGAGTCTGTAACGTGGGAACATTGGTGGATTAGAGAGAGTCTGTAACTTGAGAACATTGGTGGATTAGAGAGAGTCTGTAACTTGGGAACATTGGTGGATTAGAGAGAGTCTGTAACGCGGGGACATTGGTGGATTAGAGAGAGTCTGTAACGTGGGAACATTGGTGGATTAGAGAGAGTCTGTAACTTGAGAACATTGGTGGATTAGAGAGAGTCTGTAACGTGGGGACATTGGTGGATTAGATAGTGTCTGTAACTTGAGAACATTGGTGGATTAGAGAGAGTCTGTAACTTGAGAACATTGGTGGATTAGAGAGTGTCTGTAACTTGGGAACATTGGTGGATTAGAGAGAGTCTGTAACGTGGGGACATTGGTGGATTAGAGAGTGTCTGTAACTTGAGAACATTGGTGGATTAGAGAGTGTCTGTAACTTGAGAACATTGGTGGATTAGAGAGAGTCTGTAACTTGAGAACATTGGTGGATTAGAGAGTGTCTGTAACTTGAGAACATTGGTGGATTAGAGAGTGTCTGTAACTTGAGAACATTGGTGGATTAGAGAGAGTCTGTAACGTGAGAACATTGGTGGATTAGAGAGTGTCTGTAACTTGAGAACATTGGTGGATTAGAGAGAGTCTGTAACTTGAGAACATTGGTGGATTAGAGAGTGTCTGTAATTTGAGAACATTGGTGGATTAGAGAGAGTCTGTAACTTGAGAACATTGGTGGATTAGAGAGTGTCTGTAACGTGGGGACATTGGTGGATTAGAGAGAGTCTGTAACTTGAGAACATTTGTGGATTAGAGAGAGTCTGTAACGTGGGGACATTGGTGGATTAGAGAGTGTCTGTAACTTGAGAACATTGGTGGATTAGAGAGTGTCTGTAACTTGAGAACATTGGTGGATTAGAGAGTGTCTGTAACTTGAGAACATTGGTGGATTAGAGAGTGTCTGTAACTTGAGAACATTGGTGGATTAGAGAGTGTCTGTAACTTGAGAACATTGGTGGATTAGAGAGTGTCTGTAACTTGAGAACATTGGTGGATTAGAGAGTGTCTGTAACTTGAGAACATTGGTGGATTAGAGAGTGTCTGTAACGTGGGGACATTGGTGGATTAGAGAGAGTCTGTAACGTGGGGACATTGGTGGATTAGAGAGAGTCTGTAACGTGGGGACATTGGTGGATTAGAGAGAGTCTGTAACGTGGGGACATTGGTGGATTAGAGAGAGTCTGTAACTTGAGAACATTGGTGGATTAGAGAGAGTCTGTAACTTGAGAACATTGGTGGATTAGAGAGAGTCTGTAACGTGGGGACATTGGTGGATTAGAGAGAGTCTGTAACTTGAGAACATTGGTGGATTAGAGAGAGTCTGTAACTTGAGAACATTGGTGGATTAGAGAGAGTCTGTAACTTGGGAACATTGGTGGATTAGACAGAGTCTGTAACGTGGGGACATTGGTGGATTAGAGAGAGTCTGTAACTTGAGAACATTGGTGGATTAGAGAGAGTCTGTAACTTGAGAACATTGGTGGATTAGAGAGTGTCTGTAACTTGAGAACATTGGTGGATTAGAGAGAGTCTGTAACTTGGGAACATTGGTGGATTAGAGAGAGTCTGTAACTTGAGAACATTGGTGGATTAGAGAGTGTCTGTAACTTGAGAACATTGGTGGATTAGAGAGAGTCTGTAACTTGAGAACATTGGTGGATTAGAGAGAGTCTGTAACGTGGGGACATTGGTGGAATAGAGAGAGTCTGTAACGTGGGGACATTGGTGGATTAGAGAGAGTCTGTAACGTGGGAACATTGGTGGATTAGAGAGTGTCTGTAACGTGGGGACATTGGTGGATTAGAGAGAGTCTGTAACGTGGGAACATTGGTGGATTAGAGAGTGTCTGTAACGTGGGAACATTGGTGGATTAGAGAGAGTCTGTAACGCGGGGACATTGGTGGATTAGAGAGAGTCTGTAACGCGGGGACATTGGTGGATTAGAGAGAGTCTGTAACGCGGGGACATTGGTGGATTAGAGAGAGTCTGTATCGCGGGGACATTGGTGGATTAGAGAGAGTCTGTAACGCGGGGACATTGGTGGATTAGAGAGAGTCTGTAACGCGGGGACATTGGTGGATTAGAGAGAGTCTGTAACGTGGGGACATTGGTGGATTAGAGAGAGTCTGTAACGCGGGGACATTGGTGGATTAGAGAGAGTCTGTAACGTGGGGACATTGGTGGATTAGAGAGAGTCTGTAACGCAGGGACATTGGTGGATTTGAGAGTGTCCTTAACTTGGGAACATTGGTGCATTAGAGAGTGTCTGTAACGTGGGGACATTGGTGGATTAATGAGTGTCTGTAACGTGGGGACATTGGTGGATTAGAGAGTGTCTGTAACGTGGGGAAATTGGTGGATAAGAGAGTGTCTGTAACGTGGGGACATTGGTGGATTAGAGAGTGTCTGTAACGTGGGGACATTGGTGGATTTGAGAGTGTCCTTAACTTGGGAACATTGGTGGATTAGAGAGTGTCTGTAACGCAGGGACATTGGAGGATTTGAGAGTGTCCTTAACTTGGGAACATTGGTGGATTAGAGAGTGTCTGTAACTTGAGAACATTGGTGGATTAGAGAGAGTCTGTAACGCGGGGACATTGGTGGATTAGAGAGAGTCTGTAACGTGGGGACATTGGTGGATTAGAGAGAGTCTGTAACGTGGGGACATTGGTGGATTAGAGAGAGTCTGTAACGTGGGGACATTGGTGGATTTGAGAGTGTCCTTAACTTGGGAACATTGGTGGATTAGAGAGAGTCTGTAACTTGAGAACATTGGTGGATTAGAGAGAGTCTGTAACTTGAGAACATTGGTGGATTAGAGAGTGTCTGTAACTTGAGAACATTGGTGGATTAGAGAGTGTCTGTAACTTGAGAACATTGGTGGATTAGAGAGTGTCTGTAACTTGAGAACATTGGTGGATTAGAGAGTGTGTGTAACGCGGGGACATTGGTGGATTTGAGAGTGTCTGTAACGTGGGGACATTGGTGGATTAGAGAAAGTCTGTAACGTGGGGACATTGGTGGATTAGAGAGAGTCTGTAACGTGGGGACATTGGTGGATTAGAGAGAGTCTGTAACGCGGGGACATTGGTGGATTAGAGAGAGTCTGTAACGCGGGGACATTGGTGGATTTGAGAGTGTCTGTAACGTGGGGACATTGGTGGATTAGTGAGTGTCTGTAACGTGGGGACATTGGTGGATTACAGAGAGTCTGTAACGTGGGGACATTGGTGGATTAGAGAGTGTCTGTAACGCGGGGACATTGGTGGATTAGAGAGAGTCTGTAACGCAGGGACATTGGTGGATTTGAGAGTGTCTGTAACGTGGGGACATTGGTGGATTTGAGAGTGTCTGTAACGCAGGGACATTGGTGGATTTGAGAGTGTCTGTAACGTGGGGACATTGGTGGATTAGTGAGTGTCTGTAACGTGGGGACATTGTGGATTAGAGAGAGTCTGTAACGCAGGGACATTGGTGGATTTGAGAGTGTCCTTAACTTGGGAACATTGGTGGATTTGAGAGTGTCTGTAACGTGGGAACATTGGTGCATTAGAGAGTGTCTGTAACGTGGGGACATTGGTGGATTAGTGAGTGTCTGTAACGTGGGGACATTGGTGGATTAGAGAGTGTCTGTAACGTGGGGAAATTGGTGGATTAGAGAGAGTCTGTAACGTGGGGACATTGGTGGATTGAGAGTGTCTGTAACGCGGGGACATTGGTGGATTAGAGAGAGTCTGTAACGCAGGGACATTGGTGGATTTGAGAGTGTCTGTAACGTGGGGACATTGGTGGATTGAGAGTGTCTGTAACGCAGGGACATTGGTGGATTTGAGAGTGTCTGTAACGTGGGGACATTGGTGGATTAGAGAGTGTCTGTAACGTGGGGACATTGGTGGATTTGAGAGAGTCTGTAACGCAGGGACATTGGTGGATTTGAGAGTGTCCTTAACTTGGGAACATTGGTGGATTTTAGAGTGTCTGTAACGTGGGAACATTGGTGCATTAGAGAGTGTCTGTAACGTGGGGACATTGGTGGATTAGAGAGTGTCTGTAACGTGGGGACATTGGTGGATTAGAGAGTGTCTGTAACGTGGGAAATTGGTGGATAAGAGAGTGTCTGTAACGTGGGGACATTGGTGGATTAGAGAGTGTCTGTAACGTGGGGACATTGGTGGATTTGAGAGTGTCTGTAACGTGGGGACATTGGTGGATTAGTGAGTGTCTGTAACGTGGGACATTGGTGGATTAGAGAGAGTCTGTAACGCGGGGACATTGGTGGATTTGAGAGTGTCTGTAACGTGGGGACATTGGTGGATTTGAGAGTGTCTGTAACGTGGGGACATTGGTGGATTAGAGAGAGTCTGTAACGCAGGGACATTGGTGGATTTGAGAGTGTCCTTAACTTGGGAACATTGGTGGATTTGAGAGTGTCTGTAACGTGGGAACATTGGTGGATTAGAGAGTGTCTGTAACGTGGGGACATTGGTGGATTAGTGAGTGTCTGTAACGTGGGGACATTGGTGGATTAGAGAGTGTCTGTAACGTGGGGAAATTGGTGGATAAGAGAGTGTCTGTAACGTGTGGACATTGGTGGATTAGAGAGTGTCTGTAACGTGGGGACATTGGTGGATTGAGAGTGTCTGTAACGTGGGGACATTGGTGGATTAGTGAGTGTCTGTAACGTGGGGACATTGGTGGATTAGAGAGAGTCTGTAACTTGGGAACATTGGTGGATTTGAGAGTGTCTGTAACGTGGGGACATTGGTGGATTAGAGAGAGTCTGTAAGGCAGGGACATTGGTGGATTTGAGAGTGTCCTTAACTTGGGAACATTGGTGGATTTGAGAGTGTCTGTAACGTGGGAACATTGGTGCATTAGAGAGTGTCTGTAACGTGGGGACATTGGTGGATTAGAGAGTGTCTGTAACGTGGGGAAATTGGTGGATAAGAGAGTGTCTGTAACGTGGGGACATTGGTGGATTAGAGAGTGTCTGTAACGTGGGGACATTGGAAAATTAGAGAGTATCTGTAACGTGGGGACATTGGTGGATTAGAGAGTGTCTATAACGTGGGGACATTGGTGGATTAGAGAGAGTGTCTGTAAAGTTGTGACATTAGTGGGTTAGAGAGAGTGTCTGTAAGTGGTGGCATTAGTGGTTTAGAGAGAGTGTCTGTAAAGTGGTGGCATTAGTGGGTTAGAGAGAGTGTATGTAACGTGGTGACATTAGTGGGTTAGAGAGAGTGTCTGTAACGTGGTGACATTAGTGGGTTAGAGAGAATGTCTGTAACGTGGTGACATTAGTGGGTTAGAGAGTGTGTATGTAACGTGGGACATTAGTGGGTTAGAGAGTGTGTATGTAACGTGGTGACATTAGTGGGTTAGAGAGAGTGTATGTAACGTGGTGACATTAGTGGGTTAGAGAGAGTGTGTATGTAACGTGGTGACATTAGTGGGTTAGAGAGAGTGTATGTAACGTGGTGACATTAGTGGGTTAGAGAGAGTGTATGTAACGTAGTGACATTAGTGGGTTAGAGAGAGTGTATGTAACGTGGAGACATTAGTGGATTAGAGAGAGTCTGTAACGTGGGGACATTGGTGGATTAGAGAGAGTCTGTAACGTGGGGACATTGGTGGATTTGAGAGTGTCTGTAACTTGGGAACATTGGTGGATTTGAGAGTGTCTGTAACGCGGGGACATTGGTGGATTAGAGAGATTTGAGAGTGTCTGTAACGTGGGGACATTGGTGGATTTGAGAGTGTCTGTAACGTGGGAACATTGGTGGATTAGAGAGTGTCTGTAACTTGGGAACATTGGTGGATTAGAGAGTGTCTGTAACGTGGGGACATTGGTGGATTAGAGAGTGTCTGTAACTTGAGAACATTGGTGGATTAGAGAGAGTCTGTAACGTGGGGACATTGGTGGATTAGAGAGTGTCTGTAACGTGGGGACATTGGTGGATTAGAGAGAGTCTGTAACTTGAGAACATTTGTGGATTAGAGAGAGTCTGTAACGTGGGGACATTGGTGGATTAGAGAGTGTCTGTAACTTGAGAACATTGGTGGATTAGAGAGTGTCTGTAACTTGAGAACATTGGTGGATTAGAGAGTGTCTGTAACTTGAGAACATTGGTGGATTAGAGAGTGTCTGTAACTTGAGAACATTGGTGGATTAGAGAGTGTCTGTAACTTGAGAACATTGGTGGATTAGAGAGTGTCTGTAACTTGAGAACATTGGTGGATTAGAGAGTGTCTGTAACTTGAGAACATTGGTGGATTAGAGAGTGTCTGTAACGTGGGGACATTGGTGGATTAGAGAGAGTCTGTAACGTGGGGACATTGGTGGATTAGAGAGAGTCTGTAACGTGGGGACATTGGTGGATTAGAGAGAGTCTGTAACGTGGGGACATTGGTGGATTAGAGAGAGTCTGTAACTTGAGAACATTGGTGGATTAGAGAGAGTCTGTAACTTGAGAACATTGGTGGATTAGAGAGAGTCTGTAACGTGGGGACATTGGTGGATTAGAGAGTGTCTGTAACTTGAGAACATTGGTGGATTAGAGAGAGTCTGTAACTTGAGAACATTGGTGGATTAGAGAGAGTCTGTAACTTGGGAACATTGGTGGATTAGACAGAGTCTGTAACGTGGGGACATTGGTGGATTAGAGAGAGTCTGTAACTTGAGAACATTGGTGGATTAGAGAGAGTCTGTAACTTGAGAACATTGGTGGATTAGAGAGTGTCTGTAACTTGAGAACATTGGTGGATTAGAGAGAGTCTGTAACTTGGGAACATTGGTGGATTAGAGAGAGTCTGTAACTTGAGAACATTGGTGGATTAGAGAGTGTCTGTAACTTGAGAACATTGGTGGATTAGAGAGAGTCTGTAACTTGAGAACATTGGTGGATTAGAGAGAGTCTGTAACGTGGGGACATTGGTGGAATAGAGAGAGTCTGTAACGTGGGGACATTGGTGGATTAGAGAGAGTCTGTAACGTGGGAACATTGGTGGATTAGAGAGTGTCTGTAACGTGGGGACATTGGTGGATTAGAGAGAGTCTGTAACGTGGGAACATTGGTGGATTAGAGAGTGTCTGTAACGTGGGAACATTGGTGGATTAGAGAGAGTCTGTAACTTGAGAACATTGGTGGATTAGAGAGAGTCTGTAACGCGGGGACATTGGTGGATTAGAGAGAGTCTGTAACGCGGGGACATTGGTGGATTAGAGAGAGTCTGTAACGTGGGGACATTGGTGGATTAGAGAGAGTCTGTAACGCAGGGACATTGGTGGATTTGAGAGTGTCTTAACTTGGGAACATTGGTGCATTAGAGAGTGTCTGTAACGTGGGGACATTGGTGGATTAATGAGTGTCTGTAACGTGGGGACATTGGTGGATTAGAGAGTGTCTGTAACGTGGGGAAATTGGTGGATAAGAGAGTGTCTGTAACGTGGGGACATTGGTGGATTAGAGAGTGTCTGTAACGTGGGGACATTGGTGGATTTGAGAGTGTCCTTAACTTGGGAACATTGGTGGATTAGAGAGTGTCTGTAACGCAGGGACATTGGAGGATTTGAGAGTGTCCTTAACTTGGGAACATTGGTGGATTAGAGAGTGTCTGTAACTTGAGAACATTGGTGGATTAGAGAGAGTCTGTAACGCGGGGACATTGGTGGATTAGAGAGAGTCTGTAACGTGGGGACATTGGTGGATTAGAGAGAGTCTGTAACGTGGGGACATTGGTGGATTAGAGAGAGTCTGTAACGTGGGGACATTGGTGGATTTGAGAGTGTCCTTAACTTGGGAACATTGGTGGATTAGAGAGAGTCTGTAACTTGAGAACATTGGTGGATTAGAGAGAGTCTGTAACTTGAGAACATTGGTGGATTAGAGAGTGTCTGTAACTTGAGAACATTGGTGGATTAGAGAGTGTCTGTAACTTGAGAACATTGGTGGATTAGAGAGAGTCTGTAACGTGGGGACATTGGTGGATTAGAGAGAGTCTGTAACGTGGGGACATTGGTGGATTAGAGAGAGTCTGTAACGTGGGGACATTGGTGGATTAGAGAGAGTCTGTAACGTGGGGACATTGGTGGATTAGAGAGAGTCTGTAACGCGGAGACATTGGTGGATTAGAGAGAGTCTGTAACGCGGGGACATTGGTGGATTAGAGAGAGTCTGTAACTTGGGAACATTAGTGGATTAGAGAGAGTCTGTAACGCGGGGACATTGGTGGATTAGAGAGAGTCTGTAACGTGGGGACATTGGTGGATTAGAGAGTGTCTGTAACGTGGGGACATTGGTGGATTAGAGAGAGTCTGTAACTTGAGAACATTGGTGGATTAGAGAGAGTCTGTAACGTGAGAACATTGGTGGATTAGAGAGAGTCTGTAACGTGAGAACATTGGTGGATTAGAGAGAGTCTGTAACTTGGGAACATTGGTGGATTAGAGAGAGTCTGTAACTTGAGAACATTGGTGGATTAGAGAGAGTCTGTAACTTGAGAACATTGGTGGATTAGAGAGAGTCTGTAACTTGAGAACATTGGTGGATTAGAGAGAGTCTGTAACTTGAGAACATTGGTGGATTAGAGAGAGTCTGTAACTTGAGAACATTGGTGGATTAGAGAGAGTCTGTAACTTGAGAACATTGGTGGATTAGAGAGAGTCTGTAACTTGAGAACATTGGTGGATTAGAGAGAGTCTGTAACGTGGGGACATTGGTGGATTAGAGAGTGTCTGTAACTTGAGAACATTGGTGGATTAGAGAGAGTCTGTAACCTGAGAACATTGGTGGATTAGAGAGTGTCTGTAACTTGAGAACATTGGTGGATTAGAGAGTGTCTGTAACTTGAGAAAATTGGTGGATTAGAGAGAGTCTGTAACTTGAGAACATTGGTGGATTAGAGAGTGTCTGTAACTTGAGAACATTGGTGGATTAGAGAGAGTCTGTAACGTTGGGACATTGGTGGATTAGAGAGAGTCTGTAACGTGGGGACATTGGTGGATTAGAGAGAGTCTGTAACTTGAGAACATTGGTGGATTAGAGAGTGTCTGTAACTTGAGAACATTGGTGGATTAGAGAGTGTCTGTAACTTGAGAACATTGGTGGATTAGAGAGTTTCTGTAACTTGGGAACATTGGTGGATTAGAGAGTGTCTGTAACTTGAGAACATTGGTGGATTAGAGATAGTCTGTAACTTGAGAACATTGGTGGATTAGAGAGTGTCTGTAACTTGAGAACATTGGTGGATTAGAGAGAGTCTGTAACTTGGGAACATTGGTGGATTAGAGAGAGTCTGTAACTTGGGAACATTGGTGGATTAGAGAGAGTCTGTAACTTGGGAACATTGGTGGATTAGAGAGTGTCTGTAACTTGAGAACATTGGTTTTTTAGAGAGTGTCTGTAACTTGAGAACATTGGTGGATTAGAGAGTGTCTGTAACTTGGGAACATTGGTGGATTAGAGAGAGTCTGTAACGCGGGGACATTGGTGGATTAGAGAGAGTCTGTAACGCGGGGACATTGGTGGATTAGAGAGAGTCTGTAACGTGGGAACATTGGTGGATTAGAGAGAGTCTGTAACTTGAGAACATTGGTGGATTAGAGAGAGTCTGTAACTTGGGAACATTGGTGGATTAGAGAGAGTCTGTAACGCGGGGACATTGGTGGATTAGAGAGAGTCTGTAACGTGGGAACATTGGTGGATTAGAGAGAGTCTGTAACTTGAGAACATTGGTGGATTAGAGAGAGTCTGTAACGTGGGGACATTGGTGGATTAGAGAGTGTCTGTAACTTGAGAACATTGGTGGATTAGAGAGAGTCTGTAACTTGAGAACATTGGTGGATTAGAGAGTGTCTGTAACTTGGGAACATTGGTGGATTAGAGAGAGTCTGTAACGTGGGGACATTGGTGGATTAGAGAGTGTCTGTAACTTGAGAACATTGGTGGATTAGAGAGTGTCTGTAACTTGAGAACATTGGTGGATTAGAGAGAGTCTGTAACTTGAGAACATTGGTGGATTAGAGAGTGTCTGTAACTTGAGAACATTGGTGGATTAGAGAGTGTCTGTAACTTGAGAACATTGGTGGATTAGAGAGAGTCTGTAACGTGAGAACATTGGTGGATTAGAGAGTGTCTGTAACTTGAGAACATTGGTGGATTAGAGAGAGTCTGTAACTTGAGAACATTGGTGGATTAGAGAGTGTCTGTAATTTGAGAACATTGGTGGATTAGAGAGAGTCTGTAACTTGAGAACATTGGTGGATTAGAGAGTGTCTGTAACGTGGGGACATTGGTGGATTAGAGAGAGTCTGTAACTTGAGAACATTTGTGGATTAGAGAGAGTCTGTAACGTGGGGACATTGGTGGATTAGAGAGTGTCTGTAACTTGAGAACATTGGTGGATTAGAGAGTGTCTGTAACTTGAGAACATTGGTGGATTAGAGAGTGTCTGTAACTTGAGAACATTGGTGGATTAGAGAGTGTCTGTAACTTGAGAACATTGGTGGATTAGAGAGTGTCTGTAACTTGAGAACATTGGTGGATTAGAGAGTGTCTGTAACTTGAGAACATTGGTGGATTAGAGAGTGTCTGTAACTTGAGAACATTGGTGGATTAGAGAGTGTCTGTAACGTGGGGACATTGGTGGATTAGAGAGAGTCTGTAACGTGGGGACATTGGTGGATTAGAGAGAGTCTGTAACGTGGGGACATTGGTGGATTAGAGAGAGTCTGTAACGTGGGGACATTGGTGGATTAGAGAGAGTCTGTAACTTGAGAACATTGGTGGATTAGAGAGAGTCTGTAACTTGAGAACATTGGTGGATTAGAGAGAGTCTGTAACGTGGGGACATTGGTGGATTAGAGAGAGTCTGTAACTTGAGAACATTGGTGGATTAGAGAGAGTCTGTAACTTGAGAACATTGGTGGATTAGAGAGAGTCTGTAACTTGGGAACATTGGTGGATTAGACAGAGTCTGTAACGTGGGGACATTGGTGGATTAGAGAGAGTCTGTAACTTGAGAACATTGGTGGATTAGAGAGAGTCTGTAACTTGAGAACATTGGTGGATTAGAGAGTGTCTGTAACTTGAGAACATTGGTGGATTAGAGAGAGTCTGTAACTTGGGAACATTGGTGGATTAGAGAGAGTCTGTAACTTGAGAACATTGGTGGATTAGAGAGTGTCTGTAACTTGAGAACATTGGTGGATTAGAGAGAGTCTGTAACTTGAGAACATTGGTGGATTAGAGAGAGTCTGTAACGTGGGGACATTGGTGGAATAGAGAGAGTCTGTAACGTGGGACATTGGTGGATTAGAGAGAGTCTGTAACGTGGGAACATTGGTGGATTAGAGAGTGTCTGTAACGTGGGGACATTGGTGGATTAGAGAGAGTCTGTAACGTGGGAACATTGGTGGATTAGAGAGTGTCTGTAACGTGGGAACATTGGTGGATTAGAGAGAGTCTGTAACGCGGGGACATTGGTGGATTAGAGAGAGTCTGTAACGCGGGGACATTGGTGGATTAGAGAGAGTCTGTAACGCGGGGACATTGGTGGATTAGAGAGAGTCTGTAACGCGGGGACATTGGTGGATTAGAGAGAGTCTGTAACGCGGGGACATTGGTGGATTAGAGAGAGTCTGTAACGTGGGGACATTGGTGGATTAGAGAGAGTCTGTAACGCGGGGACATTGGTGGATTAGAGAGAGTCTGTAACGTGGGGACATTGGTGGATTAGAGAGAGTCTGTAACGCAGGGACATTGGTGGATTTGAGAGTGTCCTTAACTTGGGAACATTGGTGCATTAGAGAGTGTCTGTAACGTGGGGACATTGGTGGATTAATGAGTGTCTGTAACGTGGGGACATTGGTGGATTAGAGAGTGTCTGTAACGTGGGGAAATTGGTGGATAAGAGAGTGTCTGTAACGTGGGGACATTGGTGGATTAGAGAGTGTCTGTAACGTGGGGACATTGGTGGATTTGAGAGTGTCCTTAACTTGGGACATTGGTGGATTAGAGAGTGTCTGTAACGCAGGGACATTGGAGGATTTGAGAGTGTCCTTAACTTGGGAACATTGGTGGATTAGAGAGTGTCTGTAACTTGAGAACATTGGTGGATTAGAGAGAGTCTGTAACGCGGGGACATTGGTGGATTAGAGAGAGTCTGTAACGTGGGGACATTGGTGGATTAGAGAGAGTCTGTAACGTGGGGACATTGGTGGATTAGAGAGAGTCTGTAACGTGGGGACATTGGTGGATTTGAGAGTGTCCTTAACTGGGAACATTGGTGGATTAGAGAGTCTGTAACTTGAGAACATTGGTGGATTAGAGAGAGTCTGTAACTTGAGAACATTGGTGGATTAGAGAGTGTCTGTAACTTGAGAACATTGGTGGATTAGAGAGTGTCTGTAACTTGAGAACATTGGTGGATTAGAGAGTGTCTGTAACTTGAGAACATTGGTGGATTAGAGAGTGTGTGTAACGCGGGGACATTGGTGGATTTGAGAGTGTCTGTAACGTGGGGACATTGGTGGATTAGAGAAAGTCTGTAACGTGGGGACATTGGTGGATTAGAGAGAGTCTGTAACGTGGGACATTGGTGGATTAGAGAGAGTCTGTAACGCGGGGACATTGGTGGATTAGAGAGAGTCTGTAACGCGGGGACATTGGTGGATTTGAGAGTGTCTGTAACGTGGGGACATTGGTGGATTAGTGAGTGTCTGTAACGTGGGGACATTGGTGGATTAGAGAGAGTCTGTAACGTGGGGACATTGGTGGATTAGAGAGTGTCTGTAACGCGGGGACATTGGTGGATTAGAGAGAGTCTGTAACGCAGGGACATTGGTGGATTTGAGAGTGTCTGTAACGTGGGGACATTGGTGGATTTGAGAGTGTCTGTAACGCAGGGACATTGGTGGATTTGAGAGTGTCTGTAACGTGGGGACATTGGTGGATTAGTGAGTGTCTGTAACGTGGGGACAATTGTGGATTAGAGAGAGTCTGTAACGCAGGGACATTGGTGGATTTGAGAGTGTCCTTAACTTGGGAACATTGGTGGATTTGAGAGTGTCTGTAACGTGGGAACATTGGTGCATTAGAGAGTGTCTGTAACGTGGGGACATTGGTGGATTAGTGAGTGTCTGTAACGTGGGGACATTGGTGGATTAGAGAGTGTCTGTAACGTGGGGAATTGGTGGATTAGAGAGAGTCTGTAACGTGGGGACATTGGTGGATTTGAGAGTGTCTGTAACGCGGGACATTGGTGGATTAGAGAGAGTCTGTAACGCAGGGACATTGGTGGATTTGAGAGTGTCTGTAACGTGGGGACATTGGTGGATTTGAGAGTGTCTGTAACGCAGGGACATTGGTGGATTTGAGAGTGTCTGTAACGTGGGACATTGGTGGATTAGTGAGTGTCTGTAACGTGGGGACATTGGTGGATTTGAGAGAGTCTGTAACGCAGGGACATTGGTGGATTTGAGAGTGTCTTAACTTGGAACATTGGTGGATTTTAGAGTGTCTGTAACGTGGGAACATTGGTGCATTAGAGAGTGTCTGTAACGTGGGAACATTGGTGGATTAGTGAGTGTCTGTAACGTGGGGACATTGGTGGATTAGAGAGTGTCTGTAACGTGGGGAATTGGTGGATAGAGAGTGTCTGTAACGTGGGGACATTGGTGGATTAGAGAGTGTCTGTAACGTGGGGACATTGGTGGATTTGAGAGTGTCTGTAACGTGGGGACATTGGTGGATTAGTGAGTGTCTGTAACGTAGGGACATTGGTGGATTAGAGAGAGTCTGTAACGCGGGGACATTGGTGGATTTGAGAGTGTCTGTAACGTGGGGACATTGGTGGATTAGAGAGTGTCTGTAACGTGGGGACATTGGTGGATTAGAGAGAGTCTGTAACGCAGGGACATTGGTGGATTTGAGAGTGTCCTTAACTTGGAACATTGGTGGATTTGAGAGTGTCTGTAACGTGGGAACATTGGTGCATTAGAGAGTGTCTGTAACGTGGGGACATTGGTGGATTAGTGAGTGTCTGTAACGTGGGGACATTGGTGGATTAGAGAGTGTCTGTAACGTGGGGAAATTGGTGGATAAGAGAGTGTCTGTAACGTGGGGGACATTGGTGGATTAGAGAGTGTCTGTAACGTGGGGACATTGGTGGATTTGAGAGTGTCTGTAACGTGGGGACATTGGTGGATTAGTGAGTGTCTGTAACGTGGGGACATTGGTGGATTAGAGAGAGTCTGTAACTTGGGAACATTGGTGGATTAGAGTGTCTGTAACGTGGGGACATTGGTGGATTAGAGAGAGTCTGTAACGCAGGGACATTGGTGGATTTGAGAGTGTCCTTAACTTGGGAACATTGGTGGATTTGAGAGTGTCTGTAACGTGGGAACATTGGTGCATTAGAGAGTGTCTGTAACGTGGGGACATTGGTGATTAGAGAGTGTCTGTAACGTGGGGAAATTGGTGGATAAGAGAGTGTCTGTAACGTGGGGACATTGGTGGATTAGAGAGTGTCTGTAACGTGGGACATTGAATTAGAGAGTATCTGTAACGTGGGGACATTGGTGGATTAGAGAGTGTCTATAACGTGGGGACATTGGTGGATTAGAGAGAGTGTCTGTAAAGTTGTGACATTAGTGGTTAGAGAGTGTCTGTAAAGTGGTGGCATTAGTGGTTTAGAGAGAGTGTCTGTAAAGTGGTGGCATTAGTGGGTTAGAGAGAGTGTATGTAACGTGGTGACATTAGTGGGTTAGAGAGAGTGTCTGTAACGTGGTGACATTAGTGGTTAGAGAGAATGTCTGTAACGTGGTGACATTAGTGGGTTAGAGAGTGTGTATGTAACGTGGTGACATTAGTGGTTTAGAGAGTGTGTATGTAACGTGGTGACATTAGTGGGTTAGAGAGAGTGTATGTAACGTGGTGACATTAGTGGGTTAGAGAGAGTGTGTATGTACGTGGTGACATTAGTGGGTTAGAGAGTGTATGTAACGTGGTGACATTAGTGGGTTAGAGAGAGTGTATGTAACGTAGTGACATTAGTGGGTTAGAGAGAGTGTATGTAACGTGGAGACATTAGTGGATTAGAGAGAGTCTGTAACGTGGGGACATTGGTGGATTAGAGAGAGTCTGTAACGTGGGGACATTGGTGGATTTGAGAGTGTCTGTAACTTGGGAACATTGGTGGATTTGAGAGTGTCTGTAACGCGGGACATTGGTGGATTAGAGAGATTTGAGAGTGTCTGTAACGTGGGGACATTGGTGGATTTGAGAGTGTCTGTAACGTGGGAACATTGGTGGATTAGAGAGTGTCTGTAACTTGGGAACATTGGTGGATTAGAGAGTGTCTGTAACGTGGGACATTGGTGGATTAGAGAGTGTCTGTAACTTGAGAACATTGGTGGATTAGAGAGAGTCTGTAACGTGGGACATTGGTGGATTAGAGAGTGTCTGTAACGTGGGACATTGGTGGATTAGAGAGAGTCTGTAACTTGGAACATTGGTGGATTAGAGAGAGTCTGTAACGTGGGGACATTGGTGGATTAGAGAGTGTCTGTAACTTGGGACATTGGTGGATTAGAGAGTGTCTGTAACTTGAGAACATTGGTGGATTAGAGAGTGTCTGTAACTGAGAACATTGGTGGATTAGAGAGTGTCTGTAACTTGAGAACATTGGTGGATTAGAGAGTGTCTGTAACTTGAGAACATTGGTGGATTAGAGAGTGTCTGTAACTTGAGACATTGGTGGATTAGAGAGTGTCTGTAACTTGAGAACATTGGTGGATTAGAGAGTGTCTGTAACGTGGGACATTGGTGGATTAGAGAGAGTCTGTAACGTGGGGACATTGGTGGATTAGAGAGAGTCTGTAACGTGGGGACATTGGTGGATTAGAGAGTGTCTGTAACGTGGGGACATTGGTGGATTAGAGAGAGTCTGTAACTTGAGAACATTGGTGGATTAGAGAGAGTCTGTAACTTGGGACATTGGTGGATTAGAGAGAGTCTGTAACGTGGGACATTGGTGGATTAGAGAGTGTCTGTAACTTGGGAACATTGGTGGATTAGAGAGAGTCTGTAACTTGGAGACATTGGTGGATTAGAGAGAGTCTGTAACTTGGGAACATTGGTGGATTAGAGAGAGTCTGTAACGTGGGACATTGGTGGATTAGAGAGAGTCTGTAACTTGGGAACATTGGTGGATTAGAGAGAGTCTGTAACTTGAGAACATTGGTGGATTAGAGAGTGTCTGTAACTGGAACATTGGTGGATTAGAGAGAGTCTGTAACTTGGGAACATTGGTGGATTAGAGAGAGTCTGTAACTTGGGAACATTGGTGGATTAGAGAGTGTCTGTAACTTGGGAACATTGGTGATTAGAGAGAGTCTGTAACTTGAGAACATTGGTGGATTAGAGAGAGTCTGTAACGTGGGGACATTGGTGGAATAGAGAGAGTCTGTAACGTGGGGACATTGGTGGATTAGAGAGAGTCTGTAACGTGGGAACATTGGTGATTAGAGAGTGTCTGTAACGTGGGACATTGGTGGATTAGAGAGAGTCTGTAACGTGGGAACATTGGTGGATTAGAGAGTGTCTGTAACGTGGGAACATTGGTGGATTAGAGAGAGTCTGTAACTTGGGAACATTGGTGGATTAGAGAGAGTCTGTAACG